>JAHHUM010002671.1:140508-381198 GCA_036173005.1 Crenichthys baileyi
TATATGTTATTTCCAAACTATATTTGAAGAATTGTGTCTAGAGATGTTTTCCTCTCTTTTTCTTTTTTTGTGCTATATTTTTTTGTTAAAATTGGTTTCTGGTTTTGTTATTTCCGACAGTACTTGAAGCTCACAAAGGGTCCTGCTGAAATGTGTGTCCAATATGGCCGGCATCCCTGTGTTTTACAATGGAGAATAAACACAAATCATTTATCTGGGTCTAAGCTGCATTAATACAGTACTTGCCATTTATAGAGCTTTACTAAATATGGAGCACATATCTTTTAAATGTTAAAAGTTTGAACAAAAAGCGAATTCAATTGTATTTATGTGCTTAACCTTTGAACTCAAGTACAGTGTAAAGGTGTCTGGCGCCCTCTGCAAATGTTATTTTTAATTCATAAAAGACTAATTTTAGATCTACTGTCTAAAACAGTGGCTGGATAACACTACATTCCATGTGCCATTTATTTGCAAAGAGAAATTAGGATTCTATTTTATTTTTCACACTGCTTGGAATCCATTTGTTTCCCATTGTTTGTTCACTAACTGAAAATGCGTGGAGAATATTTATTTTGAGTTAGAAAAAATATCCTCCTAATCCTCCAAAAAACCTCCTAAGGAATAAAAACACTAAACATAGGCTTACATATCTCCACGTTAAACCTGTGAGACTTTCAGTTGAATCTTTTAAGGGTTTCTAAAGGGATTTGCTGACCTCTACTGACGCTGACTGGACAGTGTGCAATGAGTCCTACTACAGATCCTGTACACCATCAAACACACACAGAACAGGGTTCATTTTAAATAAATTGTAAGAGAAGTAATTTTGACCAGTTAACTCTCTTGATTTTTATCCTTTAATCATTAATCATCAAAGTCATTTTATTATTTACATGTACAATATTTTAACTGTCAGTAATTGTAATATAAGTAAACTTCATTAAATGTACTTATGCTAAGTAAGACATCTGCTCTTCCTTGTTCCTCTGCAGCCTGTTCATCAATAATCTGCTGTAATTTCTGTTATCCATTTTAATTTCTTTATTTGATACAAATAACATAAAATCATTTCAACTTTACATACTTTTATTTTTAATAGAATTGTGTATTATTCTTCAATTCAAGCACAATAAGTGAAAATTGTGAAAATATATTTTCAACTCTGGGGTCATTCAAAGCCATGAATCTCCTTTTATTGTAACCTTGCCTTTGTTATTCTGGCTGTATGTTTAGGGTTGTTGGCCAGCTCTGTCCCCAATCTGAAGGCCTTTTGCGTAGCAGTTTCTTTGTGATATTTATTTCTTTATTGAAGATGTATTTATTTATTTAATTCATTCGACTTAGTATGTGAAAGATGCATGAAAATAAACGAACCTCATTAGTCTTTCAGAATATTCACCTCTTTTCCTCATGATGGCGCCGTTTGCTCAAGGTAGTGATACCCATCTCCACCTGCTGCACCAAGCAGACCTAATATTAGCAGTCTGCTCCAGTTCAGTCATATGGGCTTTAAGTTAAGCGCTTTTCAGCAATCACGTCCCGTGAAAAAAAAAAAAAAAGTTGTGGATAAGGCCCCTCCTGGCGGTGACTAGCTCTCTTCGTCATAATGCGTCAGCCTAAGCAAAACGCTGACGTGCGCCTCTCTCCACATTGGCAAACTCTTCAGGTTATTGGTGAGCTTTAGGTGTGATTTAATCAAAACAAAAGATCTGCTACAGCTCCCGTCGGTGACCAGGACGACCTCCACAGAACCAAGCGCCTCTATCTGATTAGTCACTCTTTTATGGTGGAATGTATGCCTTAAACTCGGCATTCTAAAAATCAGTCCTTATATAAGCCAACATCTAGTAATACTAAGGTTTAACTCTCATAAAGAAGTGGGTTATTTAACTGGAGTCACGGGCGTCACCAGGAAGGTTTCAAAGGGGCGACAATGTGGTCGCCCGTCCATAGCATCAGTTATACTGGAGAAGGAGGCACGCCAAAACCAGAGACCACAACAGAAATCATGACTTTATTAGGTTGTTGTCATATATAAGCAATTGGAAAAGAAATACTAAATGGTAGTTAAAGGATCACCTTCAAACATAGTCATGGATGCATCTGCATAGACGAGGGTTCGTCAAGTGAAAGTAATCAAAATCCTCTCAATATATATATATATATATATATATATATATATATATATATATATATATATATATATATATATATATATATATATATATATATATGTAATATATATATCAAGATCATATTTTTGTTCGTCAAGTGAAAGTAATCAAAATCCTCTCAAATACTTGGGGGGGAGGGGTATATATATATATATATATATATATATATATAATATATATATAATATATATATATATATATATATATATATATATATATATCAAGATCATATTTATGGGGGCATATTTTAGAATAAGCACATATCGTATTGTTTACACCTATACTGAGAAAAAAAACAGTTATTGAAATATGACACCTGGTATACTTGTGTTATACGTTCAAAGTTTGAGCATTTTTTTCAGTGTTGATTGTATTACTTTCTCATGTATTTAGTTCCCGCCAGAAGTTTCCATTTATCACTGGTATAATTGTCATAAGATTTAAACAAGTAAAAACTAGCTAACTAAGTGAATTGGGTATGGATAAGGCTGGATCTGGGAGCATATCTGTTTAATAAGTGAACTAAGAAACTGCATGGAGTCAAAAAACCAACAGGGGGCCTCAAGAGCATGAAGACTGTAACACGAGTCATGTCCGCATATATTTTTCTTTTTTTTAGACGTGTTACATTAGCATTTATCAGGATTTTGATCCCTGATTTTTAAAAAGTTCTATGTAAGTGTATGGACTTTTTTGAGCAAAATGGCCTGGCTATTTTAATGATCCACCTTTCAACAAGGTACAGTCACCAAAACTGCATAAGTAAGAACAAAATACTACAGGTACGGCGATATTAGATTTAAAATGTTAAACATTGATGATATGAACGGGTTTAGTTGGGTTGTGGTTAATTGTGTTTGCATGTGCCCCTTATTTAATTCTGTTTAGGGCCCCAAATAGTCTTGGCCAAGCTTTCCTTAGGAAATCAGGAAAAACTGACAGCCCTCCACCCCCTCCCCAGACTTCAACATTGTAACACTGACCGAAAAATAAGCAAATGACTATTCAGTGGTAGCAAACATTAGAATGCAATGTAATAGAAGCCTGTATAGGCCCAGTGTACAACCCTTAAAACTTAACATGAAAAATCAAATGTTATACAATTTTTTTAAACGTAAGGGTTTATTGGATGCTTTGAACAAAACAAAACAAGCAACCACTTTTTTGTAACATTTTTTTGTATCATAAATGATACATTAGGCTAATCATACGATAAAAGATATAGCAATTTATCGCTTTTGCAGTTTTAGAGAATGGGTAAATTATAATTACGACATATAGGAGCTTTGTGTGCAAAGTTCTAACTTTGTAAGAAAGGTCGAGCGCTCAAAAATATAAAGAAAATATATACAAATGATATTCAATTCAATTCAATTCAGTTTATTTATATAGCGCCAATTCAGAACATATGTCGTGTCAAGGCACTGATATCTTTGCATAACCAGCTAGCAAAACCTTCTCAACTTTTCCCGTTTTCTTTACATAATACAGCGCATTATAACCACACATGCTATCTTACTAAAACGTCACTTGTTCTTTGTACCTCTGCAGCATGGCCATTAAAGTCACCCCGGACGAGCAATTACTGGAAATGATTAGAAAATGCGACTCTAAAGTATGGCAGCGCCGCAATTTGAGCCGATTCATTTCAGCACCGGACAGCTCCGGCGGTCCCCAGAGGCCACCTCTATCAGACCACACGGTTACATGAAACCACCAGTAGCACCAGCAAAAAAAAAAAAAAAAAAAAGAAAAAAAAAGAAACTATTTAAAGAATTACTTAGAAACTTGTGGCGAACCAAAAATACCCTAAAAGTGGCAATCGCGTCTGAAACTCGTGTTTCCTGCACATACATTAACCGACGTTAACAAAAAGCCGAAAGTTTCAAAGTAAACTTCCATCTTTGAAGGGGGGTGTGGAGGGGGTGATGGATGCATCAATGAGGAAGGAACTGTACCATTATATTCCGGGAGGAAGACTTGATGACGTCCATAGCATCCTTAATGTGACTTGGTGAAGGGAGGAGGAAGAGGAGGAGGAGGGAGGAGGGAGGAGGCCAAGGCTTACGATGCGCGGATAAAAATCCACGGCAATCAGCAGCACAGGGCAAAAGTTTGGAGCAGCGCTATGTAGACGAACACCCAACGCAGACTCTTTTTTTGTTTGCGACCAGACTGAGTCCCTTTCAATTTCACTGTGTCTAAAAGTGAGACGGGCTCCACTGAAGAGGGGGGAAAATCAACATAAGGAGACCCAACGGAGGCGCTTGAGCCAGGAAAGAAGTGCAGTGAGGAAGAACGCCGTGTCTCAAACTCTCACACACGCACAAACAACACAGCCGCGCCCGGATCACAGCCTATACAGCACAGCGCTACACCTGCTTTCTAGGTTTGTGCGCCTTTTTCACTCTAATAAATCTTATATGTATATATGTTATATATCTTTTTTTTTTGCGGATCTGTATCTCAAATTTTCACCAAATATGATTTAAAAAAACAAAAAACAAAATCATTTTCTTAAGACATTGGATGTTTGGCTCACTTTTTATATGTTTAAATTTAAAACAGTAGCAGCCGCCGACTGTTAATCTACTATAAGAAATTGCGTTCATTCCTTTGGAGAGAGACTAATATGTTTCATGTCTATATTTCATCAACAGCATGGCCAGTTCGAGTAAAGCCACTTTAATCTTGCTCATCTACGGAATCTTAATGCACTACAGCGTCTTCTGCACACCTATAGGACTAAGTTACCCTAAGATCAGGTAGGTTTGTGTGTTATCCTTCTTCAATATAGCCACTTCTCCGCTTTATTCATTTAAAAATAATGTTAACTGCAGATTTTCCGATGTTCCTATCGTATTATCTCTTTATTTCAGACAAGTGCGCAAGATTAGGCGCACTTGAGCAAAAAATACGTGGATGTACAATAATTTCCCCAAAGCGCACCAACGCAGGTGTTGTGTGGAAAATGCCTATGGAAATTTCGTACATGTATCAGTCCGGTGGGACGGCTCACAGAACTCCCCCTTATCAATAATGAGAGCAGTCAGTGCGCTGGATAGCCCTTGGGATGACGATGGACTGGCGTCACCAAGGAGAGGCGAGGCAAAACGAGTCGAAGAGCTCTACCCATTTAAGATTTCTTTCTTTTTTTTTTCTGTTAAAAGCATGTCCTTGAATTGATTTGGGCGTGGTTCTCCTGGATTCAGAAACTTCGCAGCTATTTTTATGCAATCTTTTAATAGATTTGTTTTCCCCTTTTGACGCTTCACCGCCCACACTCTTACTGCCTATAGGCGATTTTTTCCACACCTATTGTTTCACATTTTTAATATTTAATGAGGCTGAAGTCTGCGTTAAGATCATCATCATCAGCAAGATGGGATTTAAAACAGATTTTCTACCCGAAAGATATAAATAAATCCTATTAATTTTAAGCAGTTATTAAAAATACATATTTTAATCTTTGGTTGTCTTTCTGTATCATAAACCCATTAGGCGTGCCTGTGTGTTTAAGACACGCATATTTTTCACTGCATCGGATTTCTGATCACTGCTTTGCACGTTGCAGACTTGAAAACGACGCGTTCGATGAGGATGGCAACTCTCTGTCCGACATGGGTTTTGACAGCGACCAGCTTGCTATACGAAGCCCCCCATCTTTAAACGACGACCCGTACAGTCTGTACTATCCGCCAGAAAAAAGGTAAATCCCAGACGAATACGAACCGCAGCTGTGACAGAGTTCCCCGTGTAATTTGCCCTATCTTACTTCCATAACGAGCAGCCTCAACTTGTTTCCATTCTGTTGATATGAAGATCGCGGAGGGGCAGCATATAGACTTAAAAAAAAAGTGTACTTTTTTTTTACTGTTATTATTATTATTATTATTTTTGACTTCATGCCGATGGGTGGGTACATTTTAGGCTGTCTTGGATCATTTTGTCTGCGCCTTTTTTATTTCATTTATTATTATTTCTGTCATTATTATTTTTCCTTTAAGTCTCTGATGATCTATGTGTTTTTTGGCGTTTTATCATCTCAGACCAGAAAGGCATGCTGAGGAAGAATTAGATAGAGCCTTGAGGGAGATCCTGGGTCAGTTAACAGCGAGACATTATCTGCATTCTCTGATGACTGTTCGTGCAGGGTAAGGGCTTTTCCTCTTCAGCGTTTCTTTTTTTATATGTCTGCGCTGAACAACTTCAGGCTGCTGCATCACTCATTATATGTGCGTGATTTTTATTCATTTATTTATTTTTTGTTATTTTTGGTGTTGCCTCTCCATATAACCCCCTAGAGGTCTTCATCTTGTATATATTGTTTCTAATTTGTAATAATAATAAAAATAAAGAAGTGTCATCCTAAAATTCCCTGCAAATGATGCTTGATTGCACAACTGATTGCTGAATTAACTGTTCTAATCCTAAACGCTAATGCGTCAGATTATCCAGGGGCGTCAAATGAATAATTGATATATTTTTTTTTAATTAAATGCGCAAATAAGTTTCTTTTATTCTGTAGTGGTATATTTCTCCCATATTTTTCCAAACGAAAAAGAAAAAAAAAAAGAAAGGCCCAACTTTGAATTAAGGCGCAGTGGTTATCAATCTTTATGTAAAATAATAATAATACGAATTTAAAAACAGCAATTTATTCTGAATTTGCTTGGTTAACGAATCTGATCATGGTTTCTATCCCCTTTATTTTTTGTAATTTTTCAGTGACGAGAACAGCATGGAGGAAGAGTCAGAGCCCCTGTCCAAAAGACACTCAGATGGGATCTTCACCGACAGCTACAGCCGCTATAGAAAGCAGATGGCAGTGCAGAAATACCTGGCAGCGGTTCTGGGTAGAAGGTACAGACAGAGAGTTAGGAACAAAGGACGCCGGCTCGCTTATTTGTAGCTCCGTTAAAAGAAAGAAAGAAAAAGCGCCCAAAACTGCCCTCCTATGTATATACATCCAGTCGTTAACTCAAAGTCATTCAGATATATCTGACCAACCAGTGGATTGCGCCTGTGTTCTTTCAACATGTATTTATGTATGAAGTAAAGCCATTAAAATGAATATTTTATTAATAATATCGTTTTTTTCTTTTCCCTTTTTGTACAAAAGCACTTGATACCGCACAGTTATCGCTACTTTGTGGACCAATATTTTATTTTTAATGTTGAGATGTTGAAAACAACAACAACAACAAAAAAATGACAAAAAAAGATGATGAAATCAGAAAAAAGATAGATGTGCACCTTCAACGTTTATGCGCTTGAAATCTCTAAAGGTCATCCACATATGCAGAAAATAAATAGATTTTCAAAAGACAATCAAAGTACTGAATGTTACTACTTATTTTTGTAATCTATTTTTTTAGTGTTGCTCGTTTTTTTGTTTTCCAAAAGCAGGCCCAAAGAAGCAGTCAGCATGCTATGTGAGGCATATTTGGGTTTATCATAAATAACAGACACTACTCATTCGTTCAAAGCTGCTTTTAATGGGAGCTCTGTGTCTGGAGAGTTTTGCTGCCCCTCCAGGGTAGGAAACTGAGATGGCTTCTTCTGGACAGCTTCTAATCTGATGGATATCTAGATGCTTTACACATGCATCATTGCAACTGGTGGAAAAATATACCCTGTCTGTGTAGAAAATATGGATATTCAGTCACACATGGGTATTTGCAGAGGGATTACTGCCTTTACAGGAGATCTGGTTGCAGAAAGCACTGCCTGCTTACTTGCCTCAAAGTCATTTCACAGTATGAGATAAACCACACTCTATAGGACTGTGCAAAGAATGTTTGATCTTCTCAGTGTTGTCAGCCAACAAAAATATCTGGAGAAATTACCCTTAATCTATTGATTGTATGCAGGTGGCAGAGAAAGAAAGCAGGGAACCACAAAGGAAGCATCAGAGTCCTAGATGCTTAAGGAGGATATTTACCTTTTATTTGATGCATGTGAAAACTGACACCTTGCTAATTTGTGCTTAGAGACTGCATGCCTATGTGCTTTTATTGCTATTGTTGTGAAATAGGCTGCACCAAGCTCATTTCTGCACCCCTCCCCTCTGCTTTATTGTGACAAAAAATGTGAACAAGGAGGGCTGGAGGTGGTAGATCCTGGAACTGCACTGACTTGTTGAATCTTTACCTCCCCTGCCACTGTCATGGTGGATGTAACAGAACCCTGATTCATTTTTGTCTTATTGTAGCTGTTTTTTAAGATTTCATTTTAGTCTAAATGGCCTTCGCTGAATTAGTGCTGTGTTTCAACTGTTAATGAGAAGCTGATCTGTGCTGGATGTCTACTGTGCAGCGAGGAAAAAGGGTGAGAGAGAGTGTTAGGGTGAGATGTAAAGATGATAGAAGAAAAAGAAGAGAGAGAGAGGTTGTATAGGAGACCAGCTGCAACCCCCAAAGAGTCAGGGAAGGCAGGATGAGTGGAAACAAAACAGAGGCGAATGCCTCATCTGCCTCACTAAGATCAAGGTCAATGAGTCTGATAAAGCAAAATATCAGATGTTGAATTCCCTTCACAGAGGTTTTCCTGCAGGAAGAAAAGTTGCCCTCTAATGCCAGAACACAGCTGAATTAACTTCAACCCTTCCAGCAAAAAGGAGACCCCCCTGGACTTTTTATACGGGAACATTCCAAGTATTTATTCCCTTTTATGCAAACTCAGCTTTGTGTGCACTCTTGCTATCAAATCAGCAGCCTGCCCCCCCCCACCCAATAGAAAATATCAACACACTCTTCCTCTAATTTGGCTTTAAACCACAGGCTTTGTGCGGGTGTGTGTGTGTGTGTTTGTGCATGTGTGTAGCAAACACACGTGTATGTGTATTGTGAGTGACCGAACACAGACGTGGAGGTGGAAACAGCTTTCGGCTTTCGTGCCTTGCTTTGATGTGAGAACCTAAAAAAACAAAAAAACAAAAAAAAAACTAAGAAAAAATTCGCCACGAGTGAAAGATGGCAATTTTAGTGGCCCTACGATGCTGCAGTCCATTAGCTTACATTGAAACTTCCTTTTACTTGGTTTAATTGCTCGGCTTAGTCTGCCCCAACAGTAGTAGAATTAGGCTTTTGTTTTCACAGCATGGCCAGTGAGTTTTTTGAGTATAAAAAAATATTGTAGACAAGAATAGAATGTACATGTTGGTGGAGCCGGCAACATGTGTGTGTGAGAGTGTGCGCATGAGTCTGGGTTGTTCAGTGTCTGTGAGAGTTTGTGAACAATGATCAGTGTTTGTTATTGTTGATTATGAGGTGTTGTTGATTATTATTTTGATATTGGTCAGTAACATATATGATCAGAAACCATAAAATAGCCCCTATATATAGATATTCTTTACAACTCTGTGGATCAATATATTGAATAAATTAAAAAAAGGTCTAAGAGCATAATAACAGGAGATGTTGTTCAGATCATAGAAAATGCCTGTTGTTGATAGTTCTGATAGCGCCCAACGCCTTACTTCATTGTGTGAACTCTTATCTATTTGAAGACATTGTGTTTTAGAAGTTAGCCTCAGTGCAAAGTGGCATCGTTAAACACACACGAGTCCTTATATGGGGTTTTTACGTTTTTCAATGTCATGAAAGTGTTGTAAGATTTGTATGAATAAATTTTTGTAAACAACAAAATCCTTCCAATCGATGTCTAATCTTTGATACTTCACCCTACCGAGAGAAGCCAACACAAACAGTTCAGTCACACACAAAATGATTCAAGACTTAAAATATGTTGGGACCGTGTATCTCTGAGGATGGGTCTTCTCCTATTACAAACACAAATATAAACTGATACGAAAGAAAACAGGCTTAGAAATCTTCCAGCAAACAGTAAAAACATTCTAGTGGAGTAGGTCAACTTCAAGTCCACTCGAGGTGAATGCATTCTTTTCATAGCTAAACCAACAGAAATGAAACAAAATAATGAAAGGACCTTCAAGCACACATGAATCCAAAGCAGAAACCAAATGGTGATATTTATCACTGAATAAATCTGATCACAAAGCACATGCATTCAAAGAAAAAAATGCAAGGGTTGAACTCTTTTAAGGGAATAAAACTTAATTTTACCACCCACGAACCATCAATCATCACGGACAAGGAAAACCTAGACTCTGGACAGAGCAGCAGAGCTCACAGAGAGGAGGAGAGCACTTCCCTCCTGTTGTAAGAGCCACGTGTTTCTCCCCTCTCCATCCTCAGCCTTGGAGGAGCAGCTGTGTCCCGCAGGAGAGGAGGATGGGTGTGGCAACGAGTTTGTGTGCGATCTGATCCTCATCAACCAGCAAGAGCGCGTGTGTGTGTGTGTGAGAGTGTACATTCACTAGAGCTCAACTAACCCAATCAGAGAAATGTTGCATGGCAACGGTCCACAAAGGGACATTGCTGTGTAGGCTTGTGTGTCAAGTGTGTTTGCTTTTGTCTGTTTGTATGCAGACCTTGTTCAGAGTCTGCATTGGAATGGAGTTCTGCATAACACTTTGCATTTGTGACTCCAGAGCAAAATATTTCAATAAGATCCAATTATTGGAATAAACACAAGTATCATCAGCATAGAGGAACACAATACCTTCATGCTCTTGGACATACATCATTGTTTTTCCCCCTCCTGAGCAAGCTGATTCATGGTGTTTGCCCCACTGGTATGAAAATGCTGACAGATTGTCAACTCTGAGCCACCTTTGGGAAATATAGGTTGTCTCCATCCTTTATTTACACCCTCCTGTGCACTCTTCACCTGTCATAAATAGAAGCAGGGGCGGGACTCCTGACAAGCGAAGATTCACAGACATTTCTTGCAGCGTGTTTTATTTTAACAAAACAAAGCATTTGAGTATGGATCAAATGAGTGAGGTAAAATGTCCAAAAAAAAAACCAGCAAAAAATTTAATTGGATTTGATACATAAGCTCCAATATGCCCACAAGTGGATATCAAGACAAATGCTTCAATTTGTTGGCACGGCACTGGACTGCACATGAGGGGCCACCCTCGACCAATTTGTACATAATGTACATTAATGCCTGAATCAATAAAAAATGACTCCTCCTTCCTCTTAGCGCTGTTTTGCTTCTCCTCTGTGCCATGCATTGCTCCACTTCTCATCTCCCCATCAGTATCTTTGCTTTGATTGATCTTGTTTCTTTCAGGAGAGCAGTTTCTTCTTGTGGATGAAAATAAGACAAGCTCACACCTTACCTACTTTTAAGGGCTTCAGCTCTTAATAATCTTTCCTGTGGCTCTAGACGCGTCTTAATCATGTGTAAATGTTAGAGGAGAAATGGTAGAGGGGCTTTTAGTGTTTGAGGCTTTTCCAGTGAGGATTCCCAGTTTCACCTTCAGCATCGCAGCCACACCCAACCTTCTTTGTCCCACATTTTTTGAAGAGAATAAAGACAGAAGTGTGCATGCATGGTTGAAATTGATCTATTGTTTGAGATTTTACATTATCTCCCCTTTACTCTCTCTCTCTCTCTGTGAGGTTTTGGACAACCACCGCTTACCCTCCTCCTCCCAAATCTCTCTTGCATTTTCAGGGTTGGAATAAAGAACTCATAAGACATGCCCAGACACAAGCAACCATCCTCCCACCCATTGCACTCCCCCTGAGTGTCAACTCATAAATTATTCAGTGGTTAGGTTTGTTTTATTTATTATATTTTTTTGGTGGCGGTGGGGGGTTATAATCCAGCCTTTGCTTTAATGAAACTCCTGAGTACGACAGGAATGAAGCCCCTCGATCTTCCTTTCTCTTAAACACCGACTCATGATGAGCTCTGTCATATCTGCCGTTGAGCGGGAGGTATTCTGCTGTAAACACAACCCCTCTGAGAGCAACAGAAGACTGAGAGAGAGGATTGAGTGAAGAGGAGTTGTGGGCGAAGGTTTGAAGACATGGACCACTGATCAAGAGATGTTTCTGGCTTAGAGGGTAACACTCTACTTGTGCTGCTTGACTAATCAAGGGTGACCACAACTATCTCTCACTTATTACAAGGCTTTATGACCAGAAAGGAAAATAACTAAATGAAATATTCTCATCTAACATATTTCAAGTGTGCGTCTCTCTTCTTTTGCAGGAATCAGAGAAATATGCTGCAAGTTTTGCTCATGCAAAAAGAAAATTTTACATTGCAATCCTGAGAATTCAGGAAAATTATGGGCTTTTATTTGTCCCAAAGAGACATTCTTTCAGTTTGTCACAGTAGTCATTGACAGGAGGACAAGATATCCTTTGGTATTAAAGAAAATGTTGTGGTAATATTTGACAGTTGATCTATTACCAAACAGTTCTGAATGGATCAGTTTACTGGTGGACCTCAGTGGACCTCAACTTCATCACAAAGGTGATTTATTTCAGTATTTCTAATAAAAAAATGAAACTGACACATTATACGGAATAATTGCAAACAGACTGATGTAATTCACCTAAAGCGTACAACAACACATTAAAATGTTATTTTAATTGTACTGATGATCATGGCTTATAAATGACGCAGGACTCGGTTTCTCAGAAACGTGGTCATTCTACTGCGGACACAGTCACAGTAAGACTGCTGACTTAATAGTTGTACAACAGACAACAATTACAGCCTCCACATGGAGGGTAAGCCACAAAAAGTTATTGCTAATGAAGTTGATTGTTCACACAGTGCTGCATCCAAGCATAATAATGAAAAGTTAAGTGGAAGAAAAAGAATGGTGGTAATGGGTGCAGAAAAAACAGGGACTTAGAATGTTAATGGATTTTTATACAAAATTAGCAGATGAGGGAAATTAATACTCAGTGACAGAAAAACAAAGCAGAAATTCACATTCTGTTCACACTCCACATAAATAAATAATTACAAACAATACAATCTTTTGGTTGATGTGGCACGCAGAGGCATACAAATGCAAATATGAGAGTAATCCTGTGAGTCTGAACCTGAGCAAATAGACCTTAATGAGTATTTTTAATCATTTGTTTATTTTTAGCCTTGCAAATGTTCTCCTAGGTCTTGTGACAGTTGAAGTTCTGTTCAACAACCAATCACCTGCTAAACTCATAAAAAACTGTAATGAATTAGGTTCACAACACTTTCAGATGGAAAACACAAGACTACAGTTAGCATCTGATTCAAGAGTTCCAGATTGACAGATAAATCAGTGAAAAAGCCCTTAATCCAGAAGCACAATTGGAACCTATGAATGTTTTGCCTAGTTTAATGTCTTAAGAACAACAGAAAAAACTTGCTAACATTAATTTGTAAGGTAGAAAGTTGGTATGCACCTTCAAACACTTTCTAAAATATACTCTGAAGAGAAGTCCATCTTAGACTGTGGTGCCTCAATACTGACATCATTGGGGCGTTCAGTTAACAGTAGATTTAATGAACAGCTGGACTGTTAAAGTAACAGCAGATTCAGAATTGGTATGATCTACCTTAGGGGGTCTGAACCCCTTTTTGTCTCATTAACCTCAGACCTTGACTTTGTGTATTGTGTTATTCTTAGTTCTGTAGTCATGCTGCCCATTCAGCTGTGTTTAGGCTTATGATTTTCAATCACTCCTCACTGGATTCTCCTGTTGCATGCTGTTATGGCTCTGCTGTTGCCCCATGCTTAGTTCTTCTTGTGTTTTTCCATCAGTTTTTGTCAGCCTCTGTTTCTGACTTTTAAAAAATAGAAATTTTACACGTTTCTGCCAACCTCCTGCCTGTGCTTGAGCCCTCTACCAAAGCAAAAGCATGACAATTACAAAATTTTTCCACATTTATTACTATACTTCTTAATGATACAAGAATACAGACAAGGTGGAACGCATACATGTTTTAAACCTATCATTTTTATCTCTTAAGATGGACAAGCATTAAAAAAAACAGTCAGTCAGTCAGTCATTTTCTACCGCTTATTCCATAGTGGGTCGCGGGGGAGCTGGTGCCTATCTCCAGCAGTCTATGGGCGAGAGGCGGGGTACACCCTGGACAGGTCGCCACTCCATCGCAGGGCAACACACAAACAACCATGCACACACTCATTCATACACCTAAGGGCAATTTAGAGTGACTAATTAACCTAACAGGCATGTCTTTGGACTGTGGGAGGAAGCCGGAGTACCCGGTGAGAACCCAGGCATGCACGGGGAGAACATGCAAACTCCATGCAGAAAGACCCCCGCCCGGGAGTCAAACCCAGGACCTTCTTGCTGCAAGGCAACAGTGCTACCAACTGCGCCACCGTGCAGCCCGCATTACAAAACATTTCCTAAATAATTTGCACAGTAAAACTGAGACTTGCAAAGCATAACAATAGGCTGCAAATGTGGCCTTAATGTCATTTTATAAAGTTATCTGTCTCTTTGCTAAGACATCTGGCTATCCATTGTCACAATGAAATAATTCCTCACTGTTTTATGTACCCTTAAGTCTCTGGAGCTCCAGAGTCAGCATTATTTGACATAAAAAAACAATTCATTAGAACTGTCTCCTGACGTTTATTCAAAAGACATGAGCAAACAACTCTTGGTGCCCTCTTGCTTTTTTATGCTTGAGGAAAGAAGTGGTTGGAAGAGAGCAGGTACATAACAGCAGGAGAGCCTTCTGGTTTTTGAACCTATTGGCATGCTGTGTACTAAGAAGTGTTGTTGTGCACCCTATGGGATCACAAAATGTCCATGTTAAAACTACTTTTTTACATTACGTGTTTGTTGTGAACCTCCAACAATCATTCTTGAATTTTGAACTAAATCAGAGTTAAATGAACAAAATCACCTATTGCAGTTTTATCACAGTTGTCATATTTGCTTTTTTCAAATTTAGTCAAACATTGCTTATAGTGCTTTGGGCAAGGTTGTGCGAGCACTGAATTATGTATAATTACTTCAGCTGCTGGGTGTAAAAGAACTCAACTTGAGATTTCTCAAAAGGGATGTTTTCATAATCTTTTTAGTCATGCCCCGTCCTTCCCACCTGACTCCAGATTCAAATTCAGTACAGACAGGCTAAAATGAATTAATTAATTTTCATAGTTCAGAGCCTAGACTAAGTTCACACATCCAACTTGACCTAGTTCCTTTTTATGTATCATATTTTGTCTGAAATGAAGTTTAAAAATAGGTCATCACATTTTTAATAAGTTAGTATATTGATTAAGGCATTATCTAACATACATTTTATTCTTTCCTGTTGTTATAGCTCACATAAACGATCTTATAATGGCTGAACAACCAAAACAGTGTCTCTCAATCAAAGAATTTAATGCTTTAGTGTTCAGAAAATGAAATGTACATTTTTAATTTAACGTGGCCCATTTAGACTATGTCTCTGATTGGTGTCACTTTTAAATCTCCAACTGCTATCAAGTCAGTGCAGACGGGACTTCGCCTACGTGTGTTGTTATGCCCTTTAGGTAGTTTGAAACACACAGTATTACAGAATAACAGCCATCTACCGAAACTTGAAGTTGTCCTTGACAAAACAACCAAAGCACTACAATCACAATAAATTCATAATTCAATATTTTTAGTCATAGGAGAGTTAAAACACCAATATTTTTCTCTTTTATATAATCTTGAATAAGCTAACAAAATCTTCAATCAATTAAACTAAAGGCAATTTCTGTGCTGTTGTTTCAGCTGCTTTATCTCCAGGATGATCGGCGAGATGAGTTAGAAGCTGCAGCGCATCTGTTCCTTCTGTTAATTTGATATGTACAAAGCAAATCTGAAGATGGCATAGTCATGTTTAAAGCCTATACATTACCAATATGAGTCCTCACAAAGATAGCAAAAATAGCTTGCAGGTGGGCAACACACACACACACACACTAGGGTGACCAGATGCCATGGTTTGTGCGGGACTTTGCCGCATTTTTCCCTCCTGTCCCAGTCTCCAACAAACAGAAACAATGTCCCGCATTTCACTGGGTCAAATTCTGAGTCAAAAAACTTTTCGACTGGAGCTATTCTGAAATGTAAAGAAAGCAGAGCTGCAGTCATCATCACAGAGCCGCATCAGCTGTCAGTCAAAATACACAGCAGCAGCGTCCCACGTCATGACCGAACTGCGCGCCACGATGCTAGTCAAATACAACAAAACAAGAAAAGGATTTTCTTGTATAGCTTACATCAGTAGACGATACAGAATATAATGGAAAGTATGTCAGGAAAAGAAAATGCAGCTACAACAAAGATTGGGAAATGGCTTATAACTGAGTGAGGCTAGTGAAAGGTGATCTCTGAGGGATTTTTATGCAGTTTGCCACAAAGTCATTTTTCAATTTCACATGGAGAGAAGTACGATGTGAAGTGACACTGTAAAAATTACTCGCACAAAAAATGCACAGCTGAAAAAGCCATCCGCTTTCCATAGACTCAAAGCACTCAAAGCACTGCTTTGAGTCTATGGACTCATTTTTACTTAAACCCAGAAATGACTGCTAGACAGCAGGAAAAACAAAGCAGAGATTGATGAATTTAATGTGAGATCTTTGTTAAATGAAAATGTACGATGTCATCATAGTGTTGGTAATGTGTCCCACAATGTCCCTCATAAGCATAATTGTTGTCCCACATTTGGTTTTTTAACCCTAACACAAACACAAACAGCAGTCACTCAGCTCCCACATTGAGGGAAAATACTATGGCTCTTTCTGTGTGAAATATTCAATGTGTGCCCCAAAAAACAAACTGTAAATCTTTCATTTGCTATTAAATTAGTACACGGGGAGCTGTGCTTTTAGGTTCATTATATAAAAAAACACATGCTTCAGTTCAATGTTCGCACAGATGTGAGCTACACTCATGAACACATTCATGTGAATCCATTCATGCACAACATTGGGGATGACTGGTAATGAGAACAGAGAGAGAGTGAGAGAAAGAGAGAGTAGTTTTCAAGGGCTTGTGAGAGTTTAATTCGCACCCTGACGCATAGCTTGTGGTGATATCTTTTCTCTCTCCCTTTTATAAATGCAAGCTCAATGTGTGTCTTTAAGGGAGTACTTGTGTGGTAGGAAAGTGTTTAATATGTCAGCAGACTACTGGGAAAGACAGGGGGTTAAATGGTATTACTTTAAGAGCACAGATCCAGACCAGACAGCTTCTATGGACAATGAAAAATAATATTGTCTGGAAAGATATCGGCGGAGAAAAAGTTATTTTCTTGGGTTAAAACCAAAATTAGAAATGAGTCACCAAATGCCTTTTATTTATATAAGGAAAAGATTTCTAAATAAAACATTCTCTTTTATTCACCATGAATGTTCTCCCACTCCTCACTTGCACAACAAAAAGGTAAGTGTTCACTTTAAGAGGCTGATGCATATAGTAGGCACAGGCTTTCACGTCTTTCACACGTATTCAACATAAAAGTAACTGCCTGTCAGCAAGCAACTCTTTGGGAGTTGTGTGTGGCAGCTCTATAAAAAATGAAGCAAGCTCTGTGCGAGGGAAAGATGTACTATAAGAGGGGAACATGGGGAGGTGAGGCAACCAACCAGGCTCTTCATTCACACCTGTGAGCAACATCCTGTACCCCCCAGGGAGGACGACAACCGAATAACATCTAGTTCCCTCCCTTTATCCTTTTGTTAAAGGACTCCTCTCCAACTCTGCCCCTCCCATCACAAAGCCTTTGTTACACTGATTGACTGAAACAACCATGCTCTTAAATCAGTAATTTGTGATGGTAACATTTTTTGTTTTGATACTCTTCGAAAGCTAATCATGTAATTTACCTTCTGTTGATCAGACTTGTACCATAGCAGGGTATACTGACTTTGTGTTTCTGCTAGAAGTTTAACTATACATTTAGCTGAAGAGGCGGGACTATGGCCAACATTGGGCTTATGGGAACGAGACAAATAACTGGTTTTTAAATCACATATTGTGCAGAATTATCCAATCCAGCTTTGATTAATCTACTGATGTTTACATACACTATGTAAAAGTACCAATAACATTTTTCATTTTGTCTGACATTAAATGAGACTAAACTGGTTTAGGCCAGTTAGGATTACAACAATAACTCTATTAACTATAACTGTGTTACTTTGGTCAGATGTTTTAGGCATCATTCCACAAGCTTCTCAAAATAGTTTGCTGAAATTCTGGCCCATTCCAATTTAAGTGAGAACAATTCTGGCCAACACATTGCGTTGTTTGTTGTGGAATACCTTAACTACCTTAACTGATAAGTAAAGTCATCAGTCCCCAGAAGGGAAATGGCATCATAATGTAAAGTGAGAAAAAATGTAAAGACAGAATATAAAATGGAATATCAGTTTATATATAGCAACTGAATATTAGTAGATCCATAATTTTTCTTTATTCTTTTTTTTAATGGAAAAAATCTATTTTATTATTACGTACAGGATATACCATTACTCTCAACTCAACTTAATTCAATAGGTCCCCCTTTGAAGTGGTCTTTTAAGATAATAACCAACAATAACTACCAATCTTCTTGGACCATCAGGTCCCCTTTGGGTGATTTTGCTGCATAATCTATTTTCTTTGTCTTTGTAGCATTTCTACATTCTACAAGTATTTCTTTAAATTTTCACTTTGTCCATCCTATATAAAAACCATCCATGTAGGCATTCCAACCTATAGACAACAAGATTAGTATAGCTCTTTGCAGGGGATTGGTGACTTTACTGATTGGTGGAGGCTTGTTCAATTCAATTCAATTTTCAATTCAATTCAATTCAATTCAATTCAATTCAATTCAGTTCAGTTTATTTATATAGCGCCAATTCACAACACATGTCGTCTCAAGGCACTTCACAAAAGTCAGGTACATGCATTACAATTAATCCAAATCATTGAACAGTGCAGTCAGATTCTGTTATTTATTCAAATTGGATAAAAAGTTTGTCTATCTAAGGAAACCCAGCAGATTGCATCCAGTCAGTGACTTGCAGCATTCACTCCTCCTGGATGAGCATGTAGAGACAGTGGACAGTCACTGGCGTTGACTTTGCAGCAATCCCTCATACTGAGCATGCATGTAGCGACAGTGGAGAGGAAAAACTCTCTCTTTAACAGGAAGAAACCTCAGCAGAACCAGGCTCAGTGTGAGCGCCATCTGCCACGACCGACTGGGGGTTAGAAGGAACAGCAGACGCAGACACAAGAGAAAACAAAGAAGGCACTGATCCAGAGTACTTTCTATGAGAAGGAAAAGTAAATGTTAATGGATGTACTGTAACCACCCTTTAGTCGTTTCACCTAGAAAGAAAGAAACAGATTAAACTCTGAGCCAGTTTTCAATGTTAGAGTCTGAAGAGAGCACATAGAGTTAGTTACAGTAAAAGCTCTGTCAGTAGCTATGTCTAGGAGAGAGAAAGGGTAAAACACTGAAAGACAGGGCCATGTGGATCATCGGTAGAGGGTGAGCACCAAGTTGTTGCCAGCAGAAGCTCGGACGATGCCCCTCTCCAGACAGTTGTCACAGGTAGACACAGAGTCAGGCCAGGTGTAGCTTCTAGGAAGAGAGAGAGAGAGAACAAAGTTAAAAGCTGAAAAATAACAGCAAATAATACAAAATTGAAGAGTAGTGTGAGAAAGTAGCGAAGAGGGTGAAAGTGGTCATTATGTCCTCCAGCAGCCTAAGCCTATAGCAGCATAACTACAGAGATAGCTCAGGATAACCTAAGCCACTCTAACTATAAGCTTTATCCAAAAAGGGAAAGTTTTAAGCCTAGCCCCTCTAAAAGTAGACAGGGTGTCCGCCTCACGGATTAAAAACTGGGAGCTGGTTCCACAGGAGAGGAGAATGATAACTAAAGGATCTGCCTCCCATTCTACTTCTAGAGACTTTAGAACCCACCACAGTAAACCTGCAGTCTGAGAACGAAGTGCTCTGTTAGGAACATATGGAACAATCAGCTCTCTGATGTATGATGGAGCTAAATCATTAAGGGCTTTATATGTGAGGAGGAGAATTAAACTTCTATTCTGGATTTAACAGGGAGCCAATGAAGGGAAGCTAAAGTAGGGGAAATATGATCTCTCTTTTTCAATTTTCATCAGAACTCTTGCTGCAGCATTTGAATCAGCTGAAGGCTTTAAACTGCATTTTGTGGACATCCTGATAGTAAAGAATTACAATAGTCCAGCCTTGAAGTAACAAATGCATGGACTAGTTTTCAGCATCAATCCTGGACAGGATATTTCTAATTTTGGCAATGTTCGGAGATGAAAGAAGGAAATCCTGGAGACTGGTTAATATGGGATTTAAATGACATGTCCTGGTCAAAAAATAACACAAGGTTTTTATTTATTATCGGAGGTCAGTTTAATGCCATACCAGGTAAGTGATTGACTAAGCAGTTTCTTTTTTAAAGACTCCGGTCAAAAGACGCACAACTTCTGTCTTGTCTGAATTTAGAAGCAGAAAAATGAAGTCATCCAAGTTTTTATGTCTTCAAGACATGCTTGTAGTCTATCTAAAACTGGTTGGGCTCATCAGGATTTATGGATAAGTTAAAGCTGAGGGTCATCAGCGTAACAGTGAAAATTATTCTATGCTGCCTGATAATTTTAACCTATGGAAGCATATATATAGTAAAGAGAATTGGCCCAAGTACTGAACCCTGTGGGTACTCCACAATTAACCCTGGAGTTTAAAGATGATTTATTCATTTACATGAAAACAAACAGGAATCTGTCAGACAAATAAGATTTAAACCAGCCTAGCGCTGTTCCCCTGATCCCTACAGCATATTCCAGCCTTTCTAAGAGATATTAATGATCGAACTTTTTGTATCAAATGCAGCACTGAGATCTAAAACAGAACAGTACAGACACAAGTCCATTATCTGAGGCAATAAGAATATCATTAGTGACTTTCAGCAGAGCTGTTTGCAGTGCTATGATGAGCTCTGAAACTGACTGAAACTCTTCAAAAAAGGTCATTGCTGTGTAAATGCTCACAGATTTGATTAGCAACTATTTTCTCAAGAATTTTAGATAAGAATGGAAGATTGGATATCGGTCTGTAATTATTAAGTCATCTCGATCAAGCGAAGGTTCTTAAGAGCAAAGGTTTAATTACAGCTACCTTAAAGCTTGTGGTACATATACCTTTACTAAGGATAGATTAATCATATCTAAAATGGGCTGGTAATCAGAGGGACACACTCCTTAATAATTGGTTGGGATTGGGTCTAACATACAAGTTGAAGGTTTAGATAAAGCTAATATTTCTGATAACTCAGGAAGCTCCACAGGATCAAAAACCAGTCCAAACACAGATCAGGTTCTACAGGTATTTCCAATGTTGTCTCACTTGTTGGTAGATGAGTAATCATCTCTGGGAGATTGTCAAAAAGATTTTCTTCTTAATAGAATCAATTTTATTTGGGAAAGAACCCATAAAATCATGACTGCTGAGAGCTAAGGGAAGGATGGACTCAACAGAGCTATGACTCTGTGTAAGTTTAGCAACTGTACTAAGAGAAACCTAGGATTATTTTGTTCTCTTCTATTAGGATGAGAAATAAGCTGTTCTAGCTGGTTGAAGTGTCTTTTTATACAACAGTAGGCTATTTTCCAGATTAAGTAGAATCCTCTAGGTGTGTAGAGCGCTTTTCGCTCCAATTTTCTAACATTGTGCTTTAAAGTACGCAGCTCTGATTAAACCAGGAGCCTGCCTCCTATGAATAATTCCTTCTTTTTTTCAGGGGCTGCATTGTCTAATACACCACGCAATGATGAAGTAACACTAGAACAAGAGAATCAATTTGTGAAGGAGAAGAAAACAAAATTATTGCCCCCACTCTGTTTTTCTGTGATAATGAGCAATTAAAAGTGGAAACAGATTCTCTTAAAGGTGGTTACAGCCTCGTCTGATAATGATCTACTATAATGAAATTTTCTTCAGGTGTGAAGTACTCGGTTATAATTAAACTCAAGGTTATTAAAAAAATGGTCAGACAGCACAGGTTGTGAGAAAAATATTGTAATGTCTATACACTCAATGCCATATGTCAGCACAAGGTCCAGAGAATGAAGACAAAACGTGGGTAGGTTTGTTAATGTTTGAGTAAAGCCAATTGAGTCTAAGATACCATTAAAGGCTATATTTAAGCTATCACTTTCAGTGTCAACATGAATGTTAAAAATCCCCACTATAATAAATTTATCTGTATTTACACCTAAATCAGATAAAGGTCTGAAAAACGATCTATAAATTGAGAGTAAGGGCGCGCTGGAGGACGGTAAAAAACAACAAACAGAAGTGCGTTTAGTGCTTCTCAATTTGGATGAGGAAAAATAGGATTAAATATTCAAAAAGAGTTGTAGCTATTGATTGTCTGGGGACTAGTCAATAATCGGTACTGAAAGATGGTTGCTACTCCTCCTCCTCGCCAGTATTTCGAGGAATGTGAAATTTAAAAATTAGTAGGAGGTGACTCATTTATAGTAACATAATCCTCTTGCTGCAGCCAGGTTTCTGTGAGGCAAAATAATCAATCTGATTGTCACACAATCAGGTCACTAACTAGCAAAGTCTTTGAAGAGAGAGATCTTATGTTCAGTAAGCCACATTTAATTGTTTTATTTATTTTAATCTGCGTTGTGTTGTATTTTATGAGATTTTTCTGATTTCTATCCGTTTTAGATTATTTTTAATCTATTCAATTTGGCCGTGGGCGAGGACACTGTCTTATAGGGTAATGTGGTGGGTAGCAGTACAGAAGCTGCAGAGAGGAGTGTCTCCTTTGTTTGTTCCACAAGAGAGAATGATACAGATCAAGACCAAGCTAGGGCATAATTTCCCCACATTCAATTCAATCAATTCAATCAATTCAATTCAGTTTATTTATATAGCGCCAATCACAACACATGTCGTCTCAAGGCACTTCACAAAAGTCAGGTACATACATTTCCAATTAATCCAAACAATGAACAGTGCAGTCAGATTCAGTTATTTATTCAAATGGATAAAAGTTTTTTATCTAAGGAAAACCCAACAGATTGCACGGAGTCAGAGATTTGGAGCCAGTCACTCCTCCCAGATGAGCATGTAAGAGACAGTGGACAGTCAACTGGGGTTTGACTCCCCTTGCAGCAATCCCTCAAGATGAGCATGCATGTAGCGACAGTGGAGAGGAAAAACTCCCTTTAAACAGGGAAGAAACCTCCAGCAGAACCAGGCTCAGTCGTGAGCGGCCATCTGCCACGATCGATGGGGGTTTGATGAGAAAACAGAGCAGAGACCAAAAAGAGAACAAAGAAGCACTGATCAGGAGTCCCTTCTATGGGAGGAAAAAGTAAATGTTAGTGGATGTAGCTCCTTTAGTCGTTTCACCTAGAAAGAAAGAACAGATAAACTCTGAGCCAATTTTCAAGGTTAGAGTCTGAAAGACGGCACATAGAGTTAGTCACAGCAAAAGCTCAATCAATCGCCATGTCTAGGAGAGAGAAAGGGTTAAACCCTGAAAGACAGGGCCAAGTGTACCATCGGTAGAGGATGAGCATTAAGTTGTTGCCAGCAGAAGCTTGGACGATGCCCCTCTCCAGAAAGGTGCCACAGGTAGACACAGAGTCAGGCCAGGTGTAGCTTCTAGGAAGAGAAAAGAGAGAGAACAAAGTTGTATTACCCATTGTAAACTTCAATGGAATAAAAGTGCTGAAGGCAGACCTATAGCACAGCAGAGAGGGACTGGTAATTTTTATTACTTCAACAATACACCTTGAACCTGAGAACACATTTGTATTACTGTAAAGTTAATCTAACTACACAAAATGTTTGACTGCTTCTAAGATTAGCTAATACAAAATTAGGTAGCGTACATGAATATGATACAGTGAATAAGCTGTGGGTGACCTGGGACTCTTTTATCAACATTAGTTTAGCAATTTGAACACAATGCTTCCTGAGACACTCTAAATGACCAACCTCTATTCTAACGTGACACCCTCAAGTTGGATGCCCACTAGTTAAAAAAAAAAAAAAGTTTAAGTACATTTCATAAACAACAATTTTAAAATATATTACTGCTGCTAGGTGATTTAAATAATATATGATTTCTATCTTCTTTTGGTTAAAATTGTAGTGCAATAAACTCTATGTATGAATCCCCCTTTTATAACAGTGTAGCAAAATGTCCTGTTTAAGAGTGTAACAGTACACAAAAATCATGGTACATATTGGGTATGCTTCAATCAAGTAAAATAGAACATAAAAAATTATTTAAAAAGCAAAAAAAATGTTTTTACTTTGGTTATTAATAAACAAAGAATGGTTTCCAAAATTGCCCTGCGATGGACTGGCGACCTGTCAAGGCTGTACCCCGCCTCCCGCCCATAGACTGCTGGAGATAGGCACCAGCTCCCCCGTGACCCACTATGGAATAAGCGGTAGAAAATGACTGACTGACTGACTGGTTTCCAAAATCTCAAGTTAATTAGATTTTTGTCATGCCCAGCCAGTATCTGAGCCTGTGTTTGTGTTTTGCTCTGTCTCCCTGCAGTATGTGTCACACCTGTTCCTTGTTCTCCTTGATTGCCTGGTCTCTTCGTTTTATTGGTTCCCCCTGCTGTTATGTCTGTATATAAGTTCCTTAGTTGCCTTTGTTCCCCGCTGATTCCTTGATGTGTCTTCCATGTCTGCTGTCGTGTCTGGTCTGGTGTTCTGGTCATGTAACCCTGCTATAAACTCTGTATGGGCAAGAATTAAAACTCGCTTGCCGTTACTCTCCACGTTTCCTGGAGTACTTCTTTGCATTTTGGTCCTACCACAAGCCGCATTATGACAGAAGGAACCAGCCCTATGATTCAAGCAAGCTCTCCGCATCCATGCGGAGGCTTCCTGCTCCCTCCTCCACTCCCTTCTCCACTGATGGTCGGCGCGACGCCCCTGATCAACCATCGTCCCTGCTGCCGGCTTCCAATCCTGTTCCTGGTCCTGTTCCAGGACGAACCCCCTTCACTCCCTGATCCCGATCCTGTTCTGGAGGAGTCCGTTGATGAGCCGCCCTCACATCTTGTTTCTGTCCGTGGGGGGGTTCGGGGACGGACTGCCTTCACTTCCTATTATTGTTCTTGGTCCTGTTCTGGAGGGGTCCGAAGACGAACCCCCATCACTTCCTGTTCCTGCCCATGAGGGGTTCGGGGACAGACTGCATCCACTTCCGGTTCCTGTCCCGTGGCCGACATCCTGATCGGCTGCTCCGAGGGCCTCTACACATCTGGGCTGGCCTCCTGACAAGTTTCGTCGTGGGTGTTTCGGGTTCTGCCACTGGCCTCCAGACAGCCTGCTTCTCTGCATCCGGCCTCCAAGAAGCCTGCGCCCTCGTTGCAGACCTCCTTGACTTCGTCTCGGCCTTTGTTGCAGACCGCCTGAACTCGTGTTTGCACGGGACGACCTCCGGGCCGTCCACCTGAACTCTGTGGCTGCATGGGACAACCTCTGGGCCGCCCGCCTGAACTCTGTGTCTGCACAGGATGTGCTTCTGGTCCTCCTAAACTCTGTTATAGTTTTGTTTCTGGCCCTGTTCCGGGTACTTTTTTGTTTCTTGTTTGTTTACTCGCTTACCTTTACTCTCCGCGTTACCTGGAGTACTTCTCTGCATTTTGGTCCTACCACAACCCTCATTATGACAATTTTACTATGTGCTAAAACTTAAAAAAGCGGAAAGTATAGAACCGACTTTAGATTTAGCTGGATTTTTAAAAATGAATAAAGTAGTATAGGCAGAAATAGCAAATGCCTAGATAGACAACAATATAACGACTTGAAAACAGTCAGTGTTACCGTTTAGAAATTTTAAAAGGGAACATAGCATGCAAAATCCACTTTTTTAGCTTTTAAAATACATTTTGTTGTGTACTTGGAGTCTGTAGGAGTGTAGAAAAGTTGAATTTAGTCTCCCTAGGTGCTGTGTAGATATATTTATATTCTGTTTGCGTCATATATTTCAGTCTGTTCAGTTTGCTCTATCATCTGTTACGTTTTTGTTACATCACAGTATTTGCTGTGGAACAGCTAAAAAGGTAATGGACTTCCTGCTGACTAATTTCGCGTATCCGACATATTTGTTCACCATATTTATTTCTTCTGCAATTTTGTAGTCCAAGCTCAAATATGCCTATGCTGCAAGAGAATAGGTTTGGTTCGGTTGTTGGGTGTATTAACCCACACAATTCATTATACCGTCCCCCAGCATCAGTACCTCTTTGAAGTGCCTGGTTAAATTAAATTTTTCATGCAAATGTTGCCACATCAGTGGGGAAATTCCTCTTTGTCTTCGTGAAGCAATTCAAGGACGAGTTCTTCAGCAACCTCCGCCAATAACAAGGATTTGCTGAAAGACTCATCTGTTTCAGTCCGGTGAGGCAGTCTGTTCTTTCTGTCTATGGAAAGGACGGACACAGCAAAGCAGTAAGCTGCAAATAACGCTAAAAGGACAACAAACGTTATTTTAGACATGAATTTATTGTGTGTTGATGTGACATCCTGGCCATTGTTTAGATAGCAGTAGCATTGTTCCTTCTGCTTTTGTTAATGCTGTGTGCTGCCTTAAGCACATCAACGTACTGCGTGTTTTGAGTATTGTTATTACATAAACAGTTTGACATTGCTTTTGCCTAGTGTCTGCGCTGCTAGATAATTGTTATCAAACTACAATGGCCAAACTGGTTAAAGTGGAGTGCTCTTTGACCTCGAGGGAGATGTAAAGTGCCTCAAAAGCATTTAAAGAGAGAGCACCAAAACGAGTTGCTCTCAGAACACCTCAGAACAGAGATTTTTTCAGACCAAAGAATTGGTCTGACCATGTCCATCCCTTTATGACTACAGTGTACCCATCTTCTGATGGTTACTTCCAGCAGGATAACTAGCCATATCATAAAGCACAAATTGGTTTCTTGAACATGACAATGAGTTCACTGTACTCAAATAGCCTCCACAATCACCAGATCTCAGTCCAATAGAGCACCTTTTGGATGTGGTGGAACGGGAGATTCGCATCATGGATGTGCAGCCGACAAATCTGCAGCATCTGTGTGATGCTATCATGTCAATATGGACCAAACTCTCTGAGGAATTTTTCCAGTACCTTGTTGAATCTAAGTCCTGAAGGATTAAGGCAGTTCTGAAGGAAAAAGGGGGTCCAACCCAGTACTAGCAAGGTGTACCTAAGTTTTAAAATATAATATATAATATATATATATATATTAATAAAATATATATATATATAATATATATATATATAATTATATATATAAGATATATAATTTTATGACTTTAGATGACGAAATGGTCAACCTGAACCTACAGCACCTGTTTGTTTCTTTTTGGACGTGGTCACTGATCTGCTGGGGTCATTTCTGTCGGTCTGTTATTTGTTGTCTCAGTAGAACAACTCATGCTTGTTTGTTTGAGAGCTTGGCAGCTGCTCCAGTCCTGTGACATCACCATGCTGGCACAGTCAATACAAAGAAATGCAGTATAACAACATGGCAATAACAACTAAGAACCAATGATGTCTTTAAATACAAACAAACTTTGCTGATAATTAGCCTGGTTTTATTGTAATTAACATGAAGAAAGAACATTCACTCAAAGGTTTCTTAAAAATACCTTCCTGTTCTGGGAAAAATATAACAATGAGGTCAAAATTAAGAATACCTTCTTTGTTTATTGGCACAATTCAACAAGGTTATAAGGTTTCTCTTTTACTTTCTGAACTACAGTTAGAGGGATATAAAAACTCATCATGGACATAAATTATTGTAAACATTTTAACTTTTAATAATACTTTTGAACTGTTCTTTTTTCAGGGTAATTTGCAGTAATTTGAAGTTGCAGAAAATCACAGTTTTGTTACCATCATCTGGGTTCTGGCATAATTCTGACTGGATGTTTGATCACTTATTAGACCACATAAATGATATAACTTATTGGATGGTTCTCTAACACAGCTCACAAATTTTCTAAAATATTAAAACCAGTTCTGATGTGTGGGGAGTACTGTTCTGTTGGAACATAGAATCATGTCCAAGTTTTAACTGTTGATTTGAGGTGAAGTCAGGTAATTCAGAGGCGGTTCTGCTTTTACATTATTCAGTCCATGTTGTGCAATGCACCACTACCACCAGAGAAATAGTCCCACATGACGCAACAACCATAATGCTTGAAAATTGGTGCTGTGTTTGTAAATATTGTTCTTATTAATGGGCAAGTAGCTCAATATGTATCTCGTTTAAAATATTTGTCCAGAAAGCATTCGGCTTATTTCCATGAGCAGCTTAATCATAATAAAACTTAAAGGTGTCAAAATTGGAGCAAAGGCTCTTTTTTGGTTGACACCTTCTCAGTCCATGTACTTGGTGTAGACAGGGATTCTGTTTTCTTAGCTACTTCCAGTTTATCGTGGTTCCTGGGTTGTTCTAGAGAACATCCTAAGTGATTTATTTTCTTCTGAAGTTTACACTTTGTGTCAATGTTTGAGACAAATACACATTAAAAACTAGTTCTGGAATAGACAAATTAAGCTTTTTAAATGCCCCCCCCTCCCGCCAAAGCCCCAACATTATTGAAAATGTGTGGAGAATGCCTAAAAAGCCACGTCCTTCTCAGAGCCTCAACTGTTTTAGATTCACTCAAATATCCACCTAGAGTAATGCCAGAAGTTTATTTACTTCTACAACAAGCACACCGATCTAGTGCCAACTGAAACTGGATATTTTATGACATTTTTCCCCTTCATTGTAACTGTCAAATTACATCACAATTTTTTTTTTCAGATCTAACAACTCACAAAACACTGAATCTAATCTTATATGATAATCATGCAGCTATGTCCATGCTAAAAATAGTGACAAACAGATTCCATTCATTAACACATTCTCTACCTTCTCTCCAGTTGTCCTGCATCCTTACGCATGTGTTAAACTGACAACTGACAATGTTTAAAACACACAGGCATTGAAGATCAGGGAAAAGATTTGCATCCCTGTCTTTTGAGTAGGGAAAAGTGTGGGAAGCATGAGTACAAATACACTCACCGGCCACTTTATTAGGTACACCTTGCTAGTACTGGGTTGGACCCCCTTTTTCCTTCAGAACTGCCTTAATTCTTCGTGGCATAGATTCAACAAGGTACTGGAAACATTCCTCAGAGAGTTTGGTCCATATTGACATGATAGCATCACACAGATGCTGCAGATTTGTTGGCTGCACATCCATGATGCGAATCTCCCGTTCCACCACATCCCAAAGTTGCTCTATTGGATTGAGATCTGATGACTGTGGAAGCCATTTGAGTACAGTGAACTCATTGTCATGTTCAAGAAACCAGTCTGAGATGATTCGTGCTTTATGACATGGCGCGTTATCCTGCTGGAAGTAACTATCAGAAGATGGGTCCACTGTGGTCATAAAGGGATGGACATGGTCAGCAACAATACTCAGGTAGGCTGTGACATGATGCTCAGTTGGTACTCAGGGGCCCAAAGTGTGCCAAGAAAATATCCCCCACACCATTACACCACCACCACGAGCCTGAACCGTTGATACAAGGCAGGATGGATCCATGCTTTCATGTTGTTGACGCCAAATTCTGACCCTACCATCCGAATGTCGCAGCAGAAATCGAGACTCATCAGACCAGGCAACGATTTTCCAGTCTTCTATATTCCAATTTTAGTGAGCTTGTGCAAATTGTAGCCTCAGTTTCCTGTTTTTAGTTGACAGAAGTGGCACCCAGTGTAGTCTTCTGCTGCAGTAGCCCATCAGCATCACAGTTCGACATGTGCGCTCAGAGATGCTCTTATGCATGCCTTGGTTGTAATGAGTGGTTATTTGAGTTACTGTTGCCTTTCTATCAGCTCGAAGTCTGGCCATTCTCCTCTGACCTCTGGCATCAACAAGGCATTTGCGGCCACAGAACTGCCGCTCACTGGATATTTTCTCTTTTTCGGACCGTTCTCTGTAAACCCTAGAGATGGTAGTTCATGAAAATCCCAGTAGATCAGCAGTTTCTGAAATACTCAGACCAGCCCGTCTGGCACTAACAACCGTTCAAAGTCACTTAAATCACCTTTCTTCCCCATTCCGATGCTCGGTTTGAACTGCAGCAGATCGTCTTGACCATGTCTACATGCCTAAATGCATTGAGTTGCTGCCATGTGATTGGCTGATTAGACATTTGCATTAACAAGCAGTTGGACAGGTGTACCTAATAAAGTGGCCGGTGAGTGTATATACTGAAAATATGCTGAAGGTCTCCTAATGACCCAATTCCATTTGGTAACGTTAAGATTTTTCCACTGGCTGCTCAGATGGCTCAAATATACCATTTCTTAAGCAAAATCGATTGTAGCAGGCAGGTGCAATCACTGCATCACGTGATGGACTGAAATGGTTTAAAATCAATACATTGTTTATTAACTGAACAAATATATAGTATTTCTGAGCTTCAGATGAAATTAAAACAGTTGCCTTTGTAACTATGACAATCATGTGAGCTTAGATTGCTTTGCAAGCTGCTGCATGTGTTTACTTTTAGAAACAGTTTAGACCAGGGCAACTGAGTGAAGGAGACTAATTCATTGAGATAACACACAGGAAGCTAACCATAGAAACTAAAGGATCTACAGATCAAAAGAGGGAAAAGAAGCCTTACACCAACATAGAAGAATAAACCAAAATGCACGCACAAAAGGACAAAAGAAATAAGTGAGAAGCTAAACACTGAGGAATAAAATAAATATGGCAAGAACTTACAAACATAAATGAACCCAGAAATGATAAAAAACATAAACAAATGAAAACCCAAACCCACATGATTCATGACAAGAACATATTGGAGTTATCATGTTAAAGTCTGGGTTTCTATGGAATTCTTTGAAATAATAAAACTTAGCTCATATTATCTGACTTGTCTGAAATAAAAAATCGTGCAGTCCTCCAAACAAATCTGAACCTGACCCTGTTGTGATTATTCAGTGATACGTGTTTATGACAAAATGTATGTGATTATGCGTTTAGTATCCAAGCCCCCTGCCATTCCACCCTCCAGGTCATTTTCCTTATCCGAGACTGACTGCACCATAACTGGACTCACACTGAGAAACATCTGTCACTCAGTCGAGCCTCATAGGTGTCCAACACAAAGGCCTGTGGATCCAGAATTCTCACCATCTGCTGCTGTTTTGCTGGACGGGCAACGCAAGCAAGCCTATATTATTTCTCTTGCTTGGTGTGGGAGGTATCGTCACTGACTGACAGCAGCTTGTGAGCATGTTCGGAACCATATGGGCAAAGACTGACTGTCGCATGTTGGCAAAAAGCAAAACTATTACTGCTTAAGCTGGAGTGTGAAAATTAACACTGCCAGACAGATGCCTCTATCAGGAGATTTAAGAGATTTATGTAAATGTCTAAACCACCAATCCGGAGGCAAATCATCCTTATGTTCTAACAGAAGTATCCAATGTAAATAGCTTTTTTTGATTAATGTTCAGTTGGGCAGGACTTGTTTTGAATACCAACTGTCAAAACATTAACTGTCACATAAGAATTGTCACTACTCTGTGACCAGATATATTTTTTTAACTCATACAGTTCCACAAATCCGTACATACACTTTACCAGTTCTTATCTGTTTGTATTGACAGAGCTTATTCCTACATATGTTGTTTTCTTTAGGTTTTTGTAAATTAGTTGTATCCTGTAGAATGATCGCTTGGGAGTTTAAAAGCCAGGTGAACTTACTAGTTTTGTCAAGATTAATGCCAATGTGAAGATGCAGTTTATCCAACAAGAATATTGCTCTTAGCAAGTTTTCTGGTGTTATTGAGTTATTGACTTTTGAAGACTTGAGACATGAAAGAAAATATTGCTTTTACTCTTTTCAAGTTGGAGCAGGTAATGTCGTGCCCCCCTCCAGTTTGTGCAGCAGAAGTTCCTCTTCTTAGCAGTGGCCAGCAGGTTCCATGCCCAGACTTCAAATAATTCGTGCTTGTTTGACTTCTAGCAACTTTTAGGACACCCAAAAGCAATGCTGAAAAAATGTGGTGTCCCTCACTTTACTGGTTTAAAGTCATACTGGTATGGCAAAACACTGAATGCTTGTGTAATATGTGCCTGCATGTGTTTGTGGCTTAAAACTCATAAAGCCCTATATGGTTCATTAGTTCTTGTTTCTGTTCTAAAACATTGTTGACTAAACAGTGGTAACCAATGCACCTTTGATTCTGTTAAACATAATCAACTTTTTCTAAAAACTATTCCAACTACAAAAAGGGAAGAGGTATGTATGAGGATATGTACAAACACTAAGCCCAATTTTTTTTCAATGACATGCATGAGAAAATCCATGTTTAGAGTCACAGGGGGAAAGTGTTTAATCAATTTGAACATTCGTATTGTAATTTTTTTTGGTTTTTATTTGTATGCTTTTAGGCCTAGCTTTTTATGATTTTTACTTTTGGTCTTAGATTTGCAACCCTTTACATGCACCTTCAAGTATCATAATACAAACAATGTATGTGTGCGCGCTGGTGCCGTGTTACGGCTGTTACGTCTAAAGTGTTTAAACCACTCACTGAAGTCAAATTTGTCGTAAAATTAAAACAAAAGCCTAAACAAATAAACTAGCCTCAAGGTTTGGAGGCCTGTTAGCACTCAAGGGCAATGGCTATTAGCATTAGCATTGCAGGTAGCCTGCTGGCACTTGAATAGTTAAATACTACAAACAAGCAAAACACAATGAGATAATCTACATTTAGACTGTTTTAACCTAAACAAATTTTCTCTGCCCACACCTCCCCTCTTTTCTGCAGAAGCTCAGGGTAAGAGGTTTAAGAGAGCTAGTCAAAATTCCAGCTGGCTTACTGTCACCAGGTGCACATACAGCAGACCATACCTAACTTTGGATCCAAGTTTGTAGGCCCCTGTTCAGCCAGCGAAATCAGGACATCCAAATGTTACCGCTCGTGTCTCCCCTTGGGCAGCTCTGGATGAGTTGTGGGTAAGAGAGAGAATAGGGGTGCGTGCCAAATTTTTATTGGGTAATGTCATAGGGATTCCAGCTGTGACTATTCCTTCCTGGTGTCTTAGGGTGTCCTGTAAGTTAATGCTGTACAGTGTGGTATTCAGAATTCAGTCCCTCTTTCGTCCGATGGGCAGGGCACAACGCCTTTGTGCTTTCTGTGCTCCTAGGTTGAGGCAGCCTTACAGGTCCTGGATTCCTTCTACAAACTTCACTGTGACAGACCTCTCCTAGATTCTCCCGCGCTCCTTTGACTATGATTTCCTTCAGCCTGCTCTCTCCAGCTCCCTGTTCACTCACCCTGGAGACTCTGAGGACTCACCTGCTCCATTCTCCACAGAACCCTCATGGAACACAAAACCCTCTCCATCACATCTCTTCCATAACCAACTGCTGGGATCTTCACTTCTCCCTCAACGCCTTCTTTCAACCCCCGAAACCATGAGCCCAATTCTTTACTCCGTGCCATTAAACATATATTTCCTTTTGAACTCCTCGCTTTCTCTAACTACTCCTCTTTACTACTTTCTCTTGAGATGCATACAATACTAGCAAGCATACTCTTCAGAAAGTCCAGAGGACAGAAAAAGGGAGAAAGAAAAAGACCAACATTCCTAATCGACAACTTTATGAGATTATTAAACTTTACAAGCTCAAAAAGGCGCTATAACAAATCAAAGGAAAGGGATAACCTGTGAAACACATGCCAAAAAAAGTTCACACCTCCTTATGTACTCACACAGTGCATGCTTACCACACATGCTCATTAATGCTTCTCTCCCAGACTCAGTTATGTAAAAAACGTATCACAAGGACATCACACAAGAAAAAGTTGGTTTTAATTAGAGCAACCCTTCTAAATGTAAAATATAATGCTGAAAGCTTTAACTGTGTTAATACACAGACAGTACAAAAAATAAAAATAAAAATCTCTTTAAATTCTGCTCATGGTAGTTATTTTATAAGACTGATATAACAAGTGTACAAGATGAAAAAATATATACTTCTTTAAAGCTTAATCCACCATGAGTTTAAAAAACTACTTTTAATTTAAAAAAATACACATTAATACACTCAAATTGGTAAATGCAACACACAAATTTTTAAATAGTTAAAAAAGTACTTGCAGGACTTCATCATTCCAATCTTGATCAAGACTCATTTAAATGATCAGTACAGACTGAAGAAACTCAATCCCTGATGGTCAGCTGTGATTTTGTTAGCGGCACTCTACACTGCAAATTACTTTTTAAATGTGGCTTATTTTTTGTGCACTGCTTGCAAACTTTATTAAAGTAATGTACATTGTTTTGTTGATCAAATGAATCTGGCATTTCCCTACAAATCTATTTTTTTTCCCTTCACAAAAACTACTCCTGGTCTGTCATATGACCTGCTCTATGCTGCAGTCTCAAGTTTATGAAGCAGGAAAACAGTCAGTTGTTTAAGTTTTGTCTGCATACCATTGAACTGAACCTTTAATAAAGTATTGGACTTGGTATTAGGAAATACTTATTCTTAAATGACTCAGCTTAATATTAGTGGAAAAGCAATCCTGATTGGGAGAGCCGTAATTTCTTTTATAGCACTTTATTTTGCAAAGTTCAGAAAGAAAATAAAATAAGTTTTGTTGGGTTTATAGAAACAAAGGCTTTTTTTCTATTTTGAAAAGCTTTTACAAAGAGAAAGGTTTTGGATAGCTTTGAGGTTTTATATTATTTATAAACATATATATAACAAAAGAAAAAGAAAAACAACTGTTGATGATTTTGCTATCTTTAAAAAAAAGGTTTAAATAATAATACAAAAATAAAAAAAGTTTAAAAAAGGAGTAAACTAGTAGTATTTTAACAAAAGCAACTATAAATTGACTTAAAGCATCAAAATAATAAAGAGCATCTCATTCTTTCTGATTGGTGTGCTGATTTTGAAACGCAACTGCGTTTTGTATTTAAGAGCTTGATTCCTTTTCTTTGATCCTCAACATTTCAAAACTAATGTGTTCAAGTGACTGATCCTTTGTCTGCGTTATTTGGTACCAAGCTAACTCTGTTGGCACTTTATTCTGTTAAAATAGAATAAAAGTTATATCCTCTTATGTGAGAGCATGACCAAAATAGAACATGCAAAGCAAAATGCAGCAGTATAAAAAATGCCTTGAGTTTATACTGGGCACAGATTGAGAGTGTATTGATTTTTAGGTGCAACAACTTCCTTGGTCAGCAGCATTCTATTTCTGGATGCATCATATCATCAGGAAGCCAACGAGACTTGATTTGCGCTGAGGGACATTACATTACCTTCTCTTCCTTTCAGTGCCAGTGATCTATTTCTATCAAAGCACTCGAAACTATATTGCCATTTAAGTTAAATTTAGGTTATCCGGAGAGACTGCATGAAGGCAAATCTTCTTGTTGTTCTGCTGTGGAGGCAGCTCTGTATCCCCCCATTAATTGCCTCTTCTCTTCAGTATTCCTTCTGCAAGCAGTGTCATCAGCCCGTGTGACACATTACCTAGCAAGCATGAATAAAAACTGATGGTAATGAGCAGTACTTTTTCTATGCGTCAGCAGACATTTATATGTGGTAAAGCAGAAACAGAAACTTTGCGGCTTATGCCTGAATACTTGAACGTATAAAACAACTGCACAAATATCCATTTGATCTCAAGAGCTTGGATGCCGCGAATCCAAAGATGAAATGGGATCAGCAACGTTTGAGTGCATGTCAGTATATCAGTAACAGACAAATTTTAAAAGTTTGAAATTTCTCTGTTTAACTCATGTTCTTATGGATGGATTCTCAGTACATGTTTAAGGTAATGATGTAAAAATCTTGTCAAAATGCTATACTTTTCAAGACTGAAGTTTCCAGAGTTATGTGTGTTTTTTAACCAATATTAAGATGTTGCAAAATTTGACTACGACTTTGTAATATTTTTACAATAGAGCTTTGAATCTGGAGCCTCTAAAAACCAAAGACTGCTAGGAAGCGGTTGGATTGATTATGGATGGACAGCACTGTGTCAGTTAATCCTTAACAAGAACTAGCTCTAAATTCAGTTCTACTAGGTTAAAATAAGTAAATATTTCTTTTACTTCACCCCCTACACATTTATTTACAGCTCCAATATAAACTAGCTCATCTGCATTTATCATTAATTATCAAAGGTAAAGTGTAAAAATATATCTAGCTATCTTGCTCTGCTAGGCACCTCCTACTTACTCCTGGTCTAGTTTTACACTTGTGATATTTAATGATAAGGTGGTTCTTGTAGAGAAAACAAAGTTTTAAACAATCCTGTTGGATGTTCTTCCCACCAAGTCTTCAGTGTTATTGGTCCTTGGGTTGTAAACGTTTTTTATGTTTCACACTTGATGAGAGTGTTCCTTGGCTTTTAAAACATGCCATTGTTGAATCAAAGCTTAAAACCCCACAATCTTTACATAAAAACCCAACATGGATCCATCATTACATAAATATTATAGGCCAATTTTCAAGCTCCCTTTTATTTTACATTTTTTTAGAAGGTATTTTTGCCCAACTTACAGCCTTGGAAAAAAAAAAAACCTTTCTGACCGAACCAAGTTGGTTTTTGTAAAAAAAAAAGTACTAAATCAAGCATTAAAAGTTACCAGTGACAATATTATGTCAGCTTACTCTGAAGAATACACAGTCCTGGTTTTGTTAGACCCCCCCTCAGCTTTTGAGACAGTACATCATACAATCCTGATAAACAGACTGAGGGATCTAAATTGAATGTCTGGGTCTGTTCTTTACTGGTTTTTGTCCTACATATCTGGTAGAAGTTTTAGGGTCTCTGCAAACTTGATTGTTTCTGAATCTATAGAGCTGCTGTGTGGAGTCCCTCTGGGCTCTTTGCTGGGACTTTTTTTGTTTTTATTTTACATTCTTTCTTTAGACCAGATAATTCAGCAGTTTAGTGATGTTTCTTATGTTTTGGCTGATAATATTCAGCTATTGTGCTAATTTAACACTTTGATTATTGCACCAGACAATCTGTTAATTAACTGCAACTGTGTGATTTAGGACTCTTGCTGAAGCATAGCATGAGAAATGTAGGTGTTTTTTTTTGATGAAGCTTTTTGATCTTGAGCCTTATTTGAAAACAGATGATGAGAAACTGCTTTATTCATTTGACAAATATCTCAAAACTTAGGTCAATAGTGTCAACAAGTGAGCTTGAGGAGGTAAATCATGCCTTTATCTCTACACATACTGGACTATTGTAATCAGGTTTGACCAAAACTCTGCTGCGAGATTTATTCGCTCAAATGCAGGAACTCATAAAACCCCAGCTTTAAAGTCACTATGCTGGCTGCCAGTCAGATCTAGTTTTCATTTTAAAAATGTAGTCTTAACTTTCACAGCTTTACAAATACAGGCCTATTTTGCTTATTTTATTTGAAAATATACCTCTTCCCGTCGTCTGAGGTCATTGAAAAACCTTTCTCTGGTTCCCAACACCTGCTTCAGAACTCAAGGCAACTGATCTTGCCTAGGCTGTTGCACCTACACTGTGGAATGCACTGCACTCTTTTCCTATGGTGTTTGGACACAGTGGATATTTTTAAAAAGCAGCTAAAGGCATTTTTATTTTAAGATGCTTTTAGTTAGACTTGAACTTTAATGATAGGCATTTATGACTGTATTTGTTTTGTTATGGAAATTTTAGTGCCTTGCTTGATTTGCTCTTTGATACTGTACAGGAACTGACAAAAGTATTAGAACCCCTCAGTGTTGTTCCATTCGTCTCTTATATAATCTTAGAGTAATGGGTTCTCAGCCTTCTCCTTGCACCTGTGTGAGATAATATGTATGCCACATTGTTAAGATTATGTCTGGGACCTTGTCTCTCTGGGTCTCATGAGAGTTACCTTGAAAACTGTTGTAGCTTATAAGGAGAACCTTTGCTTTGTCTAGCCAGAACGATTTGGCAGCACTACTGAGCACATCTCCAATGCTGTAAAAAATCCTTCTCTCTTGCAAGATTATAAAAAAGCTGATTCTGAGTGACAATCATCGGTCTCTGTCTTGGTAAAAACAAATTTTTCTACAACAAATGGCGACGAGGATGGGATTCCTTGACTGGGTTCTTCCGGGTACATCAGCAGGAGTGTCTGATCAACCTGGGAAGAGCTTCCCTGCCTCAAACCCTTTTAGTGTTAAGGGGTGGTGGACTGCTGACTCGGTGTTCTTGGAGAGTCAGCGCTGGAATCCAAAAGAACCACATTTTTTTTCTTCCAGAGACGGTGAGAAACAATGAATCAGCATAATTTAATTAATTATCATTAATATTAATTTGCTTAATAGTTTGATAATTATAACCAAAGGTCTATTAATTAAATTGCAAAATATTTTTAAAAAAAGCAGAAATAGAGAAAATAATAAAAGGGTTAATAATAATAAGGACTTCGTAAATTTTAACTAAACGGTTAAAACTAACAGTTTTCTACTGGGGACAAAGGGGATCTGGGATTTTTCCCGCCTTGGAACAGAGCGAGGTGTACGGACCTCGCTGGTGCGCGGGTGAACAGTAATTCACCAGTAGAGTCCCCTCCCTGTACGGTTGAGTGAGGCTACCCTAACCAGTAAGTTAGGGGGAAGGCGATTAGGGTGCCAGAAAGCTCTAAACTCTTGTGGAGACGTCTGCAGGTTTTAAAGGAATATTCCCCCATTTACCAGTAAGTAAAGGGTGGGGCAAGGCTGTCAGTATGGGACAGCAGTTCAATTCTAAGGGATTACCTCCTCCTCCCCAGGGAGAAACGTGTGAAAAAATATGGACCACAACGCATCGAGTGCATCAATATATGGGTTAAAACTTTTGCAGCTCTACAATATTAAAAAGTACTGAGGAAGTGACAAAAGAGAAAAATAGGAAAAAAAGACAATGGATGACAGGTATGTGATAAACTAATTGGCTGACTGACAATACTTCTGTTTGTGCAAAATCTAAACCATGTACTAAACCTTTTTGTTTCCACCATTGGTTACCACTGGGATGCGGGAAAGGCGTGGTAAGGCATATTCGTCACTTCCTGTTTGCACTTGGTTAATTGTCTGGTGTGTGAAGGCTCTCTCGTTTGATCTAATTTCTCTCTACTGTGATATCTCTTACTTGTTCTAATACATAAGCATGTTAAAACACATACTTTCTGTTGCTGTATTTAACGTTTGGGGACTCTCCGTGTTTTACACGTTTTTTTTTTCTAGTAGTGGTAAGGGGTTGCTAGCTTAGCTTTAGCTCCACCATGGCTACCCGTTCTGCTGTTTCTCTCTCTGAGTCTCCTCCTCTTTCCTGCTCTCTGTGTCAGATGTTCAGTTCCTCCTCTACCTCCTTTAGTGATAATGGTACGTGTAATAAATGTAGCACTTTTGTAGCTTTGGAGGCGAGGGTGTCGGATTTGGAGGCCCGGCTCCAAAAACCAGCAGATAGCCGAGGCCCCTTAGCCAGCGCGGAGCCACCGAGGGTAGCTCCCCGTAGCAGTCCTCCAGCAGAGCCCGTGCAGCCGGGATCTCAGGCCGACTGGGTGACGGTACGTAGAAAGCATAGTCCTAGATCCCACCCCACTGGTCACCACCAACCCGTCTGCGTTTCTAACAGATTTTGCCTGCTCAGCGACACACCCGCTGAGAAGCCAATTCTGGTAATTGGCAGCTCCATAGTCAGAAACGTGGCACTAGAGACACCAGCGACCATAATCAAATGTCTGCCAGGGGCCAGAACGGGCGACATTAAATCCTACCTGAAACTGCTGGCTAAGGATAAGCGTAAATACAGTAAGATTGTAATTCATGCTGGCGATAATGACACCCGGTTACGTCAATCGGAGGTCACTTAAGTTAGTGTTGCTTCGGTGTGTAAGTTTGCCAAAACAATGTCGGACTCCGTAATTTTCTCTGGTCCCCTCCCCGATCTGACCAGTAACGACATGTTTAGCCGCATGCTGTTATTCAACCGCTGGCTGTCTAGGTGGTGTCCAGAAAACGATGTAGGCTACATTGATAATTGGCGAACATTTTGGGGAAAACCTGGTCTGATCCGGAGAGACTGCATCCATCCCACTTTGAATGGAGCAGCTCTTCTTTCTAGGAATCTGGCCGAATTTATTAGTTCTCCAAAACTCTGATAACCCAGGGTTCAGACCAGGAAGCAGGGTCGTAGTTTAACACTCCTCTCTGCAGCTACTGTACTGCCTTTGAGTTTAATTTAACAGAGTACTCCACACCTGAAAGAAAATTTCATTATAGTACATCATTATCAGACAATGCTGTAACAACCTTGAAAGAATCTGTTCCACTTTTAATTTCCTCATTATCACAGAAAAACACAGCGGAGGGCAATAATTTTGTTTCTTCCCCTTCACAAATTGATTCTCTTGTTCATAGTGTTACTTCATCATTGCGTGGTGCATTAGACAATGCAGCCCCCTTGAAAAAGAAGGTAATTATTCATAGGAGGCTAGCTCCCTGGTTTGATTCAGAGCTGCGTACTTTAAAGCACAATGTTAGAAAATTGGAGAGAAAATGGCGCTCTACACACCTAGATGATTCCTACTTGATCTGGAAAAATAGCCTACTATTGTATAAAAAGACACTTCACCAAGCCAGAACAGCTTATTTCTCATGCTTAATAGAAAAGAACAAGAATAATCCTAGGTTTCTCTTTAGTACCGTTGCTAAACTTACACAGAGTCATAGCTCTGTTGAGCCACCCATTCCCTTAGCTCTCAGCAGTCATGACTTTATGGGATTCTTCCAAAATAAAATTGATTCTATTAAAAAGAAAATCTTTGACATACTCCCAAAGATGACTGTTTTGATCCTGTGGAGCTTCCTGAGTAATCAGAAATATTAGCTTCATCTAAACCTTCAACTTGTGTGTTAAACCCAATCCCAACCAAATTATTTAAGGAAGTGTTTCCTCTGATTACCAGCCCCATTTTAGATATGATTAATCTATCTTTAGTATCTGGGTATGTACCACAAGCTTTTAAGGTAGCTGTAATTAAATCTTTACTTAAGAAACCTTGGCTTGATCGAGATGACTTGAAAAATTACAGACCTATATCCAATCTTCCATTTTTATCTAAAACTCTTGAGAAAATAGTTGCTAATCAAATGTGTGAGCATTTACACAGCAATGACCTGTTTGAAGAGTTTCAGTCAGGTTTCAGAGCTCATCATAGCACTGAAACAGCTCTGCTGAAAGTCACTAATGATATTCTTATTGCCTCAGATAATGGAGCTGTATCTGTACTTGTCCTCTTAGATCTCAGTGCTGCATTTGATACAGTCGATCATAATATTCTCTTAGAAAGGCTGGAATATGCTGTAGGGATCAGGGGAACAGCGCTAGGCTGGTTTAAATCTTATTTGTCTGACAGATTCCTGTTTGTTCATGTAAATGATAAATCATCTTTAAACTCCAGGGTTAATTGTGGAGTACCACAGGGTTCAGTACTTGGGCCAATTCTCTTTACTATACATATGCTTCCAATAGGTAAAAATATCAGGCAGCATAGAATAAATTTTGACTGTTATGCTGATGACCCTCAGCTTTACTTATCCATAAATCCTGATGAGCCCAACCAGTTAGACAGACTACAAGCATGTCTTGAAGATTAAAAAAACTTGGATGACTTTGAATTTTCTGCTTCTAAATTCAGACAAGACAGAAGTTGTCGCCTTTGGACCGGAGTCTTTAAAAAAGAAACTACTAAGTCAATCACTTAACTTGGATGGCATTAAACTGACCTCCGATAATAAAGTAAAAAACCTTGGTGTTATTTTTGACCAGGACATGTCATTTAAATCCCATATTAAACAGGTTTCTAGGATTTCCTTTTTTCATTTCCGGAACATTGCCAAAATTAGAAATATTCTGTCCAGGAGTGATGCTGAAAAACTAGTCCATGCATTTGTTACTTCAAGACTGGACTATTGTAATTCTTTACTATCAGGATGTCCACAAAATGCAGTTAAAAGCCTTCAGCTGATTCAAAATGCTGCAGCAAGAGTTCTGATGAAAATTAAAAAAAGAGATCATATTTCTCCTATTTTAGTTTCCCTTCATTGGCTCCCTGTTAAATCCAGAATATAATTTAAAATTCTCCTCCTCACATATAAAGCCCTTAATGATTTAGCTCCATCGTACATCAGAGATCTGATTGTTCCATACGTTCCTAACAGAGCACTTCGTTCTCAGACTGTAGGTTTACTGGTGGTTCCTAGAGTCTCTAAAAGTAGAATGGGAGGCAGATCCTTTAGTTATCAGGCTCCTCTCCTGTGGAACCAGCTCCCAGTTTTAGTCCGTGAGGCGGACACCCTGTCTACTTTTAAGGCTTATTTACCTCCGTCTTCTTCTTCCCTTGTAGGATGGAGTAAGGGGGAGTCAGGTTTAGCCTAAACCGGCTCAGTTATGGTTGAGGTGCAAACACACCCTCCATTTCTGACCCCCTCTCTTTTCCAATGGTTATGGTCAATCTGACAGAGAGAGGTATCCCAATCGTTGTGGGTTTTAGTATAACAATGGCCATCAGTGGGCTCTAGATGGATAAACTGTCTACTTTTGAGGCTAGGCTTAAAACTTTCCTTTTTGATAAAGCTTAAAGTTAGAGTGACTTAGGTTATCCTGAGCTATCTCTGTAGTTATGCTGCTATAGGCTTAGGCTGCTGGAGGACATAATGACCACTTCCACCCTCATCGCTACATTCTCACACTACTCTTCAATTTTGTATTATTTGCTGTTATTTCAGCTTTTAACTTTGTTCTCTCTCTTTTATGTTCCTAGAAGCTATACCTGGCCTGACTCTGTGTCTACCTGTGACACCTTTCTGGAGAGGGGAATCCTCCAAGCTTCTGCTGGCAACAACTTAATGATCACCCTCTACCGATGATCCACATGGCCCTGTCTTTCAGTGTTTAACCCTTTCTCTCTCCTAGACATGGCTACTGACTGAGCTTTTACTGTAACTAACTCTATGTGCTCTCTTCAGACTCTAAACTTGAAAACTGGCTCAGAGTTTATCTGTTCCTTCTTTCTAGGTGAAACGACTAAAGGAGTTACAGTACATCCATTAACATTTACTTTTCCTTCTCATAGAAAGTACTCCTGGATCAGTCCTTCTTTGTTCTCTTTGTGTCTCTGCTCTGTTCCTTCTAACCCCCAGTCGGTCGTGGCAGATGGCCGCTCACACTGAGCCTGGTTCTGCTGGAGGTTTCTTCCTGTTAAAAGGGAGTTTTTCCTCTCCACTGTCGCTACATGCATGCTCAGTATGAGGGATTGCTGCAAAGTCAACGCCAGTGTCTGTCCACTGTCTCTACATGCTCATCCGGGAGGAGTGAATGCTGCAAGTCACTGACTGGATGCAATCTGCTGGGTTTCCTTAGATAGAAAAACTTTTTATCTAATTTGAATAAATAACTGAATCTGACTGCACTGTTCAATGGTTAGGATTAATTGGAATGTATGTACCTGACTTTTGTGAAGCGCCTTGAGATGACATGTGTTGTGAATTGGTGCTATATAAATAAACTGAATTGAATTGAAACTGAATTGAATTTTTCTCTGCCACTTACACACATACACACACATACACATGGGGATTTGAGCGCTCCCTGGACATTAGACACCTGCCCTCCCCACAGTTTCACTCCACCAGAGACGCTTCTTCAGCATGACCTGAAAGGGAGAGGTCCTGCCTGCCTGCTGCAGATGACAGCATGAGAGTTTCCACCAGAACAAAACTCAGAAGAAGTCTTGTAAAAAGCCCAAAACCCACTGAGATGGGCAACAATCCACGCTGTTTGCCAGAGCCAGAAGAGCATTACACTGGACTCATCTTGAGAGCACGTTATGTAGACAGAGGAGAAACAGGCTGGAGCAAAGTTTTCCCTTCCTCCTGAAGAAGTTAAAGTGGACAAGGAAAGAGCAAATGTCCACCAACAGGCCAGGGGAGGGCCTTGGTTTTTGGACTGATAGGGGACTGTATGCAACAGCAGTCTGACTCTTGAGCGGTCAAGAAACTGAGGGGGGTAACGTACAAACTGACACACATTTGCAAATATCTTCTCTGTTTTTCTGCAATGAAGAAAGCTTATTAACTGCTGATGATGTGGTTTTGACGTTGACAGACGTAACAAGAGGTTAAATATTATTCCTGTGTTAAAGAGATTTTTTTTCCCATAGGGTCATAAAATAATTGTTTTAGAGAAACAAGTTCTCTCTCTCATCATGGTAGATTCAGGGTCAAATATTGCTACTAAAAGTCCTTAAAAAACAAAGAGGAATTTTTAAACACCTCCAAAACTCAGCGGTAACCATGTGTTTTCTATGTCAGCCTCAGGACAGATCCCATGGAGGAGCATTTTAAAGTCCATTGCAGACCCTTACTGCAGAGGGTCTCCGTACAGTCTGACACAGTACTTCCGGTGGGGTACAGCTTTGGCCACAAGCTTTAACTAGAGCTTGAATGGAAGGTGCAAATTCATTGTTTTCACAGCAGCTGCTGGGAGGAGGTTAAATTAGCTGGTTTTCCCACTCTTCTGATTTTATGAAGCCTGCTGACTTACACTGTACCTCATATCTGGTCCTGACAAAACTATGAAAAGCTTGGTTCTGCAGTTTCTCCTCTGGGAAAAGAAAGAAAATCTGATCACTTCTGTGTTGCATTGGAATGTAAACACACTTGTTATTTTCCCTAACACCCCAACAGCAAAATGTTTCAGAGTAATGGGTTCAGTTAAACACATCCTCCCTGGCAAAAACCTGTAAAATGAGAATGGAAAGATGTATTTTTGGTTCTGAAGGTTAAGAAAGAATCTAATTGGACAAGTGGTACCACAAAAACTCTAATATCATGTTCTCTAAAGACTCTGCTTAGAAAGGCCTTCTTCCAGAAACTGTGGAACTATTACCCATCACATTACCAGATTTTGAAGCATGCTTTTCCTTTAATCGAAAACAGATCTGTGTTGTTTTATTATAATGTCTGAAGCTCCTTATGAACTCTGGGTTAAAAGAAAATATGACGTGGGGCTAATTTAGAGCTGTGAACTAGTGATTTAAATTCCTATTTAAGGTATTTAATCAATTTTCTTTAATCTCTGCAGAAAGCTGGCATCAGTGTTTAAAGCAAAGGTCCTCAACCTGTGGTTCTTGGACACCTGAGGCCCGTGAGCCATAGATTGTGGGTCAGTGAAGAAAATTTAAATAAATCAATAAAGGTATGCCATTTATCTGAACAGAGCGCATTCAAATAAAAATAAAAAAACAACCCAAAATACTACACTTATTAAATAAAAGATCTTAGCCAATGATGGGTTCTGGCTTTGAAATCTATTAATATTCAAATTAGGTTTCTACTTTGGGGAACACAGATTGAGGCTGAAGGATGTTTTGGAGCCAGGGCTAGGATTCAGGAAATTAAAACTCATAGTGACTAAAGTCCTTTGTAACCTGTGCACATCAACTCGCTCCGATCTTCACCCGGATCTTCAACAAGTCACTGGAGAAGTGTGAGGTCCCCTCCTGCTTCAAACGATCCACCATCATCCCAGTGCCCAAGAAACCCACCATCCTAGGATTAAATGACTACAGGCCTGTAGCCCTGACGTCTGTGGTCATGAAATCCTTTGAGCGGCTGGTGTTGAAGCACCTGAAAGACATCACAGGCCCTCTACTGGACGCCCTGCAGTTTGCTTACCGAGCAAACAGGTCGGCAGATGATGCTGTTAACTTAGGTCTACACTTCATCCTGCAACACCTTGACCACCCAGGGACCTACACCAGGATCCTGTTTGTAGACTTCAGCTCGGCCTTCAACACCATCATACCAGACATCCTCCACCAGAAGCTCACCCAGCTCAACGTCCCAGCCTCCACTTCAGTGGATCAACAGCTTCCTGACGGACCGACAGCAGCAGGTGAGACTGGGAGCATCTTCTCCCAAACCAGATCAATAAGTAACTGGGCCCCCCAGGGGTGTTTCTATCCCCCACTCCTCTTCTCCCCTGTACACAAATGGACTGCACCTCAGCGGACTCGTCCGTGAAACTCCTTAAGTTTTCAGACGACACCACTGTCATTGGACTGTTCCAGGATGGTTGATTGGTCTGCATACAGACAGGAGGTGGATCGCGTGATACACTGGTGTAGTCAGAACTGGCCTGGAACTGAAACCCCCTCAAGACTGTGGAGATGGTGGTGGACTTCGGAAAACACCTCCCCCATTACACCCCCCTCACCATCCTCAACAACACCGTGTCGGCTGTGGACCACTTCAGGTTCCTAGGAACCGCCATCTCTGAGGACCTGAGATGGTCTTCACACATAGACACTGTTCGAAAGAAGGCCCAGCAGAGACTGTACTTCCTGAGGCAACTCAAGAAGTTCAACCTTCCACAGGAGCTGCTGGTCATCTTCTACACTGCCATCATTCAGTCTGTCCTGTCTTCATCCATCTCAGTGTGGTTTGGTTCATCCACAAAACAGGACAGTTCCAGACTGCAACGACTAATCAGGACTGCAGAGAGAATCATCAGGGCTGATCTTCCCTCCATCCAGGACTTATACAGGTCTAGGGTCAGGAAAAGAGCTGTTAAAATCTCTGCAGACCCCACACACCCTGCACATAAACTGTTCAGAGTTCTGCCTTCAGGCCGACGCTACAGAGCGCTGTTAACTAAAACCAGCCGCCACAGAGACAGTTTCTTCCCCCAGGCTGTTTCTCTATTGAACATTCAATAGAGTACAAAACAACATCATACAGATGTTGCAAATGCACCTTTTTATTTATTTATATATGTGTATATTTGTACATTGTTAATATGTATATTCTGTAATACAAAAACAAAAACCAAAGAGCAAAGTGTACCGGAGTCAAATTCCTTGTTTGTATGTACAAACTTGGCAATAAAGCTGATTCTGATTCTGATTCTGATTCTTTATTCTGTTAGAATCAGAATCAGAATTCTGATTCTGATTCTGATTCTAACAGAATAAAGGCAGAAGTAATTAGGGTTCAGGAATTAAAGTCCTAGGAAAAGACCTTTATGGGGCATAAAGGCAGGTAAAGTCCTTTGTTTTAGGGATAAATAAAGGCCCCTCTTTTAACATTAAAGAGGAAGAGCGGCTCAAACTCCAGTCTCCTCCCCAGGGAGAAATGTTTGATTTCATGACAACTTGGATGAGTTTGAAAATGTTCAAATAAAGGTTTCATTTTTGGGGACTTATAGGGTAAAAGAATAATTAAATCCTTCACTACCTAGGAGTACCAAACAAATTTCAAATTAGTACAAAATATATTTTTTAAATTAGCACAAAAGATAATTTCAAATTACCAATATTTCAAATAATGGAACATTTTCTAGCATTTGAATTATAACAGAGGGGTCCTGAGAATAATTTTCTTCCCCAACTTTCAAAACTTTAATAACCCTGATTTAAAGAAAATTATGTCCAATTATGTCTTTTGAAGTGCTATAATGAAATAAAATCTAGTTGGGGATTAAACTTAATTGTTAATTTTTCTGTTTAAGTTTTAACACTGCAATGTTTGTGTTTGTTTAATGTCTGGGTATAACCAGAAAATGTCAATGCTGGCATAAAAATAACTGTCTGCATTTAACCTGAGCAGAGAAATTCTGAAATACAGCTGTGATCAAATTAAACTTAACCATAAGAGAAATTTAACAGCAACTCTGCAGTCATTACAATGTTTAAAGTATGAAGAATTAGCAAAGAGTTTCAGCAGCAAAACATTTGGATTCATATAAGAGAAGACTGCTGCTGTGCTTCTAAATTATTTGAGATTATTTGAATTGTGTGCACTTATCTTTAAACAGGATCCTGATGATTATCAATCAAAGCATCTGGAGATATGCTAAGAAAAACATTTTTGAAAAGAGATTGTTGAAAATTTCTTTAAATTACTGAAGCTTCATTAAGGCACTGAGTAGATTTGACATCATTAAAACATTCAATAAATTTGATATTTACAATTTGAAGTTGATGTTAACAGTTCTGCAGTCTAAGGTCCACTAAGATAGGTTGGAAGGACAGAACCGTGGGGACCGCCCACAGTCCATCTACAGAGGTTGGTTTCGCCTGGCTCCGCCCACCTACCAGGTTTGAACACACCTTAACTTCCATGGAAACGCTCACCCCTCCCTTTTTGAATTCAACACTGAAAGAAAAGTGAGAATAATAAAGGGGGCTTGTTGTGATAACTGTGTTAAAATGCATGTTTATAAAATGATTGAGTAAGGATAAAAAATTAAATTTAGATTTATGTGTTTTATAATTGAAATGTTAATGAAATAGTTTAAACTTCTTCAAATAATTAGTTTTGCTTGGAGAATCATTGGGGATTTAATAGACTGAAAACTTTATCCTGGTACCAATAAATTAAACTAGCTGAAAGTTCAAGATATGCCACAAATTAGGAATATATTTTGATAACAAACGTGAATCATGATCCTATACTATAATTAATGATTATGTTCAATTGGTAGAATTTATGCATTAAACCTGCATGATTTAAATTTACTCATCTTAAACCAAGACAAATCAAGATGATGTGACTCATTTATAATTGAAACATTAAAATGAACTTCATAACATTTAATGTTTTATTGTTAAAAACTGAGGTGACTGCAAATAGACACAACCAGGTTGTTTTTTCCAACATTTATTGAGATATTGAGTTCACAGTGGTGAACTCTGAGACCAATTTAATTAATACTAATTCATTTGAAATACATGATGATAAATTAATTCATTCTTAATGAATAATTCTAATGATGGATAAAACATAGAGCTAACAAAAGCTATAAATATTTGAAATGCATCAATCCTATGTGGTTCTAACTAGGTTAAAATTATATGCATGACTCCAAATGAAATTTAAAGGAAAATGCCACATTACCTACACAAACTGAAGCTAACTAAATTATAAAATAAACAGTCTAATAGGGAAAATAGACCTTTACATTAATGAACAAAATGAACCTTTTGAGGAGCAATCTATTAGCAAGAAGGAAATAGATTCCTTCATTTCTTTAAATTATATTTAATGTGGTCTTGGTTGCTAAAACATTTTTTTTTCATTCATTAAAGACAAAAGACAAATGCTAAATTGACTAATGGGTTGAACCATGCGTACAAAGAGGGGATGTCAGTCTTAATAAAAAAAATGAAAAACTGGGTTACAAACGTTTTAGCACGTATGGGAGCAGTACTGTAACTATGGGGAAGGTTGTTCATATCTCCAGTGAGGACTTAGTGACATTGTGAGAGAAGAGTACACTTTGTGTTTTTTCTATAAAACTGGTGCCCAGCTCCCCAAGGCCTCATCCTGAGAACCTGTCTGAATGTACAGGGTTAATTCCTCTAAATTAGTCAAAAGATTAATTCTCCTTTGCTGGAAATTTTGATGAAGATCTGTGTAATTATTAAAGTAGTTTCTTCAGTAACTGAGGGCTGCATGGTGGCGCAGTTGGTAGCACTGTTGCCTTGCAGCAAGAAGGTCCTGGGCTCGATTCCCGGGCGGGGGTCTTTCTGCATGGAGTTTGCATGTTCTCCCCGTGCATGCGTGGGTTTCTCACCGGGTACTCCGGCTTCCTCCCACAGTCCAAAGACATGCCTGTTAGGTTAATTGGTTAATCTAAAAAAATTGCCCTTAGGTGTATGAATGAGTGTGTGCATGGTTGTTTGTGTGTTGCCCTGCGATGAACTGGCGAACCTTCCAGGGTGTACCCCGCCTCTCGCCCATAGACTGCTGGAGATAGGCACCAGCTTCCCCGCGGCCCACTATGGAATAAGCGGTAGAAAATTACTGACTGACTGAACTTCAGTAACTGAACCAATTGTTGGAAATAAAGGAGTTCAGACTGCAGCAGATCTAAAGTTTGACATCGCCAAGTGATACAGTGGATAAAATGCAGACTCAGAATGGACCAGTCTTACTTATCAAAGTAAATATCCCTATTTGAAGATTTTTGAGCTTTAATATGATGCAAACTGAGTTAAGCACCTGGGGTAATAATGAACCACTGCATTTGAATTGCATGCAAAAGTTTACACATAAGTTTCATCTTGTTTTGGTGCAATGAAAACACAGAATAGTTTATTTATTCTAGAACTGTTTAAAGGCCACTGAAAACAGCTATTACTGTAGAAGTTTGTCTGCAACCGTATATCGAGCCATCTCTCCAGGTGGAGCTGTCTGCCATTAGTAGGATGCAGTCAGATTACACCAACTGCAGCAAGGGTTATTGGACCAGCCAAGGAAGAGACATCGAAGGTCCAAACGCAAACAGAGTCCATTCCAAAGTGCTGCTGGTGGCTCGAACAGTGGCTGCTTACCGCAGATGGTTTCCTAATCCACCAGATGACTCCACTCCTGAGGGACGTCGGCCCAAGCCAATGGGCTAGAGCACTAGGCCTGCTCCAACCATCACAGGATGTAGGGAAAGGCGATCACCCCATGAAGGACAACGGCCCACCACAAGCCAAAGAACTGTAAGCTAATCACTGGAGAGTGATTAAAGAGGTGGGTGAAGAACACTGTTTTTACATTGGGCATAATAATCCTTTTGGGCAGAGCAACGTTTGCTTTACATAAGATCATGGATGAGAAGAACATGTCTTTTATCTACCTCAAGTCTCCCAAATTGAAGATGTGCAGAAGATAGGACTTTTTGCATGTTTGTTCTCTGTCTTCATCATTATGTTATGTTGGTTTATTCTTTACATGTTTTTTTTTTTTTTTATCAAAGCTTATCAGGTGTGACAGAGCTGTTTCCACATCAGAACAACTGAGACAGGTAACCGTAAAGGTCAGCATAACTGAACAATTATCCTCCAGTTCTCTTATGTCTTGGCAAACCAGAATGCTTTAGACATGTCGTTGGCTGAAAAGGGAGGTGTTTGTGCCATGTTTGGTCCTTTATGTTGTACTTTTATTCCAAATAACAGGTCCTGATGGTTCAGTAACCAGAGCTCTGGATGGATTGTGCACCCTGGCTCCCTGGCACCCTGACTCTGGTGCTGATTCTTTGTCTGATTGGTTTACGGCTACCTTTGATAAATGGAAGGGTTTTATTATTGCAGGTCATATCAGATTCCCCTCCTCACAGGTGAAGGGGAACCCTTGGATTGCTCTGATGAGTCTGAAAGTGACTCTCATGATGTTTTTTTTTCCAAGTTTTATCAATGTTCAATTTCCATCTGTTCACATTATCTTCTTGATTCTAAAGATGTAGATGTGTGTCGAACACACACACAGTTGATGATTGGTGAATCATTATTTCATTTAATTATTATAATTTTTTTTATTTTTCTTAGTTTAATTGATTTTTGAGTGTTCTAATTCATTGTATTCTTTGTGTATTCGGTTTATCTTGTTATTCCTTAAAATGTTGTTGATTACATTAATTTCCACCTACAGAGTTAGTTGATTGTTCGTTTTTGCCCACACAGAGGTTGACAGTTATGGTAGTTTTGGAAGTTTTAATTTGTGGTTTTTAGTAATCAGTTTTATTACTCATTTCTTCCTACCAATTCATACATTTTTATTTGTTTTATTATTATTAAACATCTTTTTATTCATTTTTTATTACTAATTTTATTGTTAATTTTTATTATTAGTCAATTCACTTTTATAATTACATTTTTTTATACTTTCCTTCATTGTCATTCAGTAAAATTTCTTTTATTGTTTTCATCAGTGTTCGATAACATATGAAACTACAGGGGTTGGACAATGAAACTGAAACACCTGGTTTTAGACCACAATAATTTATTAGTATGGTGTAGGGCCTCCTTTTGCGGCCAACACAGCGTCAGTTCGTCTTGGGAATGACATATACAAGTCCTGCACAGTGGTCAGAGGGATTTTAAGCCATTCTTCTTGCAGGATAGTGGCCAGGTCACTACGTGATACTGGTGGAGGAAAACGTTTCCTGACTCGCTCCTCCAAAACACTCCAAAGTGGCTCAATAATATTTAGATCTGGTGACTGTGCAGGCCATGGGAGATGTTCAACTTCACTTTCATGTTCATCAAACCAATCTTTAACCAGTCTTGCTGTGTGTATTGGTGCATTGTCATCCTGATGCACGGCACCGCCTTCAGGATACAATGTTTGAACCATTGGATGCACATGGTCCTCAAGAATGGTTCGGTAGTCCTTGGCAGTGACGCGCCCATCTAGCACAAGTATTGGGCCAGGGGAATGCCATGATATGGCAGCCCAAACCATCACTGATCCACCCCCATGCTTCACTCTGGGCATGCAACAGTCTGGGTGGTACGGTTCTTTGGGGCTTCTCCACACCGTAACTCTCCCGGATGTGGGGAAAACAGTAAAGGTGGACTCATCAGAGAACAATACATGTTTCACATTATCCACAGCCCAAGATTTGCGCTCCTTGCACCATTGAAACCAACGTTTGGCATTGGCACGAATGACCAAAGGTTTGGCTATAGCAGCCCGGCCGTGTATATTGACCCTGTGGAGCTCCCGACAGACAGTTCTGGTGGAAACAGGAGAGTTGAGGTGCACATTTAATTCTGCCGTGATTTGGGCAGCCGTGGTTTTATGTTTTTTGGATACAATCCGGGTTAACACCTGAACATCCCTTTCAGACAGCTTCCTCTTGCGTCCACAGTTAATCCTGTTGGATGTGGTTCGTCCTTCTTGGTGGTATGCTGACATTACCCTGGATACCGTGGCTCTTGATACATCACAAAGACATGCTGTCTTGGTCACAGATGCGCCAGCAAGACGTGCACCAACAATTTGTCCTCTTTTGAACTCTGGTACGTCACCCATAATGTTGTGTGCATTTCAATATTTTGAGCAAAACTCTGCTCTTACCCTGCTAATTGAACCTTCACACTCTGCTCTTACTGGTGCAATGTGCAATCAATGAAGACTGGCTACCAGGCTGGTCCAATTTAGCCATGAAACCTCCCACACTAAAATGACAGGTGTTTCAGTTTCATTGTCCAACCCCTGTAGTTTCATTAAAATCGAATAAATTTTAGTGCCTTGTTTTATTTGCTCTTTGATACTCTACAGGAACTGACAAAAGTATTAGAACCCCTCAGTGTTGTTCCATTCGTCTCTTATATAGTCTTAGAGTAATGGGTTCTCAGCCTTCTCCTTGTACCTGTGTGAGATAATATGTATGCCACACTGTTAAGATTATGTCTGGGACCTCGTCTCTCTGGGTCTCATGAGAGTTACCTTGAAAACTGTTGTAGCTTATTAGGAGAACCTTTGCTTTGTCTAGTCAGAACGATTTGGCAGCATTACTGAGCACATTTCCAATGCTGTAAAAAATCCTTCTCTCTTGCAAGATTATAATAAAGCTGATTCTGAGTGACAATCATCGGTCTCTGTCTTGGTAAAAACAAATTTTTCTGCAACAGTTTGCTATATTGTACAATGCGGTGTATTATATTGTGCTACCCTTTTTGTGAATCCCTTTTTGTGAAACTGTGAAAACGTGCTTTATGTTATATTCAATTCAATTCAGTTTATTTATATAGCGCCAATTCACAACACATGTCGTCTCAAGGCACTTCACAAAAGTCAGGCACATACATTCCAATTAATCTCAATCATTGAACAGTACAGTCAGATTCAGTTATTTATTCAAATTGGATAAAAAGTATTTCTATCAAAGGAAACCCAGCAGATTGCATCCAGCCAGTGACTTGCAGCATTCACTCCTCCCTGATGAGCATGTAGAGACAGTGGACAGTCACTGGCGTTGACTTTGCACCAATCCCTCATACTGAGCATGCATGTAGCAACAGTGGAGAGGAAAAACTCCCTTTTAACAGGAAGAAACCTCCAGCAGAACCAGGCTCAGTGTGAGCAGCCATCTGCCACGACCGACTGGGGATTAGAGAGAACAGAGCAGAGACACAAAGAGAACAAAGAAGCACTGATCCAGGAGTACTTTCTATGGGAAGGAAAAGGGAAATGTTAATGGATGTAGCTCCTTTAGTCGTTTCACCTAGAAAGAAGGAACAGATAAACTCTGAGCCAGTTTTCAAGTTTAGAGTCTGAAGAGAGCACAGAGAGTTATTCACAGTAGAAGCTCAGTCAGTAGCTATGTCTAGGAGAGAGAAAGGGTTAAACACTGAAAGACAGGGCCATGTGGATCATCGGTAGAGGGTGAGCATTAAGTTGCTGCCAGCAGAAGCTTGGAGGATTCCCCTCTCCAGAAAGGTGTTACAGGTAGACACAGAGTCAGGCCAGGTGTAGCTTCTAGGAAGAGAAAGAGAGAGAAACAAAATTAAAAGCTGAGATAACAGCAAATAATACAAAATTGAAGAGTAGCGTGAGAAAGTAGCGAAGAGGGTGAAAGTGGTCATTATGTCCTCCAGCAGCCTAAGCCTATAGCAGCATAACTACAGAGATAGCTCAGGATAACCTAAGCCACTCTAACTATAAGCTTTATCAAAAAGGAAAGTTTCAAACCTAGCCTTAAAAGTAGACAGTTTGTCCATCTAGAGCCCACTGATGGCCATTGTTATACTAAAAACCACAACGATTGGGATACCTCTCTCTGTCAGATGACCATAACCATTGGAAAAGAAGAGGGGGTCATACAGGTAGCAGAAATGGAGGGTGTGTTTGCACCTCAACCGTAACTGAGCCGGTTTAGGCTAAACCTGACTCCCCCTTACTCCATCCAACAAGGGGAGAAGAAGACGGAGCTAAAATAAGGAAAATAGCTCAGGATAACCTATATGTAAGTCATGACCTTTCATCAATTAATTTATCGATAATGGCATCACCTAACATTTATAACCTGGACTTGGCCAGGTTATTTCCATGTTTTATTCTCTCCTGTTGCATTGGCTAACATGAACTGTGTTTTAAATTGCAGAATCTCCAGAGCAGCTGTTGACATTCACATATTTTAATTCTTGCATCATCAAACAGAAAATAATTCTCTGAAATCTTGACCTAAAAGCAGTCCATTTAGACAACATTGTAAGTCTAGTCAAATTTAAAGTGCTACAAGACTGGTTTTCTTCTTTAATAAAATTCGGATTTTGTTTCAACACATCAGATAACAAAATCCCCAGTCATGTTAATTAAAGCTAACATCTGTGCTGTTGTTTCAGATGCTCATCTGTACGATGATGAGACAAAAGTTATAGGTGACAGAACCCTTAAGTTTCTTGGTTCATCTTGCAGCATTTCCTTTCCATAAACAATTGACAAAGAACAAAAAACTTGGTGTAAGCTGTTAGTTTTGATGTTTCAGCTTATGTTCTTAAATTTAAAGCGAAACCAATTAATGGGAGAGACACAGATTATTAATATTTGATCTACACAAAGACAACAAAGACAATCTTTGTGCAACAACTGAACCACATTAGTGCTGCTGGCATGCACTTACACTTACTTAAGAGTCAGTTAGCTATCCTTCAGGGAAAATGTGGGCATTTTCTTCATAAATATCCACATTTGACACTAAGAAAAGCAGTGTACATCTTTCATTCACACCCCAATTGAAGGTTGTTAAATTGCATCAGGAAGAGCTATGCTCATTTCAAGTTTTTCATGTAAAGAATAAGCATTGTCCTTCACTCACAACACTGCAGATGGCTGGTGGACGGATTGACGGATGTATGGACGGAAGGAAGGAAGGAAGGAAGGAAGGAAGGAAGGAAGGAAGGAAGGAAGGAAGGAAACAATTCAGACAATGGGATAAGGGATATATTCTGGAAATACACATTTTTTTCCGTGCTTTTATTTTTTTCCCTTGCTTATCTTGACCTGGTAAATACTTACATATAAATCCTCAGCTTTTCTTACTTTTCCAGCCTTTGTAAGAGCCCCTGAGAATACACAAGTCCCGTTTCACCACTTTGACAGAGATTTTGGTAACTAGAGTTTAAGAATGCTTGCTAATGACAGCATGAGGACCAATTTCCCTGAGCCAAAAAAAATCCCTTCCAGAAAAAAGCTCTGAACAATCAATGAATTCTGATTAAATCAGTAATAGCAACAGTGAAGGGCCGTTGCAGATGAGACGCCTGTCCGTGGGTGACGTGACGTGATTCATGACAACCCTCAGAGTCATTCATTCTCTATCGGGCGGGCGTCCCTCCGAACCTCTGGGTCAGTCCCATAATAAATATAGATGTTGACACACAGATTCTACCAGTCACAGAAGCAGACAATTCATGTTGTGGGTGGGGTGAATCTGGCCCAGTGTCCACACCTGACACCCTCCAATTACATGTGACAGATGCTTGGCGCGTGCACACGCACATTAATACTTTTGCACGGTGGAATCAAATCTCCATATCTGACACTGGGTACCCCACCACCACCACCAGCACCCCACTGCTTCTTTTCTTTTGTCCTCTGAATGTAAGTGACCAGATGTGGCCCTACTACAAATTTAATAAGGATTCAGAGATGTCAGTGTGTATGGCTGCCTGTTGTAAGAGACACTTTAACATTCATTTCGTTTGTTAGATAGATTGGTTATGTATTACACATATATGAAACTAAATTAATGTTTGTGTTTGTACCTGTGTGGTGAGAGTGACACATATGTGCTGACCCTATATAGATGGGTTTCTCCAAATCATCTTATTAGCAGGCTCCATGTGTCAGTGGTTAATCCCTCAGTCTCTCAAGGGATGCCCCCGTCCTGCTACCCTCCTCCTGTCAGCCCCTCATCACCACCTACACAGATGGGTCCTTTTATTTCCCCACAGAATACTAATGATGCCCATTGAGGGATTCCAAAGGGGTGGTTTCTCCCCTTAATACCATTCGTGGAGCTGAATGGTGTAATGATGCAAGCAGTGGCCAGGGGAGGGAAAAGGGAGGGATTTAGGAGCAAACAGACAGCAACTAAAGCAAACAATTTTTTTCTCAATTGATGTTTAAGTGGTTTCTTTTAAATTCATGAAGCAGTGTTTTGTCAGTCCTGTCTTTAAGAAATTCTAATATTGGACCGTTTATTGTGGGAACTCAATGTACGTATTTGAATTAAGAATATCACTGTATGCGAGTTATGGTGTCTTTTCTTGGTAACATGTCCTTATTAACAAGGGTTTTTTGCTTTAAGTGAGACATCAAATGATTACCCTTTTCAGTTAAGCAAATTGTTATCGACAAGGAGCCATCTCTGGTTAAAATCTACAAAAGGCTTTTAAATGACATATATACAAGATGAAAAAGGTTTAGTAGAGGGGTAGTACTCAAAAGTAAATGTTTGTTTCAAGAAATCCTCCTTGGTGTCCCAGTTGGGGTTGTCTCTTTGTGTCCATTGTACTTATAAGTAATGATGCTCTGATCCATTTTTTTGGTGCTAGATTGATTGCAGCTAAAAAAATAGAATATCGTGAAAAATATTAACATTTTTCACTCATTTCAGTAAGTAAAACATATATTATATAGACTTATTACACATAGAGTGGGTATTGTCAAGAGGAAGATGAGATACACCATTCTCAACAATGCAGATGACCTGAATGCTGCTTCAAAAGCAATCTGGGCTTCCGTTGCATCTCAGCAGAAGCACAGGCTGATCGCCTCCATGCCACCTCGCATTGATGCAGTGATTAATGCAAAAGGAGGGAGACCCAACCAAGTATTAAGTACGTAGAAATAAACATACTTTCAGAAGCCTGACATTTCTGTTTAAACTGTTCTATTTTTATTGATCTTAAGTAATATTATTATTTTCTGAGACACTGAATTTTCATTAACTGAAACACACAATCATTAAAATTGCAAGAAATTAAGGCTTGAGACACTTCACTCTATGTGTAGTGAATCTATGAGTTTCCTTTTCTGAAATCATTAGGAAAAATTGTTTTGAGCTATAATTGTTCACAATCATGTTCCATTGATTAGAGTATGCGTTCCAACGAGGCTCATTTGTCAGATATGAAGTACCTTTTGGAAATAAGAACTTTAAGCAGGTATTGAACATGCTTTTCATTAAGTATTAAAGCAGCAGTTGTATTGGTCTGATTTAATAGTCTTATCTTAAATGTCTTTTTATTAGCTGTAAGTAGAAAACTGTCATAATTAACAAAATGAAAGGCTTGAAAACATCAGTCTGTCCTCTTGTAGACCACTATAGTGCCAAGATGGTGTATACATACCCTGCTAATGCCTCCTGATGCATCTTTATTATATGTGTTATATAAGGATTATAACAATAATTATTTAGGAAATACTTTGGAAGCACATCTAGTGATTAGATTTCTCAATGTCAATTTTATTTGTCAAATTTAACAATAACACAATGTTGTTCGAAGTGCTTCGCATAAAGGTAAATCGACGCATAAAGGTAAATAGACGATCTTAGTGCTCTTTTGGGGTTATAAGGGTGAAGAACAGTTAAATAATTAGCTACCATACTGTTTAACATTTTAAAAGTAAGTAAAGGAATCCTAAAATCAATACGAAAATGCACAGGCAGCCAATGTTTCCGCTGAAACTGGAGTGATATAATGATGCCTTCTGGTACCTGTTAGCAGCCGTGCAGCAGTGCTCTCGACTACAGATGATGGAGAGATGATTTCTCAAGTCCAAAATATAAGGAGATGCAGTAGTCTAACCTAGAGATAATGAAGGCATGGTCAAGAGTTCTGAGGCCTTTAGGAGGAATAAAAGATTTAGCTTTGGTAAGTTACAGTATTGATAAACAGGTCTTGACAACTGTGGACACTTGCTTCTCAAGTTGGAAAAAACTGTCTAAAAACATTCCAAGATTCCTGACAGTGGAGGAGCAATGGGGAGCAAGAGGGCCAAGGATATCAGGTGACCCACTAAGAGAAGTACGATCACCAAACACAGTGATGTCAGTTTTGATTTACTTCAGGGTCAGACAATTCTATGTCAGCCAGTCTTTCACATCTCAAAGACAGTTCAAAAGGGCCTGCAGTGGGTCAGAGACATCCTGTTTAAAAGGGTATATATACTTGGACATCATCAGAATGACAATGGAAGGAAATATTATGCTTTCTAAATATAGAATATAAAACAAAAACAGAATAGGGCCAAAAACTGACCCTTGAGGTACTCCACGTAAAATAGGTTCTGAGGAAGAAGAAAATTCCCCCAGAGACACAGAAAAAGGACTATTTGACAGAAACCATGAAAGAATTAAGTCTATGAGACCAACAATGTGTTCAAATCCTTGAGATCAATCTAGATAAGAAAGCAGATCTTGCAGCTTTCACAGCGCTCTGAGATTCAAATAAACAGTCATGCAGAATTCCTAGAGACACCTTGAGTTTGTCCTTCTTCCACCTTTTCTCTATCAGTCAAGTCTGAGAGCAAGGCTGGATTCATTCATCCAAGGCTAATGTGATGGTTTGGCTCACTTTCACTTAAGCAGAGCAACTGTGTCCAGGATGTCAGAACATGTTGTAATAAAAAGATTAACCAGATCTTCAGCATTAAGATCAGCATAGGAGTTAAACTCACTAAAAACAGAGCTAATGAATGCGAAGGAAAAGAGACCAGGAGTCAGTGAGTTTATCATGCTCAAACGTCATACTGGTCTCCCACTGTTCAAGGCAGCGTTGAATAAGACAGAAAAGTGGTCTGAAAGGCCACACTGTCTGATCTCAGTAATACAGACATCCAGACCATGGGACAGAACCAGATCCAGCATTTGACCTTTACCATAGAGTCCTGTACCCACTGAGGGAACATACATGACTCAATAAGAAGAAAACAATACTTCACTAGCGGTCCAGCCTCACTATGCACATGGATGTTAAAATCACCAATGATTAAAAAATGGTTATAACTTAACATAAGAATCCCTAGGAGGTCAGCAAATTCACCGTTCACTTATTAAGGTGAAAGGTACTCCACAGCACAGAGCATTGAGTGCGAGGAGCTCAGTTCTAAAAGCTGGACTTCGAAGCTGGTGTAGGAGACAAGTGAAAACTGCTGACAACAGTGTTTGGTTGTACAAAAAGAAGCTACCCCTCCACCTTTACTCGTGACCCGAAGAGAGCTAAAAAACAATCAACCAGCATAGTGTTATGGCCAAATAGGGCTGATGTAACTTATTTGCATACTACCTAAAACTATATCAATTGTATTGGCTATATTTAAACCAAAAATCTCTACTTAAGTTAGAAGTTGTTTGACAATAAAACAAAATAAATGTTAAAAAATATAGAATTGTAAATACATTCAAACAGTAAGTGGCTATGCTGATATAAACAAATATAAGCAGTCACACTGCATTACAGAATTGTATAATTGTGTATTTAGTATAAGAATGATCCTTTAGTGGTTTTATTTATGTTCTTGTCAGCGGCAGAGCCACTAAATCTGAACTACAACAACAGCTTTAAATGCAGTTGTACAAAGAGAATCTGCTGCTGTGAAGGCTATATGGCCATTTTGGGTTTTAAAGTTATGCTGAAATGTTCTGAGAAGTGACAAGACCACGCCATCACAATTTAAATTAATTACCCATTTGCTGTGAATGCTTGATAAGTATTAGTGAGAAGAGGTGACATTACACCATGTTTTCTTGTGAGAGATTAAAGGAAGTTGTGCCAAGCCATTCAGTAAAATCAGAGTCTGTAATTTTGGTCAAATGAAATCAAGAACATAAAACAATGTTTTCAGTGTTTCTGTAGCCTAACGTCTTTTATAAATGATTATCCTGACTGCAGTTTGCATACCTCCAACAACAGTCTTTCTGTGTTTTTCATAGAATGCTAATTTTCAACATTTTTTAGACCTAAATGTTCAATGCCAGATAGAGGTTGAAACCTCAAAAATATGAGGCAATCCATTTAGCCTTTCTCCAGTCTTCTAAAAGTGCTGAAGCTCTTTTGTACAGCACAGTGTCACTGCACAGAGCTAAGTTACCTATCTGTCACCCAAAATAGGAACGGCAGCAAAGCAGCATCTTGATTCCTAGATATGTGGATGACTTGGTGGTATCAGTCTGTTTGGGTTTATAACAACCAGTGCATAGGTCTTCCAGTTGATGCATCTGTGGGGTCTGTATATCTCTTTCACATTTTCTCTAAATAGACACAAGCCACAAGATAATAAAATTATCAATCTAGTTGCAGCCAACAATATGGGGTTATTTTAGTTTTTGTTTAAGTAACTGAAATTGGATAGGCATCATGCCTCCAAAAATCTTTTAAAAAACAGCTCAACAAAGAGCAAGAAATTAATGAATAAATTACTGAACGAAACAACGAATGAACCAAGAAGGCTAAAGCTTATTGTACAATTAGGCAGGCCTAGACCTGTTTGGCCCCCGTAAAATACTACACCTGGTCAGAGGGTAGTTAAATCACTACAGACATTCCCAATTTACCCAATTTATTTTTCTTTAACCTTTACCAAAGTGCTTTTGTTGTCTGACTTTGACAACTATTGGAAGCAACTCTGGATGCAAACCTCAGACTCTGATGTGACACAACAATGTAATGTAATCTCTGGGAGACAAAGTGGTTTAGGTTCACAGTGGACATCGAAAGCCATCAAAACAAGGATGCATTTAATGAGATAATACCTATAATAAAATAAAACTGGGAAAAGTTGATTATTAACCTCCCATCTTGCAGCAAAAACATTTGGTTCTTACTGAGCCGGGAGGGATATTACAGTGCCATTAGAAGAAGGATATTGCAGAGATCACTTATCTGTCAGGTAGCCACATGAAGGCAAGATGCAACCAATATCTTGAAATAAGGAGCATATCAAATAATCAACAAAAATGAGATAAAGATGGGCAAATAGTTTCCTATTCCAACTTGTAACAATGGACGAAAATTATCGGCTGACTCACTGACTTTGCAATTACACAAAAAACTAACTAAAGTCAGATAACTAGTTTTGAGGTGAAATGAACAAGAGGATAGCTGATAGCTTAGCAGTAACTTCGCATCCCACTGCCAAAATAACAATGACTATTTGCCTAATTAAGATAAGTAAAGGCATTTTAGTGATCATTTTTTTCAATAAAAACCCCATGGAGCAGATTTATAGGCATTACAACTATTTCTGAAATAGAAAAAAGCCAAGAGACTGTGGTGTGGTAAAAGATAATGCAAGGCATAACATTTACATTTAAATATGATTCAGTTCGGGCGATATTTTATTTTGGTCAATAACCAATATAAGCACATTAAAAATTAGCTTTTTCTGAATTAGCCTTAAAACCTTGAAAATCTTAAACTTCCGGTTTTGGAGAAAACTTCAGTAACTGTACATGTACAAGTACATCAAACAATCAGTTAAAACACTGAGTGAAGATCAACACACCCAAGACAGACCACTCCAATGGAGTATGAATGCATTGTGCACCAATAAATACTATGGGAGGCAGACATTATCACTGTACATCACCCTGAACACACCATCCCCACTGTGAAAATGGGTGGTCGTAGTATCATGCTGTGTAGATGCTTTTCTTCAGGACAGGGAAGTTGATCAGAGATCATTGGGAAGATAAACTGAGCTAAATACAGGGTAAACATTGAAGAAACCCTGTTAGAAGGCTGTAAAACCCTTAAGACTGGGGTGGATGTATCATGATCCTGAGGTGTTTGGCTTTTTATTTTATTTTCTGAGTGCATTTTGACCATTTCCTTGCTGTTTATTGTGTTCTTAATTTCTTGCTTTTTTCAGTTTCCCTGTGCTCATTATAGATTTTTCCTTATTATTTCATTCTTTTGTGTTTAGCTTCATAGTTTCTTCTAGTATTCTTAATACATCTAAAGTTATTTTCTGTCAGATACTTCCCTGGGTTTCTTTGTGTTTCTGCTCAGCTCTGTCCTGGTTAATTAGTTTCTCTCCTTCTGCTGCTCTGCCTCAGCTGATCCTCATTTCCTCTGAATAGCTCTTCTGCTTCATTGGCCATCTCACATCCCTGCCTCAGTATATAAGCTCACTGGTTTTCATTGTTCTCTGCTGGATTTTTCTTCTTGACATCCGCTCCATGCTTGCTTCCTCCACGTTGTTCTGGCCAGTGTTCTGTCCATGCGCCCAACCTACCCATAACGTTTTGTATTTTTCTTTATGAAGTCATTTCTACTCACCATGCTGCTCCCGAATTCCTGTCTGCACATTGGTCCAGTGCAAAATTTACTTTACAATCTGTGGCACGGATGACCTGATCCACCCAATCTGAAAGATCTTGAGCTAAAAAAGAATGGGCAAAAAAATCCCAATGGCTTAAGTTCAAATGCATGGCACACTTTTTAGATTTATTTAATCAAAACCTTTGAAAACCATGTCACCTTTTCCTTACACTTAACATTTATTTTGTATGTTTGTCATAAAAAGTCCATTAAAAATTCATTAAAGTTTGTGGTTGCTGGCATGTGAACCAAAATTCTTTAATCAGGCTATTCCTGGTTGGTTCTTAATTTGATATTTAAGTTTTTTGCCAGGGTAGTTATCTGGTATATCAAGCATTTTTTGTTGTATTACTCAGGTTTTTAAAAGAATCCCTGTGGCTTCACGAAGTCGAAAAGAAAAAGTACTCAGTAGAAACAAATTGACAAAGCATGTTATTATAGCAAGCAAGGCTTGCGTTGGCGTGCAGTTTATGGGATGACAAAAATTATAGACAAAGACAAAATTAAATGGAATGTATGAAAAATTATCAGTGCAAGTCAAGTCAATGTTGGTCTTTTTATATCAGATTAAACATCAGAAATAACAGAGGTCTTTGATTTGTTAAAAATCCACTCTGATCCTATAGCCTTTTCTCTGGTTGACGGGTTGGAAATATTTTTAGCTGGAGTTCAGTGTTAATGAAAAGGTTACATATTTACTCCTCAGAAATTTAATAACGTGCTTAGACATATGCGCTCCAGGTTTGCACTGGCAGCATTGTCACTTTATGAACTGTGTTAACCTGTCTTGGCATATCTCTATGTTAGTCTCTATGGTCGTCTGTGTCAGAGGAAGTGTGTCATCCTCTCAGGATCTGAAAAGGAATAAAGCTGGATGTTTGTCTGTATAAATATTCCCTTTTTTCCCCTACAGTCAAAGGTTGAATTATTGAAGGGAATACACTTTGAAAAACAGTCTCAGTGAGGTGCATTGCAGATACCGCAGACTATAGCCTTTTGGCTCATTCTCTTTATTATGGTGTAAAAGAAAGACCTCTGCATGAGCTCAAGAGATGGGAAGCGTGGTGGAATTCCTCCCCTGCTGGCTATAGCACAGGCCCACTTGTCTGCCTGCAGAAGCAACAGATGGCTGCGGTCTTTGGTTGCTAGGAAACTAGTAATCAAATACTTTAATTCAGATTGATTTAGGAATCTGAGGTTTATTAAAAGAAGGGTGAAGTATTTTGTTATTCAGATGGAAGAATGTCTCATTTAGTATTTTGGTTGGTAAATATCTGCTTTCGAGGCTGGATGTAGACTTGGCATTGTGCTCTGGCAGGCTGCAGATTTGTGCAGAAAGCTGACAATTTACTAAAAATGGTATCTGAATGATACAGGAAGGAATGAATAACAGTGAAAGCAGAGAAAGCTAGATATTAGCTGTTTAATTCAAATGTGAAGTTCTGTGGGCAATCTGTTTGGTATTGTCTGGTTCTTAATTTACTTTTTTATTTCACTGTTGCTAGTTTTCGAAATTTTATCAAAACAGCATAATAACAAGCATAATTAAATATAGGTGCAATCAGGACACACGCATCTCGTCTTATAATTAAAATCAAATGATCTCATCTTCAACTTCTAAAAAGCTTTTTTTCAAGTCTTTGACTAGTTTACCTCCTGCATTGTGATCAAACATAGTGCAGAGTCATGATGACACACAAGAAATGCCTTAACTTTTGGGACATACAGAAGATGTGAAAATGTACCAGCTAGCAAGTTATATGTCCTATAGTTACTTGCCTGGACACACATTTGACCTTTGATGACATTCCATGTTTTATGTAAAGGTTTTAATATGGCATTGCCCCACCCTTTGCAGCTATAACCGCTTCAGCCTTACTGGGAAGACTTTTCTACAATGTTTCGGCATCTGTGTAGGTAGGTACTTTATTAACCTCCCGAGGGAAATTATTGCATAACAACAGCATAATCAAAGACATTTAAAACAAAACAGAAATAGGACAAATAATAAAAAACACTCATGAACTATTATGGAAATATTATTAACAAACTGTTCAAAGAGGACATATTCATCATTAGCCCCTTTTCCATTTCTTGTGGAAAGGCGTTTCGATACAAATTTACCCAGGTAATTTCACTTTCTCTGGGCCTTACTTTCACGGGTAAGTAGTCCTGGTCAGGGGTAGGTCTTTCCAGATTTCCGACACAGTAGTACGCAGTGCCTTGCTGGGTCCTCAGGGATGTAGTTGACGTTGCAATTCGCTTTTAATAAATATCTGACGTGGTGACGAATATGTGGGACACATTTTGAGCAACCACAAAATAGTAAACAGCGTTGAAAACTTTTAAACATAGTGAGAATTTATTGGAATATAAATAAAGGAATTTAAATTGGTACAGGTTACTTTCCCTGTAACATCCCCACATATGACTTCTGTTGTAAATGGCACAAAATGTTTATGAACTGAAATGGCAAAGACTTGTTACCTGTTGTACCAGTCAAGGAAAAGTCGTTAACAACTAACCTATTACTATAATTAAAAGTATTTTTTTTTTATCGCTCTTATATTGCTGTTTTATTGGTTCATCAGCTGATCTCAGAGCAACTGCAGCTGGCTATTCAGCTGGTTTACACAGTCAGTTTACAAAGCTTAAACAGAACTCCCCCATCTGCCTTGGCAGCCTTTTTGTTCTTACCATGGCCGCCTCTTCGTTAAGCCACTTTGCAGCATACCTCTAACCCAGCACCTCCTTTAAAAACTATGTCTGATTGAATCAATGTCATGCGTGCAATCGATGTTCTATTTGGTACTTTAAGGGGATCTTTGCTGTTGCACTCAGTTTCTTGGTTGTTCACTCAAAAATAGAAAACCATGAAGGTCACAGAAAAGGCCCAAACCCCTATATTTAAACTACTGTAAATCCAGATTTATTGTTTTTGAGGCTTAGATTCAAGAAAAGAATTTAAACCTTCAACAAACTGGTTGTATTATGACACTATTAATAGGTACTTTACATTTTTCATTTCATAAAAATGTGGTTTGTAAACTATAATAATATTAAAGGCGGCTTTTCTGTGTCCCCAAGTGAATTCTCCCTAATGCTTCCTATAAAACTTCTATGTAAAATCCATGTTTCTTACCAAAGTCAGCTTTTACAATGGGAAAGCTAACTCAAAGTTGATATTTTTAATTATTTCATATTTAACTTTCAAAACATCACATTGTTTTTAGAACTCGGAGATTAATGATTAATTTAAATGTTGTCATTTTCAGTAGCATTTACAATAGGTTAAAACTATTGTGAAAACATTTTGTAAGTAGCATTCCATTTGAACTATGAACAGTTGATTAAAAATAAAATGTGAAACAAAATACTACAATGAACTCAAATAAATTATTTAAATAAGATGTTATTAATTTTAATGCAGACTTTGCACAGATTGTTGTATTTTCCTCTGATATACCTCTCTTATAGCCACAGTTTATATCCCACAGATGACAAGTCAAAGATCCATTTTGTTGCATCATTCTGGTTTAAAAAAAACCCAAACATGACAGAAATATAAGAGGCAGATTGAATGCAATGGTAGTGGCAAGGACAGCCATCTCTAGGTGTTGACTTATTTGTTGGTTTGGCTGCCGTTGGTGGAGTAGTTAAACCCCCTGTGATGCTGCAGTGTTGCAGTCGGTTCTTTCAGTTAGAGGGACTGATCAGAGCTGGTATAACATTTCCCTGGAGAGTTCATAAATAGATCTAAACACAAGACAGACCAACCTGGAGGAAAAACAGCCACAGATTGTTGCTGTTAGCACCAATTGTTTGACAGGAAAAAAATAGAACAATGATTTTGAGCTCATTCTAAATGTCCTGTATATTTTTCTAGAACATTGTTTTCTCATTTTATATAATGTAAGTTTGAGTTGTGATTCATGAATGAGGGAAATATGTCAATATAATACAATAGAGAATATTATCATCAAAATGCTTTAAAAATAATCTTGCATCTACTCAGGGGTTGTCTTGTTTTATTATCTTTTAATTTTATTCTTGCTCAATAATCAGGTATTTAAAATGTTTAAAATAACTTATGTTCATAGATATTGAAAAAATACATACTAAATAAAGTATATTGATGACAAATACAATTTAATTTATTGGTAAAACTTTTAACACTAACATAAAAACTTTCCGAACCAAGTTTAAATCAATTTATTTGTAGAGCATGATAACAAATAAACCAAACATTAACATCAGATATAATCTGACTGAATTATATCTGTGTTTAATTTCCACTCATTGGTCAATCCCACATGGGTTGTAACCTGTCTTGGCGCCCTTTGGCACTGGGTCTGCGGAGGACCCACGGCGAACCTTGACATAAGGCCAGCCAGGAAATGTGGAGGGTCTAAGTTGGAGCTCAGAAGATTGGAACCCATGGTGGAGCTCTCGAGACTGGAACCCACGGAGGAGCTCTGGAGGCTGGGACCCACAAAGAAGCTCTGGAGACTGGAGCCAACGAAGGTGCTCTGGAGATCAGTCGTGGAACCGCTGGAACCCTTTGAGGTGGCCTGGAGAGCAGAGGACCTTCGATGGTGCTCTGGATCAGGAACACAAGGTGTGTCAACCTGAACAGCATCATTGGAGAATTTAGGAACAGGAACAGGAGGTGGTCCACCTGGACACCTTTGTTGGAGAACACTGCGACAGGAACATGGGGCGTGTCTATCTAGACACTCTTGTTGGAGAGCACTGGGACAGGAACACAAGGTAGGTCCACCTGGACTCCCTCTGGGAAGAAAAATCTGGAACGGGAACATGTTGATGATGATGAAAAGGACAGAGCCAGGAGTGTGGATGGCAATGATGATTATGATGATGAAGTTGGCTGAGTGGTGGCAGAAGGAGGCTAGGAACAGACTCAGTGGGTCTGAGGAGACTTGGAGGGGGCTCAGGGGCTCTGAAGACTTGAAGAGGGCTCAGCTGCACCCAGAAAATATGGAGCAGGCTCAATTAAAGCTGCAGGTTGCACAGAGGAAATTGAAAAGCCCAACCTCTGCTGTAGCCCTAAGGAGGGCGCTGAAGAAGCAGCGGAGGGTGCAATTCTATGAAGCGGAGCTGGCCTGGAACCTGGAAGCCTGAGACGCGGTCAAAGATGCCAGGGCAGGAGTAAAGTGTCTTATGCTGCCTTCCATTAACCTTGGAAGTCAGAACTGGGAAGTCGGAGTTTACGTCATCTCCAATCTGTAGAATTCCAGTTTCTTGCTTGTTTTCATTTGTATTGCTAGCAACTGTAACAGCTGTCTTAAAATAACGATGACAAGAAAACTGTTTTACGTGGTATTTCATGCATATAAAAAGCGTTGAAACATCTTATCTTATAAACACTGAAATGTACGTGATGCTGTAAGACTGACTAAATGTTGCACAAATAATAAGGAACTGCTAAAACAGTCACAGTAAGAAAGTTTTACTACTATTGATGCGATTAGCGGAAAGAAAACGGCTGGGGGGTGAACCCTGGAGGACACAGTGGAGGTGAGGGGAGAGAAATAAAACCTTATGAAAATCTAACAGAGAAAACCTAAATGTACAAAAACACAATAACCAGCAAAACACTTATAAACAAGGAATTAACTAAAATGGCAACAACTAGAAAACATAAGCTACATGGAAATAAAAAAAACAAGAAACCCAAAACTCAAACACCTAAGGATCATGACAGCAACACTGTAAAAATACAAACCTTGTCTCTGGTGTTTCTATCCAGCGTTCTGCGTCCTGTCCTTCCTAGGTTATGTATGCTTGAGTGCACAAACAGAAAACGCTTCCAAGAAGACATAACTTTTGCAGGTGACACCACAGAAGGTTACTAAATACATTTTCATAATGTGTGTTGGGGTAGGACCCAAATGCAGAATGTAGTGGAGGAGATGAAAAAAGGTTTAACCTCTTAAGCCCCTAGGAGTTTTGTGAAGTTTGAGCTCAAAATAACATGCGCATATCTAACAGAATTTTTCTGAGAATTGACATACTCTATCTAAACAATCATTATGTTAATAATTATGTTTTTCAAATGGGAGTGATAATTCTGGCCTTCCTTTGTTGCAGGTTGAGTAAAACCTGGGTGGATTGTGATAAAATGTATTTTTTGGTTTATATCAGCTTTTAGCCAAGATTATTTACTATTATTTATATACTATTTCTGTGGATACCACATACGTTTATGTTTAACAAATGGAACTTGCAGTAAATAAATTAGAAGAAAACAAAAGTTAAATTCTGCCTCCAATACCGGGGGGTTGGGCTAATAAACAGACTTTCAAGATGACCAGGTACAGGAACACAGGCAGGTGTGAGACATGGGCAGAAGGATAACAGGACTGTGGGTTCAAAGGGCATGGAGCCAGGCAGCAAACAGGGTAGTAACCAGGAGGAACCAGAGGAGAATTATGAAACCAGGGAGTATAAATACTGAGGTTGGGTGGAGAATGGACCAGTGAACACAAGGATTTAATCAGAAGGGAATGAGAAGCAGCTGGTGGAAGAGGGACTGCAGGGAACCAAGGGAGAGTGACTAATTAACACAGAGGAGCGGGGAGTGCAGGGAGGTAACACAAAACATCTAAGTGAACAGAATAAAGTAAACAATGAAACCACCAAAATAACATAAACAGGGAGAAAACGGATCTACAATAAAACACAAATTAATAAATCTAACCTAGGAATCCAGGGAAGTAACAAACAACTAAACAACAGAATGAATCCAATAAACCTGAATTAACTGAAATAAAGCAAGTGAAGAACATGGCAGTGCAAAGAAAGTAAACAGAACTCAAATTCAAAACCTAACACAGGCAGATTATGACATATATATATATATATATATATAATATATTATATATATAATATATATATATATATATATATTATATATTATTTATATATATATATATATATATATATATATAATATATATATATATATACACACAGGGGTTGGACCAATGAAACTGAAACACCTGGTTTTAGACCACAACAATTTATTAGTATGGTGTAGGGCCTCCTTTTGCAGCAAATACAGCGTCAATTCGTCTTGGGAATGACAATAACAATTTCCTGCACAGTGGTCAAAGGGTTTTTAAGCCATTCTTCTTGCAGGATAGTGGCCAGGTCACTACGTGATACTGGTGGAGGAAAACGTTTCCTGACTCGCTCCTCCAAAACCCCCAAAGTGGCTCAATAATATTTAGATCTGGTGACTGTGCAGGCCATGGGAGATGTTCAACTTTCACTTTCATGTTCATCAAACCAATCTTTCACCAGTCTTGCTGTGTGTATTGGTGCATTGTCATCCTGATACACGGCACCACCTTCAGGATACAATGTTTGAACCATTGGATGCACATGGTCCTCAAGAATGGTTCGGTAGTCCTGGGCAGTGACCCGCCCATCTAGCACAAGAATTGGGCCAAGGGAATGCCATGATATGGCAGCCCAAACCATCACTGATCCACCCCCATGCTTCACTGTGGGCATGCAACAGTCTGGGTGGTACGCTTCTTTGGGCTTCTCCACATCGTAACTCTCCCGGATGTGGGGAAAACAGTAAGGTGGACTCATCAGAGAACAATACATGTTTCACATTGTCCCACAGCCAAGATTTGCGCTCCTTGCACCATTGAAACCGACGTTTGGCATTGGCATGAGTGACCAAAGGTTTGGCTATAGCAGCCCGGCCGTGTATAATGACCCTGTGGAGCTCCCGACGGACAGTTCTGGTGGAAACAGGAGAGTTGAGGTGCACATTTAATTCTGCCGAGATTTGGGCAGCCGTGGTTTTATGTTTTTTGGATACAATCCGGGTTAGCACTCGAACATCCCTTTCAGACAACTTCCTCTTGCGTCCACAGTTAATCCTTTTGGATGTGGTTCGTCCTTCTTGGTGGTATGCTGACATTACCCTGGATACCGTGGCTCTTGATACATCACAAAGACTTGCTGTCTTGGTTACAGATGCGCCAGCAAGACGTGCACCAACAATTTTTTTTTTTTTAACTCTAGTATGTCACCCATAATATTGTGTGCATTTCAATATTTTGAGCAAAACTGTGCTTTTACCCTGCTAATTGAACCTTCACACTCTGCTCTTACTGGTGCAATGTGCAATCAATGAAGACTGGCTACCAGGCTGGTCCAATTTAGCCATGAAACCTCCCACACTACAATGACAGGTGTTTCAGTTTCATTGTCCAACCCCTGTATATAAAATAAAACCTTGTTTACCAGAAAAGACAGATGGAGGAAAGTGCAATAATGTCAGAGGTAGGAATAATATTCTATGTAATATACAGGACCCAGTAATATTTATGTGTACATATATTGTACGGCTGATATTAGCTTGTGAGGTTCAGAGAAGTCTCAGGTAATGTAAAAGTTAGAGGTTTACAGCCAAATGTACATTGGGCTTTAACAAGTAAAAACACATTACTACTGCTGTATTATTTTCATCCTTTCTAGATTACTTGTGCAACAATTAAAGACCCTTATTTGACATTTTCCTTATGATGGCCAATATAGAAAAGTTGTTCTCTTTTGTCTTCCTTTCTAAGAATGTACATCATTTTTCTCTATTGTGTCAAGATAATTTCCTTCTAATCAAAAACTATTAGACAGAATCAGAGACGCTTGTCAGATGCTTGCTCCCGCAGAGACGTTTTCTGGTGGCAACACATCAGCAACCTCATGACACCTCAAATCCCAATTTACCACCATTCACACACCAGTGATCCATGAAGCAGATTTTGGAATAACAACTAAACATTGAAAATAAAACCTGTAGCACAGATAAAACAGCAGAGAGCTTCTTTTGAAATGCAGGGCCAAATCTTCTCCTCCAAAATATTTTGCCACCTATAAAAACATGTAAAGGGCACAGACTAAACTTCAATAAGAAGATGCTAAAATGAGGAGTTGTTTTTTCTGTGAAACTCACAGGGTGTCTGGTGGACCAAATGGAATAAGGGTAACATTGCTGCAGGCTACTATAGTACGAAGCAGATTGAAATGATGGTAACTGAAAGAGATGTTTACCGTAGTTTCTAAGAGCCAGAAAGTCACAGGAAACCCTTTACTTTCTTATGAAGTGTAAGCTAAAGCAGGCTTGCATATTAGATAGATAAAAACATCAACTTTAGACATATGAAAAATAGAATAATACTGCAAGAACTTTGTAGGATTTCAAAAGAGATTTAAAAAGGTATTGCCATTTTTATCCTGAACAGAACCTGCTTTTAAGTGACAGTTTCACTACAAAAAATAGCCCATCTGCTGTGTTTTTTTTTTTTGGTTGCTTATTAAGAACTGTGCTCATAATCATCTAAAATAATGAGTACGATCTCGTAGAAGTGTTTGACCGCATCTTAAGTCGATAAATAGACTGCACAATCTAACCTTTTGCTCTTTCTGTGGTGTTGCACTGTCTGAGTAAGTTCTTTCGAACTAATTGTGTGCTGAGTGTAAATATAAAGTGACAGTTTTTCTTATGTTTAGTTGGGAAGATGACACTTTATTTTCGTTGCTTGTTTTAATAGGGATAACTTTGTTAAATAGGATTTCAAGATGGATTTTGCACTAACAGCAAGGAGCTGCACAAAACACTTAATGAGTCATCCTTTTTAACTTAATTTAAAGTAAAACTGTTCATATATACGTATATACTCCACTGCATAACAAAAAACAAGCCAGACTGCTGGGAATGAAAGCAAAAATAAACTCACCTCAATACCACCTCAAGCCCACACTGCATCAGCAGCAACTCAGTCCAAAGTAAACAGAAATGAAAGTTTTCTCCTGAAAATAAGGAATCTTCCCATCCTTCTGTTTCTTGGAAGCAGAGTGCAGTAGAGAAGTACATGGAAAATGGACTGCTTGGCAAAGACACACTTGCCCCATGATCCATTTGTGAGCAGATCTGGTATAATAACCTCAGAGAGATCCTGAGATTAAAAAAAAAGGATATTCTTTTGCACTCCACTGAGTCTTCGCTAAGGTAACAACTTTTTCCGTCTTCATTTAAATGTTATATATTTTAGGAAAGATACACCTGAACAGCGCTGTTAGATTTGCCCAAGCAGTGGACAGTGGACTCACAGACTTTATACTTCAGCTGTTCCTTGATTTTATTTAGTGTTTCTCCCCAGCAAGTAAGAGCACATTAAGAATGAATTACAAAAAAACATAGATAGAAAAGAAATCTAAAAATCTTCATAAAATTAAACTAATATTATATCAACATTACAAGACAGCACTGGGTTCCTTGCTATGGAGCTCTAGCTCTCTCACAAACTGCACATCTCTCACACTGGAGCTGTACTCCAGGCTTTATACTGAAAGTTCCTCCTACAAGATAAACCACCATTAATTGGAGCAAAATCAAAAACAGTCAAAAGGCATGGAATATTTTTCAATACCCAGATTAATTATAAAGAACTATTATGTAATTAAATTTGTCTGGTTACATATGCATGCATTTGATTCTTTAAAAAAAAATAATGTGGCAAACACAAACACCCCTAGGCTATGCATTACAAATAGAAGGATGTTTTTATAAGGGTTTGGAGGCCTCTGGCTCTGGTTTGACATTCTGTCTTAGAACAAAGAATACATAATAGCTGGTAATCCTTCATATTAACATCAAGTAACTAACAAGTCATCAGAATCACTGCATTCACAGTAAAGTACAACACAAACAAAGCAACACAATCCTGTAAATTGTCCAGATGTAACAAATTAAAATTAAATGTGTAAAAATTGGTTCAACATAGTTATCTCAAGACACGGGCTACCCCATGACAAACACCTAACACATTTACATGTAAATGTAAGAGATTTTTGGAGTTTATACTGAACCTGTTCATAATCACATTTTCCTTTTGGGAAGCTGCCCATTTGAGATATTTTGGTGTTTTAACACTATAAACGAACAAATATATAACTGTTAATTATTTTGCACATTAAGCTTTTAATCCCTACTAGATTTATAAATAATGGCAAAAAATATGTATGTAGTTGTTTCAACAATGAACAATATATTCTGTTCTCTACCTGAAGAAGGATGTCTGGCCATTAGTTTGCGACCATAAGGTCAAGCACACTTCGGATTATGTAGCAGCTCAATGATCGGAAACACACCAACAGGACCACCTCTGAATGGAAAGGTAAACGTAATGGAGTTGTCAAGCCAATGTCAGGACTCAAATCTGATTGAGATGCTGTGGCAAGACAGGTCAATTATGCTTGAAAAACCTCCAATGCAGCAAATTTAAAACAATTCTGCAAAAAAGGGTGGGCCAGAATTCATTTACAGTGACGTAAAAGTCTCATTGACAGTTGTTGCCAATGTTTGATGGCATTGGCCGGCGCGAAAGATGGCACAATCATTTATTAGGTTTAGGGGACAATAGTCTTTTAAGGTCAGATTGATATGGACAGCTTTTTTATTACTAACTAAAATCTTTATTTAAAAACTAAAGGTAAAGGTCTACAAATTAAGAAATAGTGAGCTCCCATACTGAGATGTAAAGTTGCCTTTGTGGCTTAACCTATTGCACTAATGTGTTGTCTGGAGCACCAAAGTGCTTTAAACCACTTGGGACCTTTACTGCAATGCAAGATGAGTGGCTTAGCAAAGTAATATCAGGTTCAACTTTATGTTTCAAGTGTCACAAAGTCATATAAATCTCAAAAGGATCACCAGAGGATTTACAGCCCTTGGTAAAAAATACATATAAAAACTAAATCCCATTTTCAAGGATTACCCAATACCCTTATACCTTCCCCTATCCTATGGCACTTATAGTAGTGGTTAAAATATCTCACTGAGAAAAGGACAATCCTTTAAGAAGCTGATACAGCATCAGTTCCTGCTGATTTATTGCATGTTCACTACACATTTTGTAAAATTTTTTTTCCTACTTTCTTGCTAATAATCAATAATACCACGTTTAATATACCAGAAGCAGACATTACAGTGGTTATTGTTCATTATAGATATACACGTTTGTGAGTGGATTGGCAAGAACACCTGTCTGCCCCATCAGAAAAGTCATAATTTGCACTTAAAAGCTATTTTCTGATCTGATACATATCTGTCTTATATTTCCTACTTACTTAAAAAAAAAAAAAAAAAGAAATACCCTAAAAGAAAGAAAATCTCAAAGTGATGCTGTGGTGAAAACAGATACACAGTGAGACAACAAAATAATGAACACAGCCTCATATCATCATGGAGAAAGCAGCTTCTCAGCATTGTTCTCCAGGCTCAGAAGCTGCACAGTGTTCTGTTAAAGGATGGGAGGGTGAATGCATCAAGGGCTGGGTGGGTGTGATCTATCATTGTGCTCTTTGCTTTGCTCCAGCATCTGCTATTCCAAATGTCTTCTAGAAAAGGGCGGTTACTGTTGGTTGGGCTACTTCGTTGATATTGGTTGTGTTTGGGCTTTAAATGAGATAATTGGACATGTGGAGATTAAAGTATTCAGATGTATTTACCAGTGACAAGGCTTTTGCTCTAATGAAAACCTTACCTCCTGAATTCCTCCACCATCTCTTTATCTTTGCCAAAGTCTCTCTCCTTTAGAGCTTAGGTCAGAAATGTATGGCCATGAATGTCATCTTAAGTCTGGGCTCAAATTTATGCCTACAACCCTCAATAATGGATTGCAACCAAACTACATGGTTTTTGTTTCCATCAACAACATATCTCCTGATATAATCTGCCTGGATAGTTGACCACTCTCCTGGACAATATTAGTAGAGTTTATTTAAGATAGTTAGTTTAATGGAACAGAGACAGCTTTTACATATAGTGCACACATTTTCAACCAGTTTGAAGTCTGGACTATGTGTCTCCAAATTGTCTTTATGTGTACTTTTGAAAATCGTTCTTAATATATGTTTGGGATTACTGTCCTGATTAAACTTCCAGTTGAGGTAATTGACCATCTGAGAGACAAACACACATTGAAACTGGTTTTGGACTTGATAAAGCAGACTAAGTATCTATAATGGCCCCAACATAATTTCTTTGAAAATGTGTCAACTATGCCAGAAAAGCAAGCAAACAATTTAAATAAATTTTGCCATAAGAGCAGTCAAACACCCAACCAGAATTATGTCAGAAGCTTGTTGAAAGTTACAAAAAGGTTAATCATATTATTGAATGTTGTATATGCCGACAATTGAATTTGTATCTATAATTTTCGTCCTGTGTGGATTATAGAAAATCCACAATAAAATAAAACTTGTACACCTAATGCTTGTTTTCATAAATCACTTTAGTTATATGCTGTGTTACCATTATATCCAAAAAAGAGAGGAATTTAAATAAATATGTAAACCTCTGACAGGAGCTGTACAGAGACTCATCATTGCTGGAATCAAAACTCTAAACCCCTGATGCACACCTATGGTCTCAGCCCAGTCAGCTTATTGGCTAGAATCTAGGAATTATGGTGTTAAATGCAAAACTGAAATCCAGATCGAGAAGTCTGACATATGTATCTTGAGTCTCCAGGTGAGTGAGAGCAGGATGGAGGACAGCTCACACTGCTACAGTCACAGAGGGGTTTTGTCCAAACTGGTTAAGCAGTGGATTGGGTGGGCAAAACAAAATTAATGGGTGGATCTTGATAAGCTAGGTGTAATGAGTTGCTCTGATTATTACATTTATCCAAGTGGATTGCTCAAACTCACAGGGTGCTTGTCAATAGGTTAGCATACAATGATTGATGCTTCAAAGTGTAACACTGGTTCCTAAAGAGAAAATCACAGCTTGCGACAAGCTTGCACAGCTGCCTTATTAGTCTGAAGGTAAAGCTAAGAGCTGTAAACTTAAAGCCGAAGTGCTGGCTCTCAAAGATAGTTATAATTAAATATCAAAATGAACTGAAGGTTTTGTTTTTAATTTGCAGATCCATTCTTCACTCTCAGAAGATTAAATCTTTAGAAAAGATATTTCCAAAGGCCTAAATTTTACTGTGAATTGATAAATGTAACACAATCACAATTTGGGTGATTGAAAAGATAATAAGAACAATTGCAAACAAGTGATGGACCACTCATCCATTAATTAATGTCACAGTTTAAACTACATTGTTTTTGAAGAAGAAATTCTTTTAGTGCTGTGTTCTAATTTTCTACACGTGTCATTCTGTGGCCATGAACAAGAAAATACAAGTAACATTAACAAAACAAAACAAAACAGCAAAAACAACATAGCATTCATTTTAGATTTCAAATTACATATACACAAGATCACAACAATGAGTTCTAAGAAACATAGTCACAAATTTAAACAAAAATTAGATGTAATAAAGCTTTAAAGTCTCAAAGAAGAATGTGTCACTCAAACTTTTATGCACTTCAATTCTTTCTAGTATAGTCAGGAGTACTACATTTTGGTCTTCCTTAGTTTGGAGTTTGTGTTCAGAACATTCAAAGTGAAACTTTCCTAGTTATTTTCTTTGAGCTCGGGCCACCTTCTCGGCTTTGTTTACATCCATGTGCCGCAATTAGTGACTAATTAGTGAGCATAAAGTAGCAGAAACTTTAGAGACAGATATCTTTGTGAGGTGAAAACAACACCGTTTTTACTGAAACATGTGACTTGGCATTGATTAGTAGAAAAAATCATGAGTAAGTGTAAACAAGGTTGCAGATAATGTGAAACACTAATGCAGACAGTTGTTTATTTGGTTTTGCTAATCCACATTATGGATGCATGCTCACACACATATCAATCAAAGTTCAGGGTTATTCTCACAGCTTTTTTTCTAATTATAGTGTAACCCAAGGACCAAATTCTGTACCTGTCATGTCAAAGGGAGTACCTGGCTGCAGTTTCTATAATTTAAGAGTAGAAATGTGCTGATACCATACCCCAGTGTGATGCTTCAGTAAAATCTATCACATGCATAGTGTCTTCCAAAGTATTTTGTCATGTTGCAACCAAAAGCTTAAATGTATTTTATACAACACAAAATTGGGCATTCTTGTAAAGTGGACACAAAAAGATACAGGGTTTTAAATTTTTGTTTTACAAATCAAAAGTGGAAAAGTGTGGCATGGAACAGACTCTTTAAAAATTGCTACATCGTTGTCCAACAAAGATCTACTGTTCTGAAATTTCCTTTCAGAGAAGGAGTAGTATAAATTAAATTCAAAGGTTACTAGAAAAATGGTCAGACAGGGCAGGGTTATGAGGAAATACTGTTATCTGTTCACACTCAATGCCATATGTCAGCACAAAGTCCAGAGTATAAAGACAGGAGTGAGTAGGTCTGCGAATGTTTTGAGCAAAGCCAATGGAATCTAAGATAGCATTAAGGCTACATTTAGGCTACCATTTTTACTGTCAGCATAAATATTAAAAAATCCCACTATAATGACCTTATCAATATTTAACACTAAATCAGATAAGAAATCTGAGAACTGATCTTAAAATTAAAAGTAGGGGCCTGGTGGATGATATAAAAAAATAAACAGAAGTTGTTTAGTGGTTTGCAATTTGGATGAGGGAAATTTAGGGTCAGATGTTCAGAAGCAATCAGTATTTGAGGAATGTGAAAACTTAAACAATTAGAAGGAACTGACTCATTTATACCATCAATCTGATTATCACAAATCAAGTCATTAACTAGTGTGTTAAACTACGACTCTGCTACTTCGTCTGGACCCTGGGTTTTGGAGAACTAACAAATTCGGCCAGATTCCTAGAAAGAAAAGCTGCTCTGTCCAAAGTGGGATGGATGCAATCGCTCTGGATCAGACCAGGTTTTCCCCAAAATGTTGCCAATTATTGCTGTAGCCTACATCATTTGCATGGCAAACCTAGACAACCAGCAGTTAAATGAGAGCATTTGGCTAAACATGTCGTCACTGGTCAGATCAGGGAAGGGGACCAGAAAGAATTATGGAGTTTCAACATTGTTTTGACAAACTTACACTTCAAAGCAACACTAATCACCTTAGAATGGTGTAACCGGTGTCATTACCTCCAGCATGAATAACAATCTTACTGTATTTACGCTTATCAGACAACAGTTTCAGGTAGGATTTTACATGTTTCTGACTATGAAGGTGCCAATTACCAGAGTTGGCTTCTCAGCGGGTGTGTCGCTAAGCGGGGAAAATCTGTTAGAAGCATGGATGGGTTGGTGGTGACCTGTGGGTTGGGATCTAGGACTATGCTCCGAGCTCTGCTACAGGACTGCTACCCTTGGTAGCTCCAAGCTGACCAAGGGGCTTTGACTATCTGCTGGTTTTTCAGCATCATGGAGCCGGGCCCCCTATTTTGACACCCTGCTACCAAAGCTACAAAAAACTACACTTATCCACATTCAGAGATGGACAAACAACAGGAAAACAAACAGGGTAGCCATGGTGACGCTAACTCTAAACTAGCGACACGTAGGGTTCCCAAATATCAAGTGCTATAATAGAAAAATAGGTGCTTCTCCATTTTCTGAAGATGTATTGACCAGTGCTCAGTAGGATGTTTTAAGCCTGGGTTATTTTTTTATAACCTATAACTGCATTAAACTTATCCACAACTTCACCCTGACCTGTCTGCTGTGTTCCTTGGTACTGATAATGCTTGTCTTCATACTGTACCTGTATTCTAAAAAACCTCTGAGGTCTTCATACAACAGACGTATTCAAACTTATGCCCTAAATTATTCATACGTCAGGCAGATGTAAATGTAATTATTTTAATTTAACCACAAATTATTTTTCTAATATGAAATGTTGCAGATCTGAAGAAGGATAATGTCATGGTTGATGTAGAGGTCGGACCAGGATGCAGAGAGACGCTAGGCAGCCAGATGGTAGCGGGGATCATGGTTTAATGAATAATGAGGATAACTTACAGGAGACAGTAACTTAGCATGAAACAACGGAAAGAGCTGGAGCAATACTGACTGTAAAGCAGATACCTAGCAGGAGATACACTGGCTGAGAATCGGGAACATTGCAGACGTGGCGACAGGGAACACTGGGAACAGGTGAGTATAAATACAGGGCAAGTGAATGATGAAACAATGGGCAAGAGAGAGGCAGGTAATCAGAGTGAATGATTGCAGGTGCGCAGGCCAGGTGAAGGGAACTGAGGGAATTAGTAACTATGGGAAGGGGAGTTAGAGAATGAAGAGACAGGAGGGGAACACTAAACTAATGGAAAACAGACCTGAGGAAACCTATATAAATAAAGCCCCTAACATAAAACACAAAACCAAATCACCAACTAGACAAAGCAGGGACATGAAAAACTATACTAAAGAGCAAGGCTGGGAAAGAACAACTAATCATAAAGGGAACAAGCAACTGGGTAAATAATAACAAAAAGGGGTCTTAGGCCAAAGGGAAAAGGGAACTAATAAACTAGAAGAATGCGGCAAGAACAAATAACCTAACAGTAAACAAGCACAGCAAGACTAAGTGAGAAACTAAACTAGAAAACCCAAAGAACCAAAGAGAACTGTACTAATAATAATAATAATAATAATAATAATAATAATAGTAAGAGGAGAAAACCATTTTAAGTAACAAATAAATGAGAAATCAACCACCAAGGGAACTATGGGCGAGGGGAGAAAGAACTACTAAAACTAGGAGGCAGGAGAGAGAACAAAACTGTCAGGAAAACAGAAGAAATAAACACACAACTACTAAACCCAAAGAAATAGAAACACCTAACTGAAAAAGTAAACAAACACAAAACCAAAACAAAGTCCAAAATGGCAGATGCTGACAGATAATTTATCTGTTTTGAATTTAGAATTTGTTTTAAAAAAGACATGAAAAGCTTTTCATGCTTTCTGCATGTTTCCAATATCATTTAGATGATATTTATTTGGGGAGAAGCTCCAAGACTTTGAAGTTGGAAGGCCCTCCTGTCATCACCTTAATCTTAAGCTCCCTCCACAGATTCTCTATCAGCTTCAACTTCAGGACTCTGGCTGGGCCACCATAAAACATTAATATTACTTCTGGCCAAAAAAATACATGTTAAAATTAAACATTTGGCCTCATTCCAAATTCATTAAAACAAATCTTGGTTCTTAAACATATTTACCCTGAATTGTCACCCCGACTTTTTATTAGTTATTAATTACAGTTTAACTTTTTTCCCTTTTTACAATTTTTTTCCTAAGCTTATACATTAATTTGTTTTCCTTATTCTTCTCATTTTTAGTTAGTAAGTTATTTGAATATTACTAGCCTAGATAAAGAGTTTTTCACCTGGAGGTTGAAGTATTGCTTCATCAATTGTTCTATAATAACACACCCACAATGGTTCAAGACAGGGGCCAATAGGGGCCAGTGCCCCTGTAGAACTGGTCCTGTTATGACCCCTCTACTGAAGACATAATAATAAATGAATGAACTTCTTATGATGCAAAACAAAAAATTCAACAATAATCACAAACTGTGAGCTGACAAAAACAGATTCATTGTGATTAGCAATGGTTAATATACCCAAGCAAATCACATGCCCTTAGTTAAAAAGTTTTTATGGAAGACGATTCAGTTGCGTGTTGCCTCTGACGTTACTTGTATTTTTTGACAATATTCATCTTCTTTATCTGTAACAACATTCTGGCCCTAATTTGAATGAAAAAAGGACAATTGAGGGCTTAAAAACATCCCTGGTGGTCCTTTTTACAGTCAGCAGAAAGGAGAATGGGGCAGATAAACTCTGTCAGGATTGTCACATTTTGGATGAATAATGCCTCCTAATGTGTTTGATTAAACCAACAAAACATCATTTATCTCTTTTAAGAAACTGTTTGTAATCTGATTACATTTTTAATCAGTGACTAACCCAATGTCCACTGAGATGAGCTGTCAGCTTGATGCTGCACACCCTATTAATTTAGACACATCTGTTTCATCTGCCCATCTGTTTCAGCTGGCACTGTGTGCAACTAACAGTCCTGTGTTGTGTTGCCTGAACTTTATTCGTTGTTCTCTCTATTAATCTTGGGACTTTCTATTATTTCTTGTATGCCAAGTCGTGATTTCCCGAATGCATCCAGGGCTGGCAAATAAACTTCAGGGATCTCTCTCTGTCCTCTGTCACTGTGTCTTTGAAGCATACCTCAGCCACAGAGCAGTGCGTGGAGCAGGTCGTCGAGAGTACAGATGACTAAGCACTGAGAGACAAGTTGAGCTCTACCTTTAAGACAGCAGTCAGTGTAAGCCACACGGGAATTTGCAGAAGTAAAGTGACATTCTAACAGATTTTACCCGTTTAGCGTCACAAAAGGGGTTTTGTTTTCTTTTATACATTTTTTAATAGGGTGTGTGTGGGAGGGGCGGTTTCATTATTTGTTGAGTGTGATTGATACTAGGAGACGTGTCACAGGAGTATGTTTACAATGACGCAGTACAATTCTGACATGAACAACTACTGGGAATCTCATTTCCATCAGGTCAAAGGGACATGTTTTGGAACTTAGAATTGTGTTTCACTTGACAGGACCCTACCTCCCTTAGTCTGCAGACATCAATGCATTTTAGGCCCTTTAACACATTGGAAACAGCAAAAGACACTAAATGTGTTAATCTAGTCTCCACCCCCCCAGGCCCCCACCCCCTATCTTCACCCCACTTGGTAGTGAAGATTTTGTAAGACAAAATACCACAGGTGTGATGTGGATTTTCCACGCTACTACATCAAGCACTCTGCTTCTACTGCGATGTTTAAGTGTTTTTTTTCTGCATTCTACAAAGACAGCAGCGACTCCGACGGGGCAGAGAGATCCCATAATCCTGTGCTAGCAAGTGTTTCAGGCCAAGTCAAGGCTGACTTTCCAAATAGTGATTTAATAACCATATTCCTTTCCCTATCTTTTGTTTAGCAATTCCTGGGGACAACCTGAATAAATTTCTAACAATGCGTCAATGAATATGAATCAGTGGGTCCTGTAATGATGCCAGCAGGTACCCATATAACAACAGATGGCAGAGATGTATACATGTTCATAGCCAGTTGACCAGTGGGAGCAGCATGGACCTAACTGGATACGGCCAACCGCTGATTCACTATTACATTACTCATACCATTGGATTGAAAGAATAGCAGGAAGGCTGGACCTTATTTTCTTTCTGTCATGAAATAAATAATAAGTAACTGGAGTCTTGTTTGTAGAGACTGCAAATGTCTGGCTCTTCGAAAAAAAGACTACATTACCAAAAGAGACCAGCTTCAAGTCTGTTGAGGTATGACACAGGTAATATAGTGAATTAATTGGAACCTATGAAGAACATTCCAGACTGATAATTTGATAGTAATATGACTTAATATTGAAGGAATCGGGCAGTAATTGACGTGATAATAGGATTAAAGACATGATATAAGACACAAAATAAGCATATTTCGATGTAAAATTTTGGAAGTCCAAAGTTGCCTGGAAATGATGTGAAAGGGGAAGTCTCATTGTGTGATCGTCGATGATAAACGATTCAGGTAGAAGCCAAGTTGCATTAAAAACAGCGTTAATATGGTGAAACAGTGCATTGCTGGTGGTGGCAGCAATACTACAACAGCAGCCGTTAGTCTGCACTATTTTCCTTAGGTGAAGAGGATCAGAGCTGCCTGGATCAGAGCTGGAAAACTGGTGAGGGACAGATAGACTTGTCCCACAGAGCACAGCTAGTTGTGATCGGAGGACTTTTAGGCAAACTGCTTCGAACAAGAAACCTCTCAAATTCGCAAGAGAAATGATGTCAGAGGTCGAGATATCTTACAGACGAAGAAAAATGTTAAAAGCAGATTCTATAGCCATACTGTTTAGTGCATCTGATGGGAAAAGATCGCCAAGAAAAGGTTGTTGCTTGCTGTTGCTAAACAGATCAAGGCTCAGCAGGTAAGAACAATTCCTTGTTGCAAAAGTACATTTAGATATCAGCAGTTATTTTCAATAATTAAAAATCTGAAATTATTATTTTTATTCTTAATAATAATAATAATCAGAAATTATTATTATTATTAAAATAAGCAAAATTACATGTGCATACAATATATTTAAATAAATTATTCTCTAAAGATTCTGATATAAAGTTTAAAAAAATGACACACCAGGTAGTGTCTTCAGATCTTGAATCATCCCATGTGTCTGCAGCTACTGTTCCATGCTGCTCATTTCGCCTCCGGTTGTTTCACTCAGTGCCGTATATATACTGTAACCCTGGATTTACACTGTATCTGCTCGGGTCCGCTGCGAAGCCCAAAGGTGCTCCAAGAACCAGAAGCAGATAAAGAAATATAAGCCAGTGACAGATGCGGTAGCATGTCCAAACCAATAGTTAAACTGCTTTATTTTTCATTTTATGCATTCAGACATTTTGCATTTAATGTTTAATTTCTTGGTTTATAAAACCTCAGTTAACCCAGTAACTGATCTAATTGATCTAATGTTAACAATTGCGAATATATACACATTTATATATAAATATATGTGTGTATTTATTAATATAGCGAGATCTAGTCAGTCTTTAGTGAATTATTTTGAAAATCCGGATGTTAAGCTCGTTCTGTTTCCTGTTGGTGTGGTATGATTCTTGCATATTGACCCCAGCCGAACTCCGGCATCAGGCAAAAATAAATTGAATTAGATTGCCGTCTGCCGTCGCAGCACTTGTAATCTGCCATCTGATTAAAGCTGATTTTCTTCTTCTGACTCTGCTGTGTCTCTCTGTGATAGTGAGTGAAATATATCTAAAGAAATATCCGATTCTTCGCTGCTGTCTGTGTTGCTGGCCATTGTAGCAGCAATCAGTTTACTTGAAATGAAATCGCAAAGGAGTAGCCTGGAAATGCCATTTTAGTGAAATTTAGGACCATATATCTCAACAACTGTTCATTAAAGTGGCATGAATTTACTTTTTAAATTATTTTGTCAATGTTTTCTTGTGATGCACAATGAGAAAAGTAGGAACAAACAAGCGCAAACGGAGAAAAAGAGGACAAAATCCATTTCTGAGAAGAGTGATTATCCTTTCATTGCAAAATATGCAAGTTGAAGTTATGAAGTACTCAGTGCTCAGTTTTGGAGGTTTTAAAATGGTACATGTTGTGTTTGAACTTGGCCTGTTTTCAGCGAAAAACCCAGCCGGCCCGCATCTGCATGTCAGGGAGAGAAAAATCACAGCTCATTTATAAAACGACTTTGTTTGGCTCTGAGCTGACTTTTGTTATGCGTGTCGGCCAATAAGCTGTGTGCTTGAAGTAAGCACATGGCTCCTTAAAGCCGCTGCTATTTGAAAAAGCATGTGTTTCTTGAAGATGGGCCAAGCTAAACCCATAGCCCAAGAACTGAATGGCTGAATGGAGTACATGTTTACTAGGACCAATGACGATGCCGGACTCTCTTAAGATTCTGAATCAGAAGGAGTTGAAGCGGAAGAAATTGATGATAGCGACTGCATAACTTTGGAGAACATTCCTAGGTTCCAGCTGACGTTAACCCAAGACGAGGATGATGAAGAAAGCTTTGGACTGGCAACAGTTGGGCTAGAATGTAAGATATCAGAAGCTATTGCCATTGCAAGATTTGAAGAAGACAGAGACAGGGAAATGGAGAAGATCCATAACTTTGACTGTAAATGCTACGGGAGAAGAAAGGAGAATTCTTCACTTGGGACACAGTCCCGTAGCTGCAAACCTTCTCCAGAGCTCATGTACAACATACTGGAGGATTCTTTAGCAGCAAAAAGGGAGTGGCGGGACATAAGAATCATGTGACATTTTGAAGCAAACCGGCGTTCAGTAGAAACTTCAGCGATGACAACATTCACCAATAAGACACCAACGAAAAGAAAACATGCCAGGACAACTTATTTGAGTCATACTTTTCAGTTTCTCATGGGGTGAGTTTGACAACTTTTTAAAAAAACTATTATGATGCATCATATTGAAAATAAATCATGTATTTTCAGCGAAGCGGATAAGTTCGTGTAAACCTGACCAGTCAAATATTAAAATCTGAGATAAATATTTTCTTTGTTTCCCTAGAACTCCCCCTGTTCAGAAACACCTATTCAAAAGGTGTAAATTATTGGCCCATAGCTCTATTCATACCTGCATTCTGATCAGACACACACATTGATCACCAGTCCGCAAACTTCTGTCTTATTGTCCCACCTTTTGAGTGATTAATTGCTGAAACCTGGAAGACTGGTTGGAGTCTTTGTATTTTAAAATGGCTCATAAAACACTTTATTTGAGAAGTTCCTTTAAAAAATAAAAAGAGCAGTTAAAAAGAGCAGGAGTATCAACACGTTAATTTCAGACCAAGTTGCAGTCATGATGCAATTTACAGACACAAATAACAGGCAGAAATAATAAAAACAACTTAAACAGTTGACATTTCTCAATTTTGTAAGTGTATGTGTTACCCAGGGGCATAATTTGAGGGGGTGGGGAGGGATTATGACCCCCCCAAAAAATCTGATCAGGTCAACATGACGCCCCCAATACAATAACATAACTCAGATTTGCAAATAAATAATGCAGAAATAATCTGTGCGCAGCCCACAGACCAATTATGATGATTGCCAAAAATAGACACAGTGTTCCCTCGCCCGGACACGGGTCACCAGGCCCCACTCTGGAGCCAGGCCTGGAGAGCACCTGGTGGCCGGGCTTTTACCCAGGGAGCCTGGCCGGGCACAGCCCGAAGAGGAAGCATGGGTACCCCTTCCGATGGGCTCAGCACCCGTGGGAGGGGCCAAAGGGGTCAGGGGTGGTGGCCGAAGGCAGAGACCTTGGTGGTCTGATCCTTGACTGCAGAAGCTGGCTCTTGGGGCGTGGAATGTCACTTCTCTGATGGGGAAGGGGCCTGAGTTGGTGTATGAGGTAGAGAGGTTCCCGTCAGAAATAGTCGGGCTCACCTTGATGCACAGCTCTGGCTCTGGAACCAGTCTCCTTGAGAGGGGTTGGACACTCTTCCACTCTGGAGTTGCCCCTGGTGAGAGGCGCCGAGCTGGGGTGGGCATACTTGTTGCCTCCCATCTCGGCGCCTGTACGTTGGGGTTCACCCCAGTGAACGAGAGGGTAGCCTCCCTCTGGTGGGGTGTGTGGTCCTATTCGCTTCATCAGCTTGTGATCTACAGCCGTCACTGGAGCAGTTTGCAGTCAAGTGTAAGCGGCTGGGATGATAATTAGTGCCTCTAAGTCCGAGGCCATGGTCTTGAGCCGGAGAAGGGTAGAGTCTTCTCCGGGTCGAGGGGGGTGAGTGGGTGTCCTGCCTCAAGTGGAGGAGTTCAAGTATCTTGGGGTCTTGTTTACGAATGAGGGAAAAATGGAGCGGGAGATCAGTAGATGGATTAGTGCTGCACCAGGAGTAATGCTGGCGCTGTACTGATCTGTCGTGGTGAAGAGAGAGCTGAGTCCAAAAGCGAAGCTCTCAATTTACCGCTCGATCTACATTCCTACCCTCATCTATGGTCATGAGCTTTTGGTCATGACGGGAAGAAAGAGATCACGGATACAAGCGGCTGAAAGCGGTTACCTCCGCAGGGTGTCTGGGCTCTCCCTTAGAGACAGGGTGAGAAGCTTGGTCATCTGGGAGGGAGTAGAGCCGCTGTTTCTCTACGTCGAGAGGAGCCAGTTTAGGTGGCTCAGGCATCTGGCTAGGATGCCTCCTGGACACCTCCCTGGTGAGGTGTTCCGGGCACGTCCCATCGGGAGGAGGCCCAGGGGAAGACTCAGGACACGCTGGAGGGTCTATGTTTCTCGGCTGGACTGGGAACGCCTTGGGATTCCCCCCGGAATGGCCCGAGTGGCTGGGGAGAGGGAAGTCTGGGTCTCTCTGCTTAGGCTGCTGCCCCCGCGACCAGACCCCATATAAGCGGAAGACAATGGATGGATGGATGGATCTTCTTTTATTTTCATTTGCCAGCAAAATAACATCATTATCTGGTAATGTAACCCCCCTCCTCCTCCCAAAAACTTGGTATCACCAAAGCCGTTTTCTCCACCAAGCATTTGCAGATTGCTGTACTTTTGATTCAGTCACTGGAGAGAGTGGGGCGTACTCTCAAAAAATGGACAAACAACGATTTTTCACTGTTTGTTGACAACACCTTGTAAAAAGAGTGAAAATCAAAATGAGGTAAATACACTGCTCAAAAAAATAAAGGGAACACTTAAACAACACAATATAACTCCAACTAAATCAAACTTCTGTGAAATCAAACAGTCCACTTAGAACGCAACACTGATTGACAATCAATTTCACATGCTGTTGTGCAAATGGAATAGACAACAGGGGGAAATCTTTGGCGATCAGCAAGACACACTATATAAAGGAGTTGTTCTGCAGGTTGGGACCACAGACCACTTCTCAGTACCTATGCTTTCTGGCTGATGTTTTGGTCACTTTTGAATGTTGGTGGGGCTTTCACACTCGTGGTAGCATGAGATGGACTCTACAACCCACACAAGTGGCTCAGGTACTGCAGCTCATCCAGGATGGCATATCAATGTGAGCTGTGGCAAGAAGGTTTGCTGTGTCTGTTAGCGTAGTGTCCGGTGCCTGGAGGCGCTACCAGGAGACAGGCCAGTACACCAGGAGACGTGGAGGAGGCCATAGGAGGGCAACAACCCAGCAGCAGGACCGCTACCTCGGTCTTTGTGCAAAGAGGAACAGGAGGAGCACTGCCAGAGCCCTGCAAAATGACATCCAGCAGGCCACAAATGTGCATGTGTCTGCACAAACGGTTAGAAACTGACTCCATGAGGATGGTATGAGGGCCTGACGTCCACAAATGGGGGTTGTGCTCACAGCCCAACACCGTGCAGGACGCTTGGCATTTGCCAGGGAACACCAGGATTAGCAGATTCGCCACTGGCGCCCTGAGCTCTTCACAGATGAAAGCAGGTTCACACTGAGCACATGTGACAGACGTGACAGAGTCTGGAGACACCATGGAGACCGATCTGCTGCCTGTAACATCCTTCAACATGACCGGTTTGACAGTGGGTCAGTAATGGTGTGGGGTGGCATTTCTTTGGAGGGCCACACGGCCCTCCATGTGCTCGCCAGAGGTAGCCTGACTGCCATTAGGTACCGAGAAGAGATCCTCGGAGTGCGCAAATAATCACTTTCTGACTTCTTTTACTTTAGAGTCATTGTCAAGTTAGGTGGACCAGGCAGTGATCATATGGAACACAAAAGAAACAAATGTGATTGTTTTTAATAAAAATGTGAAGTCTGTCATTTTCAATTCAGTTTATTTATATAGCGCTAATTAAATTGTCAATTGTCAATTGTCTCTAGGCACTTCACAAAAGTCAGGTACATACATTCCAATTAATCTTAATCATTGAACAGTGCAGTCAGATTCAGTTACTTATTCAAATTGGATAAAAAGTTTTTCTATCTTAGGAAACCCAGCAGATTGCATCCAGTCAGTGACTTGCAGCATTCCCTACTCCCAGATGAGCATGTAGAGACAGTTGACAGTCACTGGCGTTGACTTTGCAGCAATCCCTCATACTGAGCATGCATGTAGCGACAGTGGAAAGGAAAAACTCCCTTTTAACAGGAAGAAACCTCCAGTAGAACCAGGCTCAGTGTGAGTGGCCATCTGCCACGACCGACTGGGGGTTTGAGAGAACAGAGCAGAGACACAAAGAGAACAAAGAAGCACTGATCCAGGAGTCCTTTCTATGGGAAGGAAAAGTAAATGTTAATGGATGTAGCTCCTTTAGTCGTTTCACCTAGAAAGAAAGAACAGATCAACTCTGAGCCAGTTTTCAATGTTAGAGTCTGAAAGAGATTAGTCACAGTTAAAGCTCAGTTAATTGCCATGTCTAGGAGAGAGAAAGGGTTAAACACTGAAAGACAGGGCCATGTGGATCATCGGTAGAGGGTGAGCATTAAGTTGTTGCCAGCAGAAGCTTGGACGATGCCCCTCTCCAGAAAGGTGTTACAGGTAGACACAGAGTCAGGCCAGGTGTAGCTTCTAGGAAGAGAAAGGAGAGAGAACAAAATTAAAAGCTGAAATAACAGCAAATAATGCAAAATTGGAGAGTAGTGTGAGAATGTAGCGAAGAGGGTGAAAGTGGTCATTATGTCCTCCAGCAGCCTAAGCCTATAGCAGCATAACTACAGAGATAGCTCAGGATAACCTAAGTCACTCTAACTATAAGCTTTATCAAAAAGGAAAGTTTTAAGCCTAGCCTTAAAAGTAGACCGTTTGTCCATGTAGAGCCCACTGATGGCCATTGTCATAGTAAAAACCACAACGATTGGGATACCTCTCTCTGTCAGATTGATTATAACCATTGGAAAAGAGAGGGGGTCATACAGGTAGCAGAAATGGAGGGTGTGTTTGCACCTCAAACATAACTGAGCCGGTTTAGGCTAAACCTGACTCCCCCTTACTCCATCCAACAGGGAGGGAAGAAGACGGAGGTAAAAATAAAGAAGATAGCTCATGATAACCTAAGCCACTCTAACTCTAACTTTATCAAAAAAGAAAGTTTCAAGCCTAGCCTTCAAAGTAGACAGGGTGTCTGCCTCGCGGTCTAAAACTGGGAGCTGGTTCCACAGGAGAGGAGCCTGATAACTAAAGGATCTGCCTCCCATTCTACTTCTAGAGACTCTAGGAACCACCAGTAAACCTGCAGTCTGAGAACGAAGTGCTCTGTTAGGAACGTATGGAACAATCAGATCTCTGATGTATGACGGAGCTAGATCATTAAGGGCTTTATATGTGAGGAGGAGAATTTTAAATTATATTCTGGATTTAACAGGGAACCAATGAAGGGAAGCTAAAGTAGGGGAAATATGATCTCTCTTTTTATTTTCATCAGAACTCTTGCTGCAGCATTTTGAATCAGCTAAAGGCTTTTAACTCTTTATGACCGGCCGGAGCGCCGGCGCTTCCATTTGCATCTATTTTTAAACGCCTGCAGAATTGCGACCAAATAAGCTAGAACAATACTTTTTTTTGCAAATGAAACCAAAGAGTTCAACTTAAATATTCTACTCACCACATGTCCCAGAGCACAATTTTTATTTTCCAGAAACTGTATCAGAAATCCAGTAAAAAATAGCCAAAAACAAACGTTGAAATCCAGACCAAAGTGTACTTCCTACATCGGAATATGTGTGATGTCATTGGTGGATGAACTATCACATGGTTTTCTTTCACACCAATGCACAACCGGAAGTGATGTCATTTCCCGGGTGATTTTTCCCGGGAGTGGTCTTTTTTCCCCAGTAGTTGTAGTTTTTTCTTGGTAAACTTCGCTCGCACTTTCACTTTTATTTTCGTTGCTTTTTGCACTTTTTATTGTTTGAAGATGGTCTTATGAACATATATGTGTGCTGATAGGTATCTGGCACACTTAGAGATTTAATTACACTTCTGTAAATAGTTTATTTTGATGTTCATATTATCTTTTCTTAAACTGCACACAATGTACATTTTATGTTCGTTTTTGTCCCTGTTCATAAAAATTTGTGTATTTCAAAAATGAAGTTATGAAAACACTCCAAATAAATTTCCTGTGGTTTGAAAGGCTTTTGTGCAACTTTTTTATATCGCAATATTTGAGGGATACAGCTATGATATTTCTGTATTTAGGAAAATATGTGCAAAAAATAAAAACGATTATAACTTTTCTGGTGGTTAATTGCACTTTCTTGCAATTTACTTACTTAATTTGGAGTTATTATATACAAAATATTAAAATTTAGGATGTAAGGGTTGTATTGATGTATAGCAAATTGAAATGCTCCAAAAAATGGCTCTACAGCATTACAAATGGAAAAAATATGCTCTGGCGAACTGTTCTATGGTAGGTCATAAAGGTTAACTGTTTTTTGTGGCCCTTTATAGTAACGAATTACAATAGTCCAGCCTTTAAGTAAAAAAATGCATGGACTAGTTTTTCAGCGCCCCCGGGACAGGATATTTCTAATTATGGCATGTTCCGGAGATGAAGGGGAACCCTAGAAACCTGTTTAATATGGGATTTAAATGACATATCCTGGTCAAAAAATAACACCAAGGTTTTTTATTTTATTAGCGGAGGTCAATTTAATGCCATCCAGGTTAAGTGATTGACTTAGCAGTTTCTTTTTAAAGACAAATAACCCCTGGAGTTTAAAGATGATTTATCATTTACATGAACAAACTGGAATCTGTCAGACAAATAAGATTTTTAAAAACCCAGCGCTGTCCCTGATCCCTACAGCATATTTCCGCCTTTCTAAGAGAATATTGTGATCGACTGTATCAAATGCAGCACTGAGATCTAAGAGGACAAGTAAACACAAGTCCATTATCTGAGGCTAGAAGAATATCATTAGTGACTTTCAGCAGAGCTGTTTCAGTGCTATGATGACTCGGAAGCCTGACTGAAAAACTCTTTAAACAGGTCATTGCTGTGTAAAATGCTCACACTTTTATTAGCAACTATTTTTTCAAGAATTTTAGATAAGAATGGGAAAATTGGATATAGGTCTGTAATTTTTCAAGTCATCTCGATCCAGCGAAGTTTTTTTAAGTAAAGGTTTAAATTACAGCTAACTTAAAAGCTTGTGGTACATATCCATTTACTAAGGATAAATTAATCATATCTAAAAATGGGGCTGGTAATCAGAGGGAACACTTCCCTTTAAAATTTGGTTGGGTTTTGGGTTTAAATAAAAGTTGAAGGTTTAGATGAAGCTATATTTCTGAAAACTCAGGAAGCCCCACAGGATCAAAACAGTCCAAGCACAGATCAGGTTCTACATTTTACTTCCAATGTTGTCTCACTTGCTGAGGATGAAGTAATCATCTTCGGAGTATGTCAAAGGTTTTTTTTTTAATAGAATCAATTTTATTTAGGAAGAATCCCAAAAAAGTCATGACTGCTGAGAGCTAAGGGGAATTGATGGCTCAAAAGAGCTATGACTCTGGGTAAGTTTAGCAACTGAAAAAGAAAAACCTAGGATTATTATTTTTTTTTTCTATTAATGATAGAAATAAGCTTTTTCAGCTTGGTGAAGTGTCTTTTTATAAAAAGTAGGCTATTTTTTCCAGATTAAGGGGAATCATCTAGGGGGGTTAGAGGTGTAGAGCACCATTTTTCTCCAATTTTCTAACATTGGGTTTTAAAGTACACAGCTCTAAAATTAAAAACCAGGGAGCTAGCCTCCTTTAAAATAATTACCCTTTTTTTTAAAGGGAGCTGCATTGTCTAATGCACCACGCAATAATGAAGTAACACTATGAAAAAGAGAATCAATTGTGAAGGGGGAAAGAAAAAAAATTTTTTCCCCTCCACTGCTTTTTTCTGTGAAAAAGGGGAAAATCAAAAGTGGAAACAGATTTTTTAAAAGGTTGTTACAGCATTGTCTGATAATGATCTACTATAATGAAATTTTTTTTCGGGGTGTGGAGTACTCGGTTTAAAATTAAACTAAAAGTTTTTAAAAAATTTGTCAGACAGGACAGGGTTATGGAAAATATTGTTAGTTTTTACACTCAATGACATATGTCAGCACAAGGTCCAGAGAATGAAGAAAAAGGTGGGTAGGCTTGTTAATGTTTTGAGCAAAGCCAATTGAGTCTAAGATAGCATTAAACGCTATATTTAGGCTATCACTTTCAGTGTCAACATAAATGTTAAAATCCCCCACTATAATAACCTTATCTGTATTTAACACTAAATGCTTAATGCATCTTTTGAACAGACATAAACTACTAAATGTCTTCTTTCATAAGATTCGGGGCTGTTATGAAAACATCTGGAGCTTCAGCCCCAGAGGTCCAGGTGACAGGTCTAACAAAGCACCCGGGTACCACTGTATTTCGAAGCTAGTCTACATGCACCACCATTCAGTGTGTCTGTGTGTACAGGCGTGTGCGAGTGGCATTGAGAAAAATAATTTAACAATACATATATACACTGCTCAAAAAATAAAGGGAAAACTCAAATAACATATCCTAGATCTGAATGAATGAAATATTCTCATTGAATACTTTGTTCTGTACAAAGTTGAATGTGCTGACAACAAAATCACAAAAAAATCATCAAGGAAATCAAAATTTTTTACCCTGGAGGCCTGGATTTAGAGTCCACCAAAATTTTAAATAAAAAACTACAGGCTGATCCAACTTTGTAATGTCCTTAAAACAACAAAATGAGGCTCAGTATTGTGTGTGGCCTCCACGTGCCTGTATGACCTCCCTACTTTTGGAGTCATGAAGGATGTTGCAGGCTCAGTATTGTGTGTGGCCTCCACGTGCCTGTATTACCTCCCTACTGTTGGAGTCATGAAGGATGTTGCTGGAGGTCATTTTGCAGGGCTCTGGCAGTGCTCCTCCTGTTCCTCCTTGCACAAAGGCAGAGGTAGCGGTCCTGCTGCTGGGTTGTTGCCCTCCTACGGCCTCCTCCATGTCTCCTAGTGTACTGGCCTGTCTCCTGGTAGCGCCTCCAGGCTCTGGACACTACGCTGACAGACACAACAAACCTTCTTGCCACAGCTCGCATTGATGTCATGCTACCACGAGTGTGAAAGCCCCACCAACATTCAAAAGTGACCAAAACATCAGCCAGACAGCATAGGCATTGAGAAATGGTCTGTGGTCCCCACCTGCAGAACCACTCCTTTATTGAGTGTGTCTTGCTAATTGCCAAAGATTTCCCCCTGTTGTCTATTCCATTTGCACAACAGCATGTGAAATTGATTGTTAATCAGTTTTGCTTCCTAAGGGGACAGTTTGATTTCACAGAAGTTTGATTTACTTGGAGTTATATTGTGTTGTTCAAGTGTTCCCTTTATTTTTTTGAGCAGTGTAGTTTCAAAGAAAAAGAGATGCACCATTCTACTATGCTACCATTTAATTTTCATCGCAGTGATTTTAGTTTTGAATTATGGTTTGCCTGGTAACCAGTGAAAGCACTTGGTCATATCCCTGTCCACAGTCATTGGTACTGGGGCAACATTACTATCCACCTGGTAGTGTTGATGTAGGACTGATTGTGTTTGCAACCTCTGGTAAGATATTGATAGCTACAGCTATCTTAAAGTTGCACATTTTGATGGCTTTTTGTCAGTTTTGAGAATCTACTCTTACAGACATGTCCTGCAAAGCTCAGACATGTCTGTTTCCGACTAGTTGCGCCGTTCCTGGCTACACCTTTTATCAGACAAAGTTGAACTTAATAAAACTTGAATCAAATGAAGCCTTGAGGTCTGATTAATTTTGCTAATTATCTGACACTAGGTTGCACTCATACAGACCTGACATTTCATTCTCAAATGGACAGTTAATTTTTTAATATGAAGAAAAAAAGTGATATCAAAGAAAAGTTATGTCAGCCATCATGATGCAATAGTTACACACCACTGATCTCAGTTTACTAGCCTTATTCAAAACAGGAGGGCATCAGAACTGACACACATACTTTAATGATGTGACAGGATTTGATGTTCTAAAATGTACCCTTTATTTTCTCATCTTTAAACGCATGTTATAGTTGTCCATAAATATTGTTAAATCACATCTCATTTCATTATCGTGAACCCAATATCTTGTATCGTCTCATCTCGTGAGCTGGATTTACCATTATATCTCTACATTTAAAAAAATATTTTATTTAATCAGAGATTTGTATAAAATAAAAAGAAAATCAACGAAATAAGTTCCACACCTATGAAAAGATTGATGATTGAAACGTGCACTAATCATGAAACGCTGTGTTCTTTATATTGTGGTAATGTCTCTTTTTGAATGTGGGAATGTGATATATGTAATGTCTGACTTGTTCTTGCATGTTCTTTTGTTCATGTATTTCTGTCTGCACAGTTGTGTGGGTGTGTTAAACCCCTGTATATTATTATACGGGATCCGAGGGAGCGGGTCGATTAAACCCCTGCCCACCAGTGTCACCCTAAAGTCTTACGCTGTATCGCCCAAGCTTTGCCTGCCTGAAGTCATCTTTGGTAATCACAGGGATCACATCCCTGCACAACTTTAATCATACTGGGGGAGGTTCTCAGAAGCAGAGTGCACAGCCATTGAACTGCTGACCTATGCAGGATCACAACTTCTTTCATCTTTGGGTGACAGCTTGTATTTATTCTGACCCGGAGGCTTAATATGAAATGCACAGGTTCCAAGCGTGTCACTATCAGGAAATTAGTAAAATTTCAAAGTTGATGCTGTGACAGAAGATCATAAACCACAATATAAGACAAAATTCAGTTATTTTGTTGAATTTTACGACAGTGCTGATAATTTTAATGTCACAGCAAGGCTGTTTACAGGGTGGAAAGTAGAAAACCTTATTGAATAATAGATGTTCTTTAGATTTTTTGTTCTGTTTTTGTGTTCTAACATTTATTATACTCTCTACTACAACTATGTGGATTTCTGGGGATTTCTGGACTTGGAAATCATTTATTTGCTTCTACCAACACTGGCTGTTTATCTGTACTTTAATTTGTGTGTGCAAGCTTGTTCAAACAGATGCAAACGTCTGTGAGATAAACACCTGTCTTGTAGTCCTTTTAAGCTTCTGTACACAGCTGAAGTGCAGCCTCCAAAGCTTTTCCTCCTTAGTGCAAGCCTAAAATTACTGCTTACTGTTGAACTTCTTGATTTCAAATCTTCAAAATTAGCTTTCCAGCAGACCCAGAAAAAGTGACAACAAAATTAAAAAGCTTAAATATTGACTTCACTAGTAATTTGCATGTGGGCCATATCATGAGCACAAAAGAAAAGTGCTCTGACGCAAAAAATATGCACTGAAGATGATTTTAACCAATAACAGCTTCAAGGCTTTGATACATGCAAAACAGAGAGATAAAAGTTAATGAAAGATTAATGAGTAAATCCCTGCCTATGAATATTTGAGGATGGGAAGTCTGTTTAATATATGATCTTCCTGTGAACGCCTTCCTGTACATGATGCCGCCATTACTGCCGCCTCGTGCAGGTTCAGAGAGGATGCTTATTAGATTTTCACAGTCTAAAGGAGCTGAGGGCATTCAGATTTTAAATTTCAATTTGAAGGATGACATGGACACCCTTGTGAATGACCTGACTATTTTCAGATTTTTGCCAGACCTGTATGCATTTTATTGTGACCTAATGTGAATGCAAAAACCTTTTTACAAATAAAAATCTGCTATGTGTGGCAGAGATATGAATTAAGTCCCCTTAATCCTAAGAACCCACTATTAAATCCATCAAAATACATTCATTATTAGAATTGCCCAGTCAAAGTTCTGACCAATACAAAATAGTTGGAAAAGTAAAAGTTCTTCACCTGAAACATTTAAAAAGTTTTAAAAACAGCTCTTCTGGATGCTATCTACTGCTGGTCAGACTTTGACTGCTGATGTAAATTTAGATGTAAGGACACATCTCTTAGCCATATACTGCCTGCCTTTGGCATTTTGACTGAATTGGTTCTTAATTACATTAGTGGATGTTATTTTGTTCTGCTCCACATAAGCACAAAGTTGTTCTCTGGCCATTTGCATTCCAAATTACTTTCAGTTTGTCGATTCTTGGGTGATGAGGGCCACACTTGACATTGCGTGGCTCTGCAGCTCACATCTCTAAATGCTTTGGAGGCTGACACACAGCAAGGGATCAAAGGATTAGTTTCCATGAGATGGGTGTTCTTGAGAGCCGTAGACGTGCCTGCACATGCTAAGAGCGGGATTACGGCAAGGCAGACAGGAGCTCTCCGGTCCGACGGGTGCCCGTCAGCCCATCCCGTGGCTCTAGGTGGTGTCAAATATAGAACGCTACCAGCAAAGTGCACTTACATCTTCAGCTCAATCACATTGAGTCAACTCAAGAATTCTCACTGTCAATCAGGTTTGCTCATTTATGCAAACTGGAGCCAGTCAGCAAACATCAGCAAGTAGAAACCGGTTCTTAAATATTTTCACTGCAAGTATTAGTTCCATTTGTTTTATATTTATATTGTGATTGTGTACTCCTGTGTAATATAATGATTCAGTTCAGCTCCTTTTATCACAGCACAGCTGACGAAAAAAGTCTTTGATGGAAGATCAGCCATGTTCCTTTCAACCGTATTTTTTGTCAGACCAAAGCATAGCCTCGACTCTGAGAAATACGATGCTCAGATACAATATAGAAATATGTCTTTAAATTTTTCTCACCACTTCTCATATCAGAAAGCATGGATAATGTAGTTACCAAAAAAGTGGAGACTGGCATATTTTATGCAGGCTGCTGGTTAGATTTGTCTCTAACAAAGCCTTGGAGGGTTGTTTCACTAGGAAAGATATTTATAGTCGGGGTATTTTCACTGCCTGTGGAGGGGAAACCCTGAGTTGTGAAGATGATGTGGAAACCCTGAGCTGTGAAGATGATGTATGGCTTTAATGAACATACAGCAAAAAAAAAAGCAACACCAATGGCAAAACTGGGCCGGAACAGAATTAGGTAAATTTGATCTTTGGCACACTTGTAAATCAAAATATACATGCACGGTTTTATTTGCAGAATTTTATTCAGTGTACATTTAGGCACCAATTTACATCAACGAATCTCCCAAAGCCTCTGTTTGTTACCTCCAAGCCCTGTTACAGTCTCATTTGTGATTCCTGCATTCAGCTTGATCAGAGCAGCTGGGAAAGCACTGGTGACAGCAGATGTAAGCGGTGCACAGTCTTTCCCCCCTACTTTGCATGTCATCAAAGTGGTGGTCGGGACTTCCGATCCCCCTGTCTCCTTGGCAGAGTATGAATAATGCAGCAGTGTGGGGTTGCCTGCCTGCCAGAACAACTTGATAAAAACAGCTGGCTAGTGCTCCTGGAGACGTCACCACACCAAAATAGGACTATGGCAGCTAAATATGAGTGGGGCTAAATTCCTTGTAGTTTCTTTTATTCAATGAAAAAGAAACAGAAGGATTTGACCACGCCAGGGCAAGCTGTGAACAAACAAGCAGTGGGGACGTTGGATGGGGCATTGAGATTCTGTCAGTCACATCAACCTATATTGCTTTTATCAGTGTTCCAGTTACACTATTTCATCTACTAGTCTCTTTGCCCCAAAGTAAAAAATTGAAACAGCAGTGCGAACATCTGTTTTAAGATCCTAATGACAGACATCTGAATAGCTTTGTCAACCAAGAAATAACTTCTCTCTGCAACCGTTTACTGATTGACTTTAGAATGTGTAAAACAATTTGTGTTTTCTAATGCATACATAATATTTAATGACATTCTGGACACTTCGGTTCGCTTCATAAACACGCAATTTGTCCAAAGCAGAATTTTTGCATTTTAGTCCTAACGTCACTCTCCAACACAGTTTAACTCGGTCAGGAAAGATACCAGATAACAGGTATGAAATGTGCACGAAGAAAAGCCAACAAAAGTAAGAAAGAGTATAATTCTAATAAAACAGAGTATGGTTCACTAAATTGCCATAATTCTCATTACTCAAAAAATATTCATATACTGTAAGAAAGAAAGAAAGAAAAGAGTTTTAACACACGTCTTTATTCATCATAACTCAAGACAATACGGTGACTCACATTAAAAAAATCCCAAATAGTAAAACCACACACACCTTAATCCATGTGTAAAATTCTAAAAATGTAAAATGAGTGTCACCTTCCCCCAATGAACACAAAACACTTATAACACCCCACAAGTCTGTAAACATATATAAATTACAACAACATAAAACCTATGCCCTACTTTCAGTCTTAATGCAAACCAATCCCTTAAAACTTACAACACATTGGTCAAACACTGTCCAAACATTTTATTTTGCCAGTCTTAATTTTTATAGCTGAAAATCGCTCACCCAGAGCTTCCACCCAGTTCTGCAAAATCCTAAACAGGCTTTCTAACCTTAAACAGGCCAAAACAAATTTTGTTGCGACTCTTGATGTTTACAGAAATGATATCCCTTCCTAGGTCAAAGTGAGCTCTGTGTCTGTTTGTAGCTATCCATCCATGTATAATCCTCAACTGGAGGTCACCAACCCAATGGAACAGCCAAGGGGGAAATTTAAATAAACTCATCATATTTTGAACCCTATTTTCATTGAGTTGAATAACCAATTCAGGTCGCTTAACATTTTCTTGACATGTTGACATCTTGACAAGTTTTTTGTTCTCGGGTTGCCATAGCATTTCAATGTGTAAAGTCCAGAGTAGGCCCTATCAAAGCTTTAAGAGTTATGTTTTTTTAAGTCATTCTGAAGTGATCTCAGTGGTGCGCTTTGGATCATTGTCCTACTGGTAACCCAAATGAGCTTAACCTTAAGGTCACAAACTAATTACCTAATATTCTCCTTCAGGATTTTCTGAAAGAGTACAAAATTCATGGTTTTATTGATTACAGCAAGTTGTCCAAGTCCTAAAGCACCAAAGGTGCCAAAGACCATCACACTGCCGCCACCATGTTTAACTGTTAATATGTTTTTTTATTAAATGCAGTGTTAGTTCTAAGCCAGCTGTAACAAGCCTTCTCTCGTCACTCTTCTGAATAGTTTGTCAAGAGTTGGGAATTATCAAAATGTTAAAAAAAAAAAAAAAATGTGAGACAGGCCTTTGTGTTATTTGTGGTCAGCTGTGGTGTTCACCTTTTAACTCTCTCATGGATGCCAATTTAGACCAGTCTCTTTCTGTCATGATCTGAGGTTGTTAGGGTTTTTGTTTGGGTTTTAGTTAATCTTATTTTCAGTTTCTGTTTTGGATTTTGTTTCTGTTTAATATTTACCCGGCTGTGGTTTAGTTTCTTATTATTGTTTTCTAGTTCATGTTCTGTACGTTTTGTTTTCCCGATTAGTTTGTATTATTGGATTTCTATTTTGCCCTAGTCACGTTTTATTCTCTCTCCATCTGTCAGCTTCATTCGGTCCACTTCCATCATGTAATCAGTCTTCTCGTTTCACCTGTACCACGCTCCATATATACACAATCATTCTGTTTACTCATCGCGGAAACATTACCACTTCTGTTTGTCCTCCATGCCTGTTATTGTTTTGTTCCTGCCTATTTTTGTGAGCGATTTGCCTTGCTAAAATAAAGCGTCTTTTACTTACGGTTAAAACGTCTGGCCATCCGCACTCTGGGGTCCTCTGCCACACCGTTTCTGACACTTTCTTTTTGTTGAGTCAAGATCAGTGACTTTAACTGAGGCAAGTGAGGTTCATAGTGCTTAGGAACTTGTTTTGGGTTCTTTTGTGACCTTTTGGATGAGTTGTTGATTCGCTCTTGGAGTAATGTTGGTAGGCTGGCTACTGATTTATTACACTTCAATGTTAACATTGGTAGATAATAACTTTCACTGTGGTTCCTTGAAATCCTAAAACCTTAGAAATGGCTTTTTAACCATATCTAGACTCATAGATGTCGATGACTTTCTCAAATGTTCTTGAATTTGCTTGGATCGGGAGACAATTTGCTGTGTCTTGAGATGTTATAGGCTACGGACAGTTTTTCTTTAAGTAATTGTATAGGTCTTGGGTTTGTCGAACAAAATTTAACTCAGTTCTTAAAAAACTAAAAATTTTGGACAAATGTGAGATTTGGTTTTTTGTTATTTTTGGTAAGCAGTTGTTTTCACCTAGAAACCTTCCAATGGTTGCCCCTTTTTGCCGATTCTCTCCTAAAAATGCTGAATCATGAACTCTGGAATCTACTGTGCAGCAATTTTAGTAGGCCTGCCACTTCTGAGAGGGTCCACTGCTGTTTAATGTTTCTCCATTTGTGGTTCATATTTCATCTTGTCTAATTATTGAGGCAAACCATTTTTGTGATCTTTTAGCCTACTTCATACTGTCAAACATGTTCTGTTTAAGGGCTTTCTTGATTCTACAGGTCTGGCTGTAATCACGCTTTAGTGTGTCGTGTGAAACTGGACCCAAATAATGTGATTAATACTAATTCATTCACAATTTAACAAGGGGGTTAATTTTAATCATTTTTAGATCTGTTTTGATTTGAATAGCTTTTTAAATGCAATGATCATTTGAAAGCTTCTTATTAAATGTATATTATCTGTGTCTCTTATTAAAATTTGTTTGATGATCCCAAACATTTAATTTAACATTGTGACAAAACAGCAAAAAAAAAAAAAAAAAGCATCTAGGGGCGAGGCTACTTGTCATCACTGTTTGTGTAGAATAATCAACTTTGGAAAATGCAACAATTATATGTTTGTGGTTTGTTATTTTGGCTTCATTTGTTTTCAGTGTTGTTGCTGTGAGAATTCATTATTGTAGCTCAACTGACCCTTAAGATATTTTCATTTGCAGCCACATAATCATCATCTGGTGGTGCCAGTTGTTAATGTGCACTGTTTTTTTGTCTAATAATTCAGGTGTTGTGGAAAAGAAAATCCCATGTAAAACCTTAATTCATACTAATACAATGTGTTTTTGAGGCTGCTGACCTCGACTGAGGACATTATCGGGCGGTACAAGGAGTACTTGAGGATCTCCTCAATCCTGCCATCACGCATTCCCTGGTGGAAACAGAGGCTGGGGACTCGGGGTTGGACTCTTTCATCACCCAGTCTGAAGTCACCGAGGTAGTTAAAAAGCTCCGCGGTGGCAAGGCTTTGGGGGTGGATGAGATCCGCCCTGAGTACCTCAAATCTCTGGATGTTGTAGGGCTGTCATGGTTGACACGCCTCTTCAACATTTCGTGACGGTCGGGGACAGTGCCTCTGGACTGGCAGACTGGGGTGGTGGACCCCTTCATAAGAAGGGTGAACGGAGGGTGTGTTCCAACAACAGGGGGATCACACTTCTCAGGCTCCCTGGTAAGGCCTACGCTAGGGTATTGGAGAGGAGAGTCCGGCCGATAGTCGAACCTCGGCTTCAAGAGGAGCAGTGTGGTTTTCGTCCCGACCGTGCAACACTGGACCAGCTCTATACCCTCTACAGGGTACTCGACGGTTCATGGGAGTTTGCCCAACTGGTTCACATGTGTTTTGTGGACCTGGAGAAAGCATTCGACTGTGTCCCTCGTGATGCCTTGTGGGGGTGCTCCAGGAGTATGGAATTCGGGGGCCCTTTATTAGGGGCCATCCGGTCCCTGTACGAGCGGAGCAGGAGTTTGGTCTGCATTGCCGGCACTAAGTCGGACCTGTTCCCGGTGCATGTTGGACTCCGGCAGGCCTGCCCTTTATCACCGGTCCTGTTCATAACTTTAATGGACAGGATTTCTAGATGCAGCCAAGGGCCGGAGGGGGTCTGGTTTGGGGATCACTGGATTTCGTCTCTTCTTTTTGCAGATGACGTGGTCTTGCTGGCCCCCTCCAGCCAAGACCTACAGCATGCGCTGGGGCGGTTCGCAGCCGAGCGTGAAGCGGCTGGGATGAAGATCAGTTCCTCCAAGTCAGAGGCCATGGTACTCGACCGGAAAAGGGTGGCTTGTCCTCTTCAGGTTGGAGGAGAGTTCCTGCCTCAAGTGGAGGAGTTCAAGTATCTCGGGGTTTTGTTCACGAGTGAGGGAAGAATGGAGCAGGAGATCGACAGACGGATCGGTGCGGCTGCTGCAGTAATGGGGGCATTGTGCCGGACGGTTGTGGTGAAGAGAGAGCTGAGCCGAAAAGCGAAGCTCTCGATTTACCGGTTGGTCTACGTTCCTACCCTCACCTATGGCCATGAACTTTGGGTCATGACCGAAAGAACGAGATCCCGGATACAAGCGGCTAAAATGCGCTTCCCTCCGTAGGGTGGCCGGGCACTCCCTTAAGATAGGGTGAGGAGCTCGGCCATTCCGGGGAGGGGTCGGAGTAGAGCCGCTGCTCCTCAACATCGGGAGGAGCCAGTTGAGGTGGCTGGGGCATCTATATCGGATGCCCTGGACGCCTTCCTCGGGAGGTGTTTCGGGGCACGTCCCCGGGGGAGGGGCCCAGGGGACGGCCCGGGACACGCTGGGGGACTATGTCTCTCGGCTGGCCTGGGAAACCCCTGGGCTCCCCCTGGGGGACGGGGGAGGTGTCTGGGGAGAGGGACGTCTGGGTGTCTCTGCTTAGTCTGCTGCCCCCGCGACCCGGTCCCGGATAAGCGGAAGACCGAGGAAGACAAACTGTTTTTCTGGATTTTTTTTCAAACGTGCTTTGTTTTGCAGTAATGATGAACACTAAGTCTCCTCCTCACCAAATAAAGTGTGCTTTTCTTGATCCTCTCCTCCTTGCATGCTGTCATCTTACAGAAAAAGTTATATTTTATGACAACGATAACAAAGAGTTGAAGTATATATCACAGATCCATATTTCACTGAGCTACCTTGACTAAAATATATGAAGCAGACTTAAAGGGAAATTTTGAAGAATTTGACTAACATAGAAGTGACCTCAGCTGCGGAGGATTTCTGGTTTTACAACATATTTAAAGCAAAGAAAAATCACACTACAGTCTGACACCATTCTATTTCAGGTAATTTATATATAGCTATATCTCATAGGCTATATATATATATAATATATATATATATATATATATTATATATTATTTTTTGGTTCATTCATTCGTCTTCTTTGCCACTTATTCAATAGTGGGTCCGGGGGAGCTGTCACCTATCTCCAGTAGTCTATGGGCGAGGGGCGGGGATATATAGAAAATGCATAAAATGTAACATCTAAAGCCGTTACACTGTCCATTTGAATTTCCTCTTTGAGCTGAGTTTCATATCTTTTTGGGAAACAATTAGTGTAAAAATCTTCCTGGAGTTTAAGGCAGGTCCTTGCTTCACAGAGCTTTTCCAAAGAATATTTATTCCCCACCATGAAAGCATAGATCGTTTTACAGAATGTTGCTCAAGTGTAAAAGTGGATCTTCAAAGTTTGTGATATGGGAAACACCAAAATTCCGAATTGTTAAAATGAGACAAACATTTTATTGTTACTGAGGAACAATTATTTAAATGATTAATGTAAGTTAACGACAAAATCCTTTACCTTAAGAACACGATGTGCAAGAAAAACAAAAGTTACATTTTTTGCGTATTAATATACATTGAACCTTTCTAACTTCCGAATGGTTGTGTGAAGTGTGATACCACACTTTATAGTAGGAAAATGATGTTTTAAAATAATTTAACAGTTTTTAATGGTTTTTAAAAATCCTAACACTGTTTTTTTTTTTACACCTAAACAGCACGTATCAGGGTAAATTTCCTATATCAGGCTTTTGAGGAAAATACTAATTCTTTTGATGAGGTAGTGGGCTCTCTGTAAGTGTGACAAATTTCTAGTGTGTGAAGGTCTGTCCTCTGGTGATGTCCTTAGAAAACATTTATGGTTCTCTTTGCAAAATTTTCATTAACATGAAAACTTTGTTTACTTTGTGTTTTGTTGCTGCATGACCCACTTTTGGGGAGGTTTGAAGACAGATGTACTGACATTTTCCTGCAGAACAGGGAGCAAAGGTTCACGTTTCATTTTTATTCATGAAACAAGGAGAGCTGGACAAAATGAGAGTATTCAACAGAGTGACACAATGTCAGCAGGTTGGTCATGAAATAGAAAAGGCTTTTCTATTCTTGTTTTACTGGCATACCTTGACTGGTAATGTTTGAGTGTCAGTGGTTTCGGCAGTAAAACTACATTTTTAACAAGGCCTTAATCAAATCTAATGTGCTAAAAAAAAGTGGGAACAATTTAAAATTACTACTCTGGCAACATTCCTTCTGAGCGTGTTTTGAGATAGCACAGTGTTAATTTATAAGTCCAGCAACAGTCAGTCAGTCATTTACTACCGTTTATTCCATAGTGGGTCGCGGGGAAGCTGGTGCCTATCTCCAGCAGTCTACGGGCGAGAGGCAGGGTACACCCTGGACAGGTCGCCAGTCCATCGCAAGGGCAACACACAGGACAAACAACCATGCACACACCCATTCACACCTAAGGGCAATTCAGAGAGACGAAATAACCTACTAGTCGTGTTTTTGAACTGTGGGAGGAAGCCGGACTACCCGGAGGGAACCCATGCATGCACGGGGAGAACATGCAAACTCCATGCAGAAAGACCCCCGGCCAGGAGTCGAACCCAGGACCTTCTTGCTGCAAGGCAACAGTGCTACCAACTCTTCCACTGGAATATATGGAAGATATGGAACAGCCCTAGTCCTGTTCCATATCTTCCATATCTAAATTAATATCAGCTAGTTTATTTTTAACTGATGGCCTATAAAGAAATTGTCATTACCAAGGCACTGCAAAAAAGCTTTTTTAAGACCTTAGCAACTTTATTGTTACAAAACATACTGACTGCTTTGGTTACAGAAATATTCCTCCTTTTCTAAACTATATCAGTGAACATTGTTGGGGTCATGTTTTTGAGTTTAAATTTCTAACAGCATCATTTGACCATAAACCAGTCAAGACCAAGACAGAGGAAGTAATGAACTCAACTGCTTTGGTCTGCATGCCTTCTCACCCTGCAAGACTCCACTGCTGGTCAAGCTAAAGAATAACTGGGAGAATATAGCATAATGACATGTGGATTCCTTGGATGTCATTTCAAACAAGCTTCGAGGAGGAATTGCGTTCTAAATCACCCTTAAAACACCATATTATCCGTGAAGTTGGGAGGTGGGAACATTTTTGTCTGCCACTTTTTAATAAAAATTTAGTGCCGACAGATTTACAACTGAAAAAAGAATGAATGGGTGTTGTACATGCTTCAGTAAGCAAAAGTATAGAACTGTCTTCCATTATTTCAGTTGCGTAATACTCTTAGCAAGTCTGCAAAGCACCAGCTAAATTTTCGGGCTCATTTTATGTGACATGCTTTTTTCATTATTCATAAATCCATATTTTATAACATAAAAGTCTTTGATGCTGTGAAATCGCCCTAAAGGTAAACGGGTTTGTTGATTTGACTTGAGTTCTGTGTTCTGAACTCAGTTGTTACTTGCTTACTTTGTGTTTCCACAACCATCTCACTCAAATGTGCTTTATTATTACATCTTAATTATTCAGGACAGCCTGCTGAATCCATGGGTACACACACATATGCATAAATGCATGCATGAGTGATTAGTTTGTGTATACATGTGTGCTTGTATGTGTTTGGCATAAATTGAATGGCAAAGGTACACTAAGGTTGCCATTCCATTCTCGGTCAGGCATTTGCAGTAAAAAACTCATTCCTTCCTTTTCCTCCTAAGTATAAAAAATATGACTGAACCTCATCTGGTCCTGCTGTGCAGAAAAGCTGTATGCCATAAATTCTTGCTTCCAATTACAGCACTCTCCTTTTCGCCATGAATATGTATCTTTCACAGGATTTCAGACAGTTGACAGAGAGGTGGCAATTTAGAGTGACACACACCACTTTGAGGCATCAGCAGCTTTAAGGTATGAGAAAAGGATATTTGACCAGAAGGACCTTAATGTAAATCTTTGAACCTGTTAGAAGAGTCTGGGTGGTATAACCATCTATGTCTCACTAGTGATGTTTGCCCAAAGTTTAACTAAACAGAATACATCTTTAAAAGTGTCTGAAATTGTAAGGAAGCATGAATTTATTTTGGCTTCTGTTTTGTTAAGAGGGTATGTACTTAGGTCACTGTTCTAGCAGCTGCCTCTCAACCTCCTAATTAGGAAGATGATTAATATAGATCCCAGTGCTAGTCATGGGATCATCGAAACACTTAACAAAGTATCATTGAACTATAGACATATCATATAATATCTATCGATGATCATTTTTGAACATCAACCTCATTAATCACTTAGCATCTTTTCCATATACTGAAGTTGTCTGTGTTTTCAAGCCACCTGTACATTGATCATTCTCACAGGTCTTTTGCCACTGACATAATCTCAGTGTAAGATAACATTATTTATAAGCCAGACATTTTACAACAGATAATATTAACTATATGTAAGAAACATTTTTAAAAACAAGCTCAACTCAACTGTGTATTATCAGCGTGTCATGAGGCGCTGCTACACTCCTCGACGCAGCTGTCCTGGGTTTGATTCCTGGCCCTCTGCCATTTACTGCATGTTTTCCCCTTGTTTCTCTGCGCTACCTCCTGTCCAGCTACTGATGAATAAAGACTATAGCATAGTCTTCCACAACTGTATCACTGATGCTGTTTGTTCACTAATGTTCTCTTAATAAATGTCTGAGACCTGCACAGAACAGCTTGATTGATACTGAGATTAAATAATTCAGAGGTTGGCTATATTAATGAATTAGATACATCTGAAGACAGTTAGCTGCACTGGGGTTTATTTAGGGGCATCAAAGAGCAAAGAGGTGAATACAAATGTAAGGCACACTTTTCAGATTTAGGCTTGCCGAAATTTCTCCTTTCCCTGGGGTTCACAGTTATAACACGACTTTGGTTTTCTAACTGCCTTAAAAGCAGATAGAAGAGCATTTTAAATCCTTTTTGTCTGGCAGCATGTGGCAAGAATAACGCATTGGAAGCAATACGTTTTTATGCTTTTTTCTACTGATTCAGATGAGTGTCAATGAACATACTAAACCAAGAATAGCTTTACATAAAAAGAGCTTGCCAATAATAAAGTTTGCGGGTGGACAAGACAGACCATCTGACTCGAACATATAAGAGGCAATGGTGAGTAAGAGATCTAAAAATAGTATGAAATCTCAGAGCATCATATATGGCTCTTCATTGCATGTATGCCTTGCAATGATGCACACTTACTTGTAAATATAACATCAGCTGCTGCAACAGAGGTCATTAATAATTGGATATATAACCTCATAAATAGGTGGAGTTGATGCCTGTGGAGAAGAAATAGACTATTTGTTTTCACTTGAATTTGAGGAAATCTTGGCTTCACAACATGGCTTCACAACTTTCACATTTTTTTGTTATTTCAATGTGCATAGGGCCAAAAGGTAAGAAGCTCAGCGTGAGGTCATATCTTAGTAATACTTTGACACTTCAAAGATAAACTGGTTGCTTGGAGTCTGTATAATTTCTAAGGAAACAAATGAAAAATTCAACAAAAGGTGAAAGATTTATTACTTTACGGCCATATCACTGCAGTGGGATGCAATGTGCCTTTGCGAGGTTGCCATCCCACACGCAAAAATACACTGATACATGTAAATATTAAAATGGAGCACTGTAGTATATAAAAACAATGTTATATATAATTTCAGTCTGTTTAAAATGTTATACGTTGTTTATTTCCTTTGCTTTCTGTTTAAGATTACTTCTTGGGTTTGGGATCATTGATGGACTTTGTTAAAACTTTGGGCAAGATTAGCCTGTTAAACAGGTGACCTTACATCTGACTCTAATGAGGTGAATTGGATGAGTTTATGGTCTCTGAATTGAATGCAAGGTGCCCGGGTCCTGTAGCTGCAAAAGAGCATGAATTATTAGCCCTCTTCAGTATTGCTTGACTGCTCGCATAGTGCTTGGGCTGATTTGTGTAGATTTTTCCAAACATGGACAGGTATTGGTGCTTCATTCTTTTCTATCCAAAAGGCATTTTTCAAAAAATGTTAATTTGTTCTTATAGAACTTTTCAAAACATAAGCTGGTCTACGCTTCCCCCTTGGTTTGACCACAAGGGGGAAATTTCTGCTCTCTTTCAAGAGCAGAAACTTCCCCCTTGTGGTCAAACCATTCAAGCTATGATTCTTCAGTTTTTTCTTTTTAATTCTGAAGTAGTTAAATTGCACAAAACTTAATATTTATAGTCTAACTGAAGCCTTTACTTTAGAGATTGAGATGTCTCATTTAGGTTTTTAGCAATTCCTATTGTCTAACACCGGCAATATCTTGACTGTTATCTTCAATATTGTCTTATAATTTACAACAAATTATTTGAAAACAGTTTTTCCACCATAGTTGCTTTTTTCCAGCAATAGCAGGATGTTCTAATGTCATATTTGATGTTTCTATTATGTTTCTATTTCTGGTAAAAACTTCAGCCAGCAACTGTCAGAGCATCCTCTATAAAGCTGTTCCTAATTTTGCCAAAAATGTTAGGATATCTGGAAATGCTTTTTAACATGCATCGAAACATGAAGAAATGTTGCATAATTTGTGTTGTGTGTTTGTTGTTCTTATTGTTGTTCGTATTTTGCATATACTGACTCAAAGAACAGTACCTATATGCTGCATTACAGTAATGCTACAGTCTTGTTCTTTACATTGTTGTGATCTATTGTTCCTATGCCACTTTTGATGCATATTTGTCGGGTTTGCAGGGGAAGTCCACATACATTCATTGTCATTTTTTCAGTTGTAAAATTAAAACAAGCAACATCTAAGAAAGGCTGAGAGTGTGTAGGCCACTATCGGACTAATAAAAAGTCTGAACCATCGCCAAAGACAGTGAAGACAAGAGGACTCACAGAAGACATCTCTAAGTCCCAGACTCTGTTATCCTCCTCAAGCCTTTGAGTCATGGGGATTAAATCTCCATCAGACAAAGTGTCTGTAAAGCTTAGCATGAGATTATGTAATGTTATTGCTGAAGGCAACTTTTATAGCAGTGCTGCATATGGGAAGTATTTGTGAAGTCTCAAATTTGCTATATTTTCGTTGTGTTTTGTTAAGATATGTTTTGTTATGTTTTGTTTTGTTGTGTATTTATTACATGACAATAAATCTATGGAATCCTGGCATTTCTAAAGATCACACCAAGCCCCGCCCCCTTAGTTACTGTTGCGACACCCGTCAAGCTTTCTGTAGCCGATAGAGTGTTAGAGCATGTCATTAAAGGTACAGCTTTTATACCAGTGTGTGTTAATGACTCGTTTTGAAAAAATACCTGTGTGATATCCTCCAGATCGAGGCAAAAGGGGTTACAATATGCCGTGGAGGTTTATATTTAAAATATTACAATACGTAATGAAGGGGACACAACAATTCTCAAGGCTAAAGCATACCGGTCTCAAGCAAAATTGGAGAAACCCCATGACCTCTACCTCAAATGCAACCATTTAATGCAGGATGATTTCTCTCTTTTTTTGTTAGTTAAGTACTTTATTCATCAAATATGATCATTATCTAGCTAGCTAAACTGTCATCAGTGGCTAGCTTGTTACTACAGGTTCATGGATATGGCTAAGGTTATATGTCAGAGCACTCGTGCAGTTGCTGTAAGTAGCTAGTGTCAAAAGCTTGTGTCTCGAAACAGGTCACCAAGTTTTTGTCTCATATTGTGGGCCTTATGCATGCTGTGGACCTGTGCCGTGCCAGAAATGCTGACATCTCCTGCACAAGCCAGCCCCAGCAGTGGCACAAAGCCAGAAGGAAAGAAATGTATGGACAACCTGTAAGCTGTGTGATGGTAAGCAGTGTGGTGGTAGCCATGGACATTTCCAGTTTTATCCACAATAGGTATGTTTTTTTTTTCTTCCTCACATATACTATAGCAACATTGTCAATCACACTGTTCAGAATGTATTCCTGTACACGGTGTGACATCAAAGACAATACTCACCTCTAAATGTATTTATTATAGGAAAGAGTTAGGGATAAGAGTGTGTGTTCTACTGAGGGGGATGTCAGATGCACCCATAAGCTACATTACAGATGCCTCTGCGCCATAGGTCAAAGTTGGAGGCTCGAAGTATGCTGTGGCCTAAGCCACCAGGTGAGATGAAGCAGAAAAGATTTGCGCAAGCCAGTCATTATCAAGTAGCACTCATTGGTGTTGTGCAAAAGATTTTTCTTCTCAAGTTTGTGGCTGTTTCATGAAAATTGGATTTTACATTTTCTGAAAAGGAGCCTATGTGATTAAAAAAGGAGAAAAAGAATCCTCATCAGGTTGACATTTACAGTAATATAGACATAAATACATTGAGGATGAGCCACATAGTATCCAGAAATCTTTATTTCTATAGCACCTTCCACAGCTTATGTTAACAGAAAGCTTAACAGTGGTGAGTAAAAATTACAGGGTAAAGTGTACGTAATGAGATGTAATAATTGGTGCTACTACTGTCCCTTAAGTATGTGTGGCTGGAGGTTTTGAAAGCATGCTCACCACATACCAGATGTGATTTATGGTTCCTAATCTTGTATTAGGAATTTTGTCTGACACTGAACCTTTTTATTTTAGCAATAACCCTCTCTACGTGCACCCTGTGCTTTGCAATGTAATATCTCCAGAACATCTCTTGCTGGCATTTGCCTCTTGGACCTCGAAAATGGTGGCAGGTTTAACTGCAGTCCGACTGCTTGCATTTCGTCCTCAGTCAAAAAACCCTTATTAGCCATTATGCCGTCCCCTCCTTGCAAATAGCCATTGTCTATAAGTGTCTCTAGTAGCGGGATGATTCACACTGTCGTGACTATCTCCTTGTCAGACATGGATTCTGTGAAGAGGACAGATTAAAATATGACAGCACCACTTGGGTCACATGCAACTAGTGATTTTAGGTTGTTAGTGCTTTTGTAATTTGAAAAGATCTGGCTTTGTAACACCAGTGACATTGGCCTTTCTATTTTCAGCTCTGTGCAATCCAATATTGCAAATGTGGATGGGTAGTCTGCTTTGTAGATTTCTGGTATGTTTTGCACAATGACATTTCTGTGAAGCCAAATTGGTAATACACCTAATACATCAAACATAAAATGAATCCAGGAATTGAAAATATTACTTGCTGTTTGCATATGTATATTACATCTTATCGCAAGGCTTTTTAGATCTTCGTTGTTGCGGAGTTTACTTAAAACAGACAGCAGCTGGCTACAAAGGGGCATCTCAGCAACTTCCCAATTATTGCATTTGTATGTTAGGGGTACATTTACTTGAGCAGTGTGTGGATCAATTGGGATGATAAATATTGTGCACAGTTGGTTGAATCGTTCATATGTAAAGCCCATAGTATATTCCAGCATTTTGGGGATTTTACTGCTTTCAAGGAGTTCAGGTGTCAGACTTTTCTGTATGAGTGTGTCAATTTGTGTTTTCAGGCTTTCTATTTCAGTTTCTTTTAATGTCAATTTCATGTTGTTGTTTCCCCTTCTAAGTTCTTCTTCTCAGTGCCTCGCTCCTCTTCTCTACTCTGCTCCTCCTCTCTAGTGCTCTGGCCCTCCTCCTCTTTCCAGCTGACATCCAGGGTGTTGTGGGGGTTGCTCTGGACTCTCTGTAAAAAACAACAAAGTTGAATGTTAATGATATTAATTTATCTTTCTCACTTTTTATAGCTGCCACTTATTAGCCAAATTGACCCTGGACTTGCCCAACTTTCCTCTGCCACACCAACCCACCAGATTCTGCACAGTTCTTAATGAAAGTGCCACGCAGCATTACACAGAACTGAGCATTTCATTGACTGATTCTATAGCTCTGGAAAGCGAAACCAGATAAGCAAGCACAAACAAGTTGTGGTTCAATGCAAGGTTAACCTGAATGACATCAACATATTTTAAAAGAATCTGCTCTACAAGAGCTGACCATAAAAACTTGCTATAAGTTTGCAGCATCAGTGAAAACAAAGGCCGCGAAGAGAGGTGTAGAACAAGAGCCCAAAGCAGCCATACATTACATCAGGCTCACAGGTAAACAAGTGTATCCATGTGGTTTTGTTGTAAATCCCAATGCCCCACATCTTGGTACATCACCTGACCATAAGGTGATAAAGAATGGAGGGAGTCAAAGCTATGGGGTTTTAGAAATGAAGTGCCCATCTAAGAAAAGCTTCACAGAATGCATCTACCTTTACAAGCAGGGAGATAGTACCTATAAATTAAAAGAATGACATGCCCACCATTGCCAAAAAATGGGGCAGCTTGGGCTCCTAGCTATGTTATGATGTGATTTATTTCTTAAATGTGAAGAGGACTACCACCTATAAAGAATAAACTTTGATGTTGCAAAATGGGAACAAATAAAGAGCAGGGAGTTTTGGATTTTGTTCCATTGCATTTGAGATTGTTATATGTTTGTTTCAACCTCTGAACAGAGTGAATGTTATAATAAAGGAAGGAGGTACAGTGTCAAAAATATCTTTCTACCTATTTCATCATTTAGCACAATACAGAATTTAATGAGATTGGGCAGGCTTACACTCATTTTAAAACAGTAGTAATTAATAATATAAATGTCCCTCACCACAGTCATCAACATGCTGTTCAGTCTCATCAGTGCAGGAGGTGGAGCTGGACGCATTCAGCTCAGCAAAACCTCAGCTGTATACACATTTTGTCCATAATTATTATTTATTTAACCTGCTAGTTGGTAATCATGTTCTTATTTACAGTGCCATATATAAGCATCCAGTCCCCTGTTGGGACCACAGCCATGGGTTACAACATGATGGGCCAGTAAGAACTTTTCTGGAACTTTCAAAATAAATCGCATTAACCTACTTCCAGCACAGCCAGAAACGGGGTAACAGCGGACTTCCCGTGTCGTCACTGTCCGAATAAAAACCCCGCTTTTTCAAAAAACTGACCTCTTCCACGCAGGTCCCCAGAGGAACTGGATGGAGGGACACAGCGCGCTAATTTCTCTTTGCAGGCAAACAGACATAACTCTTCAAACTGGATCAAAGAGTGTCATGCGATCATGCAATAATAATCATTAAGTTAAGTAGGAATGAATTGCTGTTTGTGTATCCGGTATTCATTCATTAACGGGGGCAATTAAGGTACAAGCGTTGCTTGACTTTCTCTCTGAGGTCGACAGAAGCAAACTGTATTCCAGAGAGTTCCCAGCAGAGACCCTGTCTCTACAACACCGAGCGGAGCAGTTTTTCCCAGTCTGAAGGAAGGACAACGGGACCGCATCACCATGGCTACTGTCGAGCAGTAACGTGCAGTTTGGCCGGCCGACAGAATGAGCCGCCCCACCCCACAGCTACGGAGGTTAGCTGCAAGTTAATCCTTTGTTCACTGTGGATGCTTTCTTCAACTTCGTCGCCCGGACAACTTTTCCTCAGAACGGTTCACGTTAGAAATTGTGTTTTGGGCAGAGAGAAGTAGTTTAGAGTGAAATAATCTAAACATTTTTTGTTTTTATGACGTTTGGTTTTGTTTGTGTTGAAAACTCAGCCATCTTAGTGCTAGCAGATTATCTGCTCAGCACATGTGCTCAGTTTGTGTTCTGTGTTTGTGTTTTTTTTTAAAGTTGAGACAAACTGGACCCAACAATGGACATCTAACTTAGACATTCACCAAAGTTAGCCGATGAGCTTATTAAACTTAAGAGGGTAATCTTCTGCCAATGATATCTTCAATAATACACAATTTTAATTAATATTAATTATAACCTTGATATTATCACCTCTAGAGCAGGACAATACTTGCCTTACCTTTGAGCAGACGTAAGCGTGCTTGTTTATTTTCGAGACATTCAGCTGTGAGTGAGGCCTTCCACACCGTGTTATCATTGTAGGCACCGCTCCAGTTGTGTTTTCAGCTTTGGGAAGCGAAAAAAACACAACTCCCCAATTAAAAACTCTTGGGATACCTACTGTCTGATTCACGTAATTCATAGGTGCATTGCTTCACCATCTTCAACATCTCTTACATTGTCCAAGATGTTAAATTACATGTGTTTGGACAATGACAGTTTGGGGGTTGAGTTTTGCCAAAGGTCAATTATATCGTTGATTGTATCAATGATATGTTTTATTTTTATGCTTCTAATATTCAGTATTAGAATTCACATCTTATATTTACTATAATGCATAGGTTCTCTCCAGGGATTTTAGCTTCCTCCCACAGTCCAAGAACATCCAAAGTAGTTTAATTGTTTTTTTTTTTTTTCGCTTAGGATTACTGTGTGCATGTATGGTTGTTTGTCCAGTAAGTCTCTGTGTTGTCCTGTGATGGACTGGTCACCTGTCCAGGGTGTACCTTGCCTCTCACCCACTGGCCATTAGAAACAGCGATCAGCCCCCTCGACCCTGCAAGGATGAGCAAGTCTAGACAATGGAAACATTGAATGGACCTTTGCCATAATAACATTTCAAAGCGCTTCTTTAATAAAAGCAAGATACTTTTAGTCAACATATTGGATAAAAACAATTTTAAACATCTAAACTATGTACAGGGGTTGGACAATGAAACTGAAACACCTGTCACTGTAGTCTGGGAGGTTTCATGGCTAAATTGGACCAGCCTGGTAGCCAGTCTTCATTGATTGCACATTGCACCAGTAAGAGAAGAGTGTGAAGGTTCAGTTAGCAGGGTAAGAGCACAATTTGGCTCAAAATATTGAAATGCACACAACATTATGGGTGACGTACCAGAGTTCAAAAGAGGACAAATTGTTGGTGCACGTCTTGCTGGCGCATCTGTGACAGGACAGCAAGTCTTTGTGATGTATCAAGAGCCACGGTATCCAGGGTAATGTCAGCATACCACCAAGAAGGATGAACCTCATCCAACAGGATTAACTGTGGACGCATGAGGAAGCGGCCTGAAAGGGATGTTCGGGTGCTAACCTGGATTATATCCAAAAAGCATAAAACCACGGCTGCCCAAATCACAGCAGAATTAAATGTGCACCTCAACTCTCCTGTTTCCACCAGAACTGTCCGTCGGGAGCTCCACAGGGTCAATATACACGGCCGGGCTGCTATAGCCAAACCTTTGGTCACTCATGCCAATGCCAAACGTCGGTTTCAATGGTGCAGGGAGCGCAAATCTTGGGCTGTGGACAATGTGAAACATGTATTGTTTTCTGATGAGTCCACCTTTACTGTTTTCCCCACATCCGAGAGAGTTACGGTGTGGAGAAGCCCCAAAGAAGCGTACCACCCAGACTGTTGCCTGCCCAGAGTGAAGCATGGGGGTGGATCAGTGATCATTTGGGCTGCCATATCATGGCATTCCCTTGGCCCAATACTTGTGCTAGATGGGCGCGTCACTGCCAAGGACTACCGAACCATTCTTGAGGACCATGTGCATCCAATGGTTCAAACATTGTATCCTGAAGTCGTTGCCGTGTATCAGGATGACAATGCACCAATACACACAGCAAGGCTGGTGAAAGATTGGTTTGATGAACATGAAAGTGAAGTTGAACATCTCCCATGGCCTGCACAATCACCAGATCTAAATATTATTGAGCCACTTTGGGGTATTTTGGAGGAGCGAGTCAGGAAACGTTTTCCTCCACCAGTATCACGTAGTGACCTGGCCACTATCCTGCAAGAAGAATGGCTTAAATCCCTCTGACCACTGTGCAGGACTTGTATATGTCATTCCCAAGACGAATTGACGCTGTATTGGCCGCAAAAGGAGGCCCTACACCATACTAATAAATTATTGTGGTCTAAAACCAGGTGTTTCAGTTTCATTGTCCAACCCCTGTATATGTTGCCCTTCATGGGATCAAGGGTGTGGAACTCCCAGTGTGTAGATGCATGAGGACCGAAAAATCTTACTTATCCCATGTCATTGTCATATTGTACTTTCCATTTTTAAGGATAGATTGACCAGCTGGGGATGAAATTTCAGTGGTCTATGAATGCCCCCAAGTGGTCAGATAATTATTAGCCTGAAAAATCCAATAGGTTTTGCTTCAGTTTCACTTTCTGTTTCGAGCTTTAGGCATTGAGAGGTGAGTGGATTTTCATAAGTGCAGACAAAGTTTTTGCATATTGTTCAATCGTATTTTTAATCAAAGTAAAGTTATTATTGGGTCATTTCTGTGATATTGAAGTAGCAGTTGTGTAAATGTTATAGCAGTGGCACATATTTGTGGTATACATGGCATTTATGAGCTGCGGCACTCATGATACAAAATTGTTCCAACACATCCATATGACAAAATTAGAAAAATGAATAGTGAAACTATTTTAAATCCTTAGCAATTCATGTATAGTTCATTGTATAGTTAAAGTCCATATACTTTCAGTCTGTGTGAGGACAATCAGAATACCAACAATCTGTTTGAGTTAAAGAACCACAGTTTATCTAACTCTGATCTTTATAACATGTCTGTCTGTTTGTTTGTGGAGGTGTGATTGCATGAATAAAAGAATACTTCAGGGAACCTGTGAGAAACAATTGTTGATGAAGGTGGAAGAACTTAGAAAATCACTTACTGCTCAGAAGATGTGGTTACTGCAAAAAGAAGCCTCATAATAATCAGTGAGATCTCACTGGAATGTTTAAATGCAGTCCCCGTTCTCTGGTTTTGGAATATAAATTGTAATATCCGACCCATTAAACAAGGTTGCTGTGACAAGTTAAACAGTTTCAACTACCAATCTACAGGGGTTGGACAATGAAACTGAAACACCTGGTTTTAGACCACAATAATTTATTAGTATGGTGTAGGGCCTCCTTTTGCGGCCAATACAGCGTCAATTCGTCTTGGGAATGACATATACAAGTCCTGCACAGTGGTCAGAGGGATTTTAAGCCATTCTTCTTGCAGAATAGTGGCCAGGTAACTACGTGATACTGGTGGTGGAAAACGTTTCCTGACTCGCTCCTCCAAAACACCCCAAAGTGGCTCAATAATATTTAGATCTGGTGACTGTGCAGGCCATGGGAGATGTTCAACTTTACTTTCATGTTCATCAAACCAATCTTTCACCAGTATTGCTGAGTGTATTGGTGCATTGTCATCCTGATACACGGCAACGACTTCAGGATACAATGTTTGAACCATTGGATGCACATGGTCCTCAAGAATGGTTCGGTAGTCCTTGGCAGTGACGCACCCATCTAGCACAAGTATTGGGCCAAGGGAATGCCATGATATAGCAGCCCAAACCATCACTGATCCACCCCCATGCTTCACTCTGGGCATGCAACAGTCTGGGTGGTACGCTTCTTTGGGGCTTCTCCACACCGTAACTCTCTCGGATGTGGGGAAAACAGTAAAGGTGGACTCATCAGAGAACAATACATGTTTCACATTGTCCACAGCCCAAGATTTGCGCTCCTTGCACCATTGAAACCGACGTTTGGCATTGGCATGAGTGACCAAAGGTTTGGCTATAGCAGCCCGGCCGTGTATATTGACCCTGTGGAGCTCCCGACGGACAGTTCTGGTGGAAACAGGAGAGTTGAGGTGCACAATTAATTCTGCCGTGATTTGGGCAGCCGTGGTTTTATGTTTCTTGGATACAATCCGGGTTAGCACCCGAACATCCCTTTCAGACAGCTTCCTCTTGCGTCTACAGTTAATCCTGTTGGATGTGGTTCGTCCTTCTTGGTGGTATGCTGACATTACCCTGGATACTGTGGCTCTTGATACATCACAAAGACTTGCTGTCTTGGTTACAGATGCACCAGCAAGACGTGCACCAACAATTTGTCCTCTTTTGAACTCTGGTATGTAACCCATAATGTTGTGTGCATTTCAATTTTTTGAGCAAAACTTTGCTGTTACCCTCCTAATTGAACCTTCACACTCTGCTCTTACTGGTGCAATGTGCAATTATTGAAGGCTGGTTACCAGGCTGGTCCAATTTAGCCATGAAACCTCCCACTCTAAAATGACAGTTGTTTCAGTTTCATTGTCTAACCCCTGTACTTTTTACATTAATTGTTCCTAACAGTTTTATCCCACTTGTGTCATGATTCACAGTGGGCTCCTCATCCGAACCTAGTTTTTTTTTGTTTTGTTTATAAGTCGATGCAAATGGCCGGTGCTGTGTGTTCGCTCAATGAGCAAAATTTCCCAATTGGGACAATAAAGTATTTATGTAAAAGTAGATACAGCTCAGTCATGGAAAAGGTCAAAATATTTGTGCAATAAAAAAATGAATGACTTATCTGTCCACAAATATGTCATAGGATATGAGATTGAGACTTGAATATTAATAACCTAGATGTTACAGTCATATGTCATTGTACTAAGTTGAAGGTACTCCACGACAAGACTCATGAGAGGTAATGACTTCTATTTCCTGTTTCTGTCCATCTGTAAGCATGATATGCAAGCTGTATCACGAAAACAAGAGCGGTCGGTTTCATGACATGAGTAGGTGTATGGCATGCTGAGGGCTCTTGAGTCATTCATGAATGCCTCATTCATGAACGGCTGACCATTTTTCTTCTCTCCTCATCCAGAGGCTCCATCTGTGAGCTTTGTGGCCCACTTGCTGGTTTCTCGCACGCTCCTTCAGCCCAGTCTGATCAGACACAATGCTGCAGTCATAATCCTTCCCTTGCCACCTCAGCCAACTGAGTTTCTACCTCATAGTTTGTTTGCCAGACTTACCTTCACTTTTAAATCCCACGTGTGAAAACCCTGCAATGGACAGACATCAGTTATATCCATAGCAAGCCCACGCATCCCCAACTTCTGCAGCTCAAACATTTCTAGGACAACACTCACTCGTCTTTCTCTGTAATGCATGTGAGTGACAGTGTACAATGGGAAATTATATAAAAAACTGAGTCTGTGCTGAAAACAAAGACGTCTACAGCAACACTGAAAAAAACAAGAAAGTGTTGTTTTCTGCATCAAAGATTTACAGCTTTTTTTTAAATAGAAATATACTGTAATTATTTTTAAACATATTTAAAGAATGTAATATGGTTATATAGTTATAGTCTCTCTATATGAATTAACTTTTTTAATGTTTTCCTTTTATAAAATAATTTAAAATAAATAATCAAAATCCACATGATTCCCTTAAATAATGTAGCATAAGGGTTAATCTATTTAAGTTCTATGTCAGGATCTGCCATTTTGTTCTTTGGTTTTGTTTACTTTGCTGTTAAAGATTTTCCCTGTTCCTTTGATTAGTAGTTTACTTGGTTTAGTTTATATTTGCTTAGATTCTTGGGCTTGTTTACATGTCCTTAGATTTAGTTCTCTCTAGAGTTACTATTTATGTTTAGCTTATGTTTAATGTTTCCCCTTTGCAGTTCCCCTAGTAGTTCCTCCTCTTGTCCTTAGATCCCCTTCAGTTATTATTTACTCAGTGTTCATTTCCCTTTTATATTAGTAATTCTCTCCAGCCTTATTTCTAGTATAGTTCTCCTTATTAGTCTCTACTGTTTAAGTTCCTTCCAACAGGTTATAGTTTATAGTTATTTGTTTCCTCACTAGGCTTAGTTCCACTTATTGTTTACATTTTAGTTTATAGTAATTCTAGGTCTTCGCTTTCCTGCTCTTCCTTATTAGATAATGTTAACCTTAGATTCTAGTTTCCCTTTGGTTTTCTTATAGTTTAGTTCCCTCGTGTCCCTGTGTTTCCTAGTTCATGTCGCCATAGTAACCATTCATTCCCTCAGTCTCCACAGCCAGTTACCGCACCTGCTTCCACTTCTCTTCTGATTAACCTAGCTTCCCCCTCATTGGTCCACTCTCCTTCTCTCCCTGCTTATATACCAGGTTCCTCTAATTATTCTTCGCTGGTTCCTCATTTCATGTATACCATGTTTGTCACATCTTTCCCCGAGCTCTTTGAATTATGCTTCTTGTGAATTCTCTTCTGTGAATCTCCTATGACCTTGTAAGTGCTGATCTCTGAGCCTTAATTAAAGATCTGTTTTCAATATGCAGAGCCCAAGCGAGTGTTTGCATTTTGGTCCAAAACAACCTCAGACCGTGATATTCTGCAGTATAATGAATCCAAAACAAGTATTAATACATCAATCAACAACAATCAAATATGATTAGAAAACATATCCAAATTATTTTATATACTGAACCACCTAAACTGCACTTAATGCATAACTGGGCTCTCAGAGAACTGAGCTCTGTTCTTGTATTGAGACTTTGCATGAGTGTTTCTGAGTCTCTTCCTTCATAATTATGGAAATCTTAAGCTGAAATGTAAAAATCACCATCAACTCAGAAGTTAGAAATGAAATAAAAATAGTTACAGGGTTCGGTGTTGAATGTGTTCATTAAAGTAGGCAAAAGCATTCACATTATGTTACAAGGACTGGAGTCAGATAAAAATGTTGAGCTCTGTGAATCAGAAAGTTTGGTTAGAAACAAGGCTTATCTGAGACCAATTTCCTTAACTTAAGCTATGTAACTTCATGCCACTTTCCAATTAAATTCTTACATCTGGCCTTAATTTTGCGATTCTAACATTTCTTTTGCAAATAAATGCCCCTCCCCAGACTGGTTTTGGAGGTTTCTTACAGTCAAAGAGAGAGGCAATCTCATAAGTCACCGTCATGCTCACTCAAATGGCTTCCAATATGAATAATCTTCTACTGTTCATATGATATATATATATTTTTAAACTGGCAATTTATTAAATCTATTACACTGAACCAGTCTGTCCGGGTTTTAGATTGGAATTTTCTTTATACTAACTGGATTTAACTAGGATGAACTAGATGTAGGGTGGTGGATTTGAATTCCACACTTGTCCATTTTTGGCAAGCCAGTTCTTTTGAGCTTCTTGTAGCTCCTTTTCCACGTATAGTTTTGTGGCTGCTGCTAGGTCCCTCATGTTGTCAGATCCTGCTGTCATAAGTTGAGTTGGCAGAGGCAAAAGGCAGGTAAAATAATGGCTAAGATCTTGCTTAAAGAAATGAAGCTGGCACAAAACAACATCCAGAGAGAAATCTTTGCTGCAAATTACATCTTTAATGCAAAATTAAACGTCCAAGCATTACCTTGTATGTTCACTCAATTCATTGATTTTAAAGGCATCCCGTGCTGCATACCGCCCAAAATAGAGGCTGATTCTGGCAAAGCTGGAACAACCTAAGCCATGATTAATAAGAAAATTCTATGAAAGGCTCTTTTTAACAAGGTTTGTTGGCTGTGATCCAGGCTGTGCCCATCCTAAAAGTGTGAATTTCAGTGCTTTCATCTGTAAGTCATTTTACTGTTCATCAGACGAGATCTTTTTTTAGGGGAAAGAAGGACAATGGTTGGTTGGCCCAGTGTTAGATGTTTTAATAATTCATCGGTGACATATCTTTCCAGGAAATTAGTATTTTTTTAATATATTCCTAATGGCCCACTTAAAGGTTATGTCTATCAGATGGCTCTAGCTAGAGACATGCTGGCATTTTAATCAGCAGAAGTGATTTTGTTTTCAGCCTCAACAAATTACCATGCTATATTGCTTACATTGTAAATTTTGCTTCTATTTTTACAGCTGTTTATTTTAGGGATGAACACTAATTAACAATATATAATCCACCAATATCAAAAAAGTTTGTCTAAAGTGACAAGATTGGCAAGATTAGCCTTATATTGTTGAATCCTTTCTGCTAGAATACAAATGGAATTGGTTGTCATTTATGGCTTGAGAACGAACAATGTTTAATTTTTTAAAAGTGACCTTTATAATTATAATTCTCTTTAGACATTTCGGATAGGTCTATGGGCTATACATAACATGTTAATTACATTTTTCGCACAAAATCATTCTCAAATAATGAGATTTCACCTCCTCAGTTTCCCCTTTTTAGAGCTCCATTCAGAATGAACTGTTTTAGGACTCTGTCACTTTTATGTAAAATAGCTGTATCTGGCCACTCCCCCAACCAGCCCGTGAAAATGAAACAAAAACTTATAATACACAACAATAATTACTTACATTTCTTTCATCTGTAGAGACGTGAGACACGATCCTCCAGTGAAAATCAATTGGGTGGAGCTCCGCTTCAGTTGCTAGTCATGGGTAGGACTCAGGTGTTGCTAGGTGCCAGTGTAATTGTGTGTCACAATTACACAGCTTTTGAAACCATGCGTTTTCTAGAAAAAATAAAACATTCATTTATTGCCAAAAAATGACTGAATGTCTTTTTTTTTTTTTTTTTTTTTTTTGCATTTGGACAGTTTGTAGAAGCATTAGAGACCCAAATGGAAGTATAAAAACAATCAAAAAGTGAATTTTGCATACTAGGTCTCCTTTAAGACATAAACAAAGACACCAAAAGGACAACAATAAGCAAAATCCATATAGGTATGACATTTACAGCCGAACATAGTTTGCAAAACCAAAACTTGTAAATTTGGGAAAAAAAACACTGCCATACTCAGGCACATTCTTATACATTCTTAAACAAGGCATTTATCCATGTACATTGTTCCTCACACCCACATGTAATTATCAGTAAACTCCACAAATACTTTCTTGACATTTAAGGGTGTCCAGGAGAAAGTCCCTATATTTTTGCAAGTAATGAAGGTGCTTATTATAACCCTGGACTCCCCAAATGACCACTTCGACTGAGATTTCAAAACTTCTTTCTTTCTCATTATTATTTTTGTGGGCTTGCTGCTCTGAATCCACAGGTGGTTGTTCTGGTGCATTGACCGAAGTCAACAGGGCACATGAATTTAAAATGTCCCCAGCACCCTCAGGATTGTGATAATGTCAGGTGCCAGGGTTGTGACCAGATGAATCAGAGAATGATGACAGTGATGAAAAATACATGGGGAACTGTGTAAAGGATGACCTCTCTGAGAAAGGGTATATTTCAGCTGTCATTTCTTGACAATTTCCCCAGTGTATCTATTCGAGGACAATGCTGTGAAGAACTATTTGCCCTGATTACACATTTTTTGTATTGCTATTTGTCAAACTTGAATGTTTCAAATCATCAGACTATTTTCAAACTAGACAAAGATATAAAATAAACCTCGAAATAAACCTGCCCTTGTGTAAAAAAGTAAATGCCCCCTAAACCTAATAACTAGTGCCACCCATGGTGCAACAACTGTAATCTTTTCTTTGCAGAATTGTTTTCAAACATGAATTGCCTATTTTAGGTCATGCTACAGATTTTGACATCCTAATTTGGATCCATTTAGAGGTAAACTGAATGGTGTGCTTTGGATTATTTTTCTGCTTCATAACCTAAGTACTCTTGAGTATAAAGAGTTATTTCAGATTTTTTGAAGTGAGGTTCTGTAAAGTTATTAGCAGTAATAGTTACATTACCTGTGGTAGAAAGATGTGACCTCACCGTGACTTAGTTGAAAATGTAAATACATTTTCGGAGAGGTGGAAGCTAACAGCTAGTCATACTTAGTATGCCAAGCCTTTGGGGTTAATAAAAAAAAAAAGTTTGATCTGTTTGAATCGTCATTTAAAACTCAAATTGAAAATGTTCATTTTTTCCAACGTTACGTGTGGTGCAATTTCTTTTCAGCCAAAATACATCATGTAGAGTTACCTTGGTTAAACCTGCCAGTTGTATTAAGCTGTCCTATCAGATAAACTTCTAACAGCTTCTAACAGCTATGAGGCCTGAGAAGCTGCTCAACTGATGCGAAATCCAAAAGTGTACTTTGTAGCTTACTTTTGGCAGAGATAGACTGAAGGAGGACTGAAGAGTTATAGTCCGTCTGGTGAATTGATACAGCTGGCAGGCTCAAATAAGGTAGCTCCACATACAAACATGAATGTTATTCACCTGAAAAAACTGCACCAAATAGAGGTCTTTTTGAAATTGTAGATCAGGGGTGTTGAACCCCAGTCCTCGAGTGGAGGTTCCCTGCAACTTTTATTTGTGTCTCTAACCCATCACAATTGAATCAAATGGATGAATTACCTTATCAGCATGTAGCCAGGTAGAGAGTCCTGCTGGTGACTTAATTGTCTGATTCAGGTGTGTTGAAGCAGAAACATTTAAAAGTTGCAGGACAAAAAATGGAGAAAAACTTAACAGGGCAAAAACGTTTTCCTAGGAACTAGGTTTTTGATGTAATCTTAGGGTCTCTTTCATCTGAAAGAGCGAAGTGTATGCATTTTATATATGCTAGAAAAGATAATCTTTTGTAGGGAGAACAAAGTCAAGACCAAACCACAACACAGACAAGGGAAGTGTTATTCAGCTTTTTCCCCATCTAGATCCTCTCAAATGGGTTAAGCCACATGCAGTGAGATATGACGATAGTGCTGTATCTGAATTGTTAATACTATGCTGTTTTTACCATCTTATATTTTTGACAACATCTCGCCATATGAGCCTGCTCTTTCATGACAGACTGACAACCTTGCCGTGCAGCACAGTAGCAAACAGAGGGAAAAAGCTATTTTCAGTGAGAAATAGTTGAGGTGAGATTTAATTTAAAAGAGTAACAGTTGCACCCAATAGTCTGCTGAAAGGTCATGTGTACTACTACTCCCCTTCCCAAGAGCCAATCTAAAATGGACAAAACACCTCATTAAAGCAGCCTATCTCCTCACACAGTGGCAAATCAATGGATGCCGACCATTTTCAATCTGACAAATGTTTCCATCTCTTTGCCTGCCACATATTAAAATATTAATGCTCACATCCCACGTCCACTGTGTTCCACCAACTCTATAGTATGAGCTGTATTGTAAAAAGTTGGAGAAACATGTCATTTGTATGTTATATTTTTTCTGTCAGTATGTCTGAAAGGAGTTAGTTTTAATAGCATCTAAGAGGCAGAAGGAAAGGTAATTACTTCTGAGTCTTCGTGGCTTGGATTGTAAATAAGGACCTAGTTACAATGCTTTGCAAGAGTGATCTCTGCCCTTAAAAATCTTCATATGTTGTCATGTCACAATTACAAACTTTAATGCATTTTATTGGGATTTTTTGATAGACCAAACCCAAATTGTCCATGATTGTGAAGTGGAAGGAATATTATAAAGGTCTGTTTTTCTACAAATAAAGATCTGACAAGTGTGGCATATATTTGCATTCAATCCCTATACTAAAAAATCAATTATGTGCCTTCTTCTTATGACCCAGAGCTCAACTGATTTTAACAGACAGTCCACATGTGTTTCATTTAATCTTAGTTTTAACACATATTTTCTGTGAAGGCCTCTGAGGTTTGTTTGAGAACATTAGTAAACGATCAGAATCATGATGACTAAGGAACACAACAGACATCTCAGGGAAAAGTTGTGTAGACGTTTAAAGCATGGTTAGGTTATAAAACAAAATCCCCTGCTTTGGACATCTCATAAAGCCCTGTTCATTTTATTGAGAACATATGGAAACCTACCAACACTGTTGGTCCACCTAATCTGACTGGCCAGGAAAATAGAGAATTAATTCTAGAAGTAGACAAGAGGCCCACGGTAATACTGTAGGAGCTTCTGAAACCACAGCTCCGACAATCTGTCGATGGCCCCAATGGAAGAGTGGCAAGAACAAAGCCATCGTTGAAATAAAAACGCATAAGAAGACCCGTCAGTATACTGTATACTTCCTGCAAATTGAAGAACACAGCTGACTTTGCCTAATTTGTGTTTTTGAGTAATGTTAGAAATGATCATATTATCAGGTGAGCAAAACTGTTACTCAGACACTTCAAGTGTGCTTTGTTGAAAAGAGAATTGACTGAAAGAAGAGAAAAAAGAAGAAACAAGAACATAATGTTTGACTCGAGTCAGAAATTTCTTTGGAAAAAATAGCAAATAGTTTTTCCATAAAGTGTGCTTTTCGGATATTTAAAGTATACTTAAAATATCTGAACATGCAAACTCTCCAGTGAGGAAAGATTACTTTGGTGAAGATCAGAATGTAACACAGTAACTGCTAGCTGTCATATTTAGATTTAAACTGTATTTTAAATTAAGGGGAAATGGAGAAATTGAAATCCAGCTGGTTTGCAAAATTGATGACAGGCATCCAAAAATTACCAATGACATGCCTCTCTCTCCCTCGCCACTATGTCTCTTGCTAAACTTTAACAAATTGCTTGCAGACAGGCACAGTGTATGCTTTTTGACACTGCTAACCTGTTTTGAGAGAATGGCAATATTGAAACATAAGAGGGGAGGAGAGGGCAAACCAAAGGACAAACAACAGACAATTTTGTTGGTATACAGTGGGACAAGCGAGGTAGATCTGTCTTCATTTAAAGGTTGTCTCAGGCAGAGATTGTGTCTTAGAGGGCAGCCCTGGGCTCATGCTGAATAAAGGCTATGGTGGCTGTCTTCTCTCCTGGGGGGAACTGATAAAAGGGAAGTCTTGTTGGAGGTCTCTGAACAAACTGAATCTTTATCTGAGCTGTTGGTTCCCACCACCGTAACTGTGCTGGTGACAGAATAAAGAGCCTGCCCCAATTCCTGTCTAGTTCTGTGTAAAACAAATGTTCCTATGGCTTGAATTCAGGTAAGTCAACAAGATTGTGTCAGTTGTGTACCTAAAACCTTCGGAAATGCCTGTAATTTAGTATGTGGATATGCCTATTTAGAAGACAGAAGTAGTAAAATGCAATGTATTTCTTTTGCTACCTTTAAAAACTGAGATTATGCAATTATGAGTAGTCAAGAGTTTGACTCCATCCATTAACACATTTCCCATTAAAAAGAGCTGTAAAACATGGTTAAAAGCAGGGTTAGTGTAATTAGAAAATTGTGAAAATGTTATGTCTCACATAACACTGAGCAATGCTGTGATGCGCAGAGGTAATTGTCTTATTTTCAATTAACCTACTTGGGTGTCAGAGAAATGCAATGAGCATGACCTCTTAGCATTGCACTACTGGATGGAAGCATATACTGCGTAAAAGTTACATTCTGGCAGTGAGGAGAGTGACTGGCTTCTCTATTGACTGTGTTGTGTGTGCTTCAAATCTGTCTGTCAACCCAGGCAGCTTGGTTACCAAAGTGACAAGTTCTGCCCAGGCACTGGTGAAGACATCCCAAATCCTGTGAAAATTCATTCATTCAGAGGAGAGAAGAAATTACATTCTATTTTTATTTTCCAACTTGTATTGGCCTGCACATACTACTTAGATTAGCTGTATTACAATTTTAAATGCAAAACTTGAAGTAGATTTGTAGTTTTTCATTACATAGCATATGCATGACATAACTTGTTGATTGGATTGATTATACCAAACAGTAGTAAACGCTTTATATGTTCATAATTTGTACATGGATGCAGGTGTACATCATATGCATCATATGCAATAAACAATACAATAGTGCAGCCATAGAGGGCTTAGTATGATTGCACTATATTAAAAAAGGCACCCATTATAATTTTTACAGGTGATCCTTTTGAGTTGTGTACAGGGTGTTACAGGGTACAAACATTTATATTCATTCCCACATCCCAAGGCACAGGCAGCCGAGCATGTAGCAAAAACTTGCAGAAGTGTGCTTGTGTTACATGCAGAATATCAAACTCTGGCATCAATTTGTACCACAATGTTCACCAAGACAAAGGCAATGACAGCCAAGTCTTTAACCTAAATGTAAGTTTATGTGGTGTCCATTGAGGGGGTGGGAGTCAGAGAGCATTGGCTTGGGGACTTAGGAAACCAGCACCTTACCATAGGATTCTAAACACATTTCAAATGACTTGAACTGTGTTGTGTCCTTGCCCCACAGTATTGGGTTGTTCCTTACATTTAAGCCAATTTTCAGTAGTGTAATTTGTGAAAAAAGTTTTTTGAACAGAGACACACCTCTTGGTGGATGAGGAGAAATCTGCCTGTTAACATATTTATTTTTCCAATATCACCTGCTTTCAATTTGATATACTCCCACAGGAACAATTTCCTGTTTAACAGTTGTGCCCTTCAACTTACGTCATCATCTTATCATGGTAAAGGTGATTTAATTTTGAAAAGGCAAGGCTCCAACAGCTATTTTTGTGTTAGAAAGCCCTTTTTTTCATAATTACGTATCTGCTTCGAGAATTTTTTTTATATATTTTTGAAGTAAAAATTTATCAAGCATTTTATTTAAAACTTAGCCCAGTAAGCCCCTTGTCATCGTGTCCTCATCTTAGTTTGCTCTTTGAAAGGATCTGAAAGGATTGGAGTTATATCACAGAATTTTAAAAGTCAAGGTGGTATATAATTTCCTATCACGACCAGAGCCAGAGAACCCAAATTTAGCCAAACACAAAGTGATAAGTAAAAAGGTTTATTCAGAAACTCAGGATCAGAGAGCAGAAGAACAGCAGTCAGCTTCCAGGAACCACTGAGAACAGAGGGACTAGTTAGTGGCTGAATAAAAGTCAGGATCTGCAAGGAGTTAGATAAAGCCACTAACCTTCTCAGTCTGGTGATGAGGCACAGGAATCCAAAAGGAGGAAGAGATCCAAAACAGTTAATGAGGAAGCGTCCAACAGACTGAAGTCGGATTGCCGACTGATCCAAATCCTCCGGGGGAACCAGCTGACGCTGTGACAGGAACACAGAGAGCTGTGATTGCCCCTTTTGACAATAAATCCAGGCGGACAAAGAGAGCCGGGAAAAACTCAGGCTGAATAAACCAGTGGCTGGGGCTGAGACGTAAATCCAGGGACAGAAACAGGGTTTTGAATTCCGGGGCTAGAGGCGTCAGAAAAGGGGGCCAGGCAAAAGAAATAAACCAGAGGCAGAAAACGGGATTTCGAAATCCAAAAAATCCAATCCGTCAGACAAGGCCCCAAGCAAGAGGGGGAAATAATCCGTAAGGCAAGGGAAAGGGGTCAGGAAAAGGGAAAATCAGTCAGGAAGGAAAAGGGCTGGAAAAATCTACTCACAAATTTTTTCGAAAATCTGGCACCCGTCTCCCCGGTCAGGGGGCTGTATATAACTGCAGCTCCACAGGTGTGTGGCATAAAAGGTGATTGGGCCAGCAGCGCAGCAGCAGACAGGTGAAGCAGATGAGTTTAAAATTGCATGAGGGGAAGCAGAGCAGGCAGACGGGCCAGAACAAAAACAGTACCCCCCCAAGGTCCGGCTCCCGGACGGACCCCGAGGCTAATCAGGATGGAGGCGATGGAAAACCCCCGGATGGGGTTTTTGCCCCACTATGAATCGTGCCGGAATCCAGGACCTCTCCTCACCCCATAGCCCTCCCAAAGTCCACCAGGTAACGTATGCCGCGTCCCTGCCGTCTTGGACCGGATGATGCGCCGGACAGTGTAGACTGGGCCCCATCAGCAAGAAGCTGGGGTGGGGAGGGGGCCCGGGGGTTGGGCCCGAGACGGGACACCACATAGGGTTTGATCCGGGACACGTTGAAGGTAGGGTAAAACTCTCATGGCACGAGGCAGAGGGTAAACGAACAGCCAAAGGGCAAAATTTTTTGGAGGGGTTTTTTCTTGGATAGGGAAAGGGTCCCACAAAAGGGGGCGAGGTGCCGGGTTTTTACGGGAGTCAACCAAAAGGGGGGAAGGTCCTTGGTGGTTTACCCAAACCTTCTGTCCCCAAACCTGGTAGCGGGGGGAGGGATTCTCCGACGATTTGCTGTGCGGTTGGCCTGACACCTCCGACATTTGATCATAGACCCTTCTTGCCTTCCTCCAGATGCGTGGACATCTTTGGGGCGGGGGCGGCCGGGGCGGGGGAGAAGGAACCTCAGCCCCTTTTCTCCTGGACTGTGGGGGAAACAAGGGTGGCGAAAAAACCAAACAACAACTTGGAAAGGGGGGAATAACCCCTGTGGAAAACGGGGGGCCGGGGTGAGGGGGGGGGGGGTTGGGGGAAAAATTTATTCAACCCAGGGTAAATTTTGGGAGCATTTGGGGGGTTTTGGCCGGGTTTCTGACCACAAATAGTGCGCGAATTTGGGGGGGTCTCCACCTTTTTTCCTGGTTTTGGCCCTCTCAGTCTGCCCATCCGACTGTGGGTGAAAACCTGAGGACAAACTAACAGTAATCCCCAGCAAGGGAAAAAACCCCTTTAAAAACGTGACACAAAAGGGCCCTCTGTCGGAGAAAATGTCTTGTGGGTTTTGCCGTGAAGGCGAAAAACCCACGTCCCCAGAATGCCCCCCATTTCCCTTGGCTGGGAAACCTTCTTGAGAGGGACTAGGTAAAACCATCTTAAAAAAAATCTGTCGATGATAGTTAAACCAGAACTGGGGAAGCCATTACAAAATTTGGAAAAACCTGTGACGAAGTCCATGGCTATGTGGACCGGGGGACGAGGAGGAATGGGCCGGGGGATGTAAGAGTCCAGCAGGAGGGCGATGAAAAGACTTGGCTTGGGAACCCCTATTGAGTACAGGCCTGTGACGTAATCTGTGACATTTTTTGAAAAGAGATGGCCACCAAAAAACTGAGTTCGGACCATCTGCAACGTCCTGCTGATACCAGGATGACAGAACAGACGTGAATTATGGCATGAATTCAGTCCCCTTGGGTACGAGGCCCCCCCCCCCCCCGGAACAAAACACCGGTCAGGTGGGCATGAAGTAGGAATGGGGGGTCTTTGGTGGCATCTCTAACCTCTCCCCCCCAACTCCAAACCATGGGGGACAGAGAGTCTCACTGATTCCGGAAGAAAAAAACTCATCCTCCCCAGAGGTCTGTGACTCGGAGGGTTCCTGTATTCTGGACAGGGTGTCTATTTTGCCTTTTTTGACTCCAGGTCTGAAAGACAAAGAGAATTTTAATTTTTTCCAAAAATAAAGCCCACCTTGCCTGCCTGGGATTTTTAAAGGGGCTTCGCTGATCTCAGGTACTCCAGGTTCTTATGATCTGTCCATACAAGAAGGGTTTCCTTAGCCCCCTTCTAGCCCATGCCTCCCCTCCTCGAGAGCCCCCAACTTGACTGCCAACAGTTCCCCCCTCGGTCCCCCCCATCATAATTGCGCTCTGCTGGGCAAAAAGTCCTAGAAAAAAAGGCACATGGGGGAATACGGCCATCAAAATTTCTTTTGGCTTAGGACAGCTCCAACCCCTGTTTTGAGGCGTCAACCTCCACAATGAAAATGTATTCGGGGTTAGGGGACCCTAGAACGGAAGCAGACGGGAAAAAAATCCTTTGAGCTTGACAAAAACTCTTTTTTGCTGGTCTATTCCAAAAAAACCTTTTTTTTTAGATATGTGAGAGCATTTTGAGGGGGCTGCTACGGGCCATAATTCCTGATGAACCGTCTGTTTTTAAAAATTAGCAAACCCCAGAAACCTTTTAACTGTTTGCGGTCGGTAGGAGAAGGCCTTTTTTAAGGGTTGCCTTGACTTTTGGGGGGGTTCCCCCTATTTAACCCTTTTTTGGGCTGGAGAATGATGAATTTTCCCAAAGGGAAAGAGTTTGGGAGTGGTATGAAACTCCCCAAATTTTTAGCTTTGGGCAAACCCGATGATTTTGAAAAGAGGAGGAGGGCAGCCCCGGGCTGATTTTGTGGGTTTCCAGATTATGGGAAAAAAATCCCGAATGTCATCAAGTATACACAAAAAAAACTTTCCCACCAAAGTCCCCCAGGACAAACATTTACCCAAAGCCGAAAAACTGCAGGGGACATTTTTTTTTTTTTTTTTTTTTTTTTAAACCAAAAAGGGGATTACCCCCAGTACCCCCTATGACCAGTGGGGAGTTTTTTTAAATGCCGTCTTCCTTCACCCCCTCCTTGATAAAAGAACAAGGTGGTAAGCGTTTCTCCCCAAAACCCAAATTAGGGATCTTGGCGCCCCGAATTGGTCGAAAGCAGTGTTTTATAAATGGTAGAGGGGATGGTTTTGACGGTTTATGTCGTTTAAAAAACCCCCGTAGTCGATACATGGTCCCCAAGGGAACCATCCTTCTTTCCCCACAAAAAAAAAGCCTTCCCCCCGCTGGGAAGAAAAAAGGTCTGATAACACCAGCTTTTAGTGACTCATCAACATACTTCCTTATGGCTTGGTTCTCTGGTCCTGACAACGAATACAATCGACCCCTTGGGGGAGAAGTGCCTGGTAGGAGTTCAATGCCACAGTCATAGGGTCTATGAGGTGGAAGTGCCGTAGCCCTGGACTTGTTGAAAACCTCCTTAAGTGCATGATATTCGGGTGGTACCTTAGACAGATCAGGATATGCCTCCTCAATGTCATTCTCCGGAAAAATATCTGTAGAGGCAAAAGACAGGCAAGTGGCCGAGCAGGACTTAGCCCAGCCCAAAATCTCTTTGGCTTGCCAGTCAATATGGGGATTGTGCTTTTTTAACCAGGAGGCCCCTAAAACAATGGGTAGTTTAGGAGAGTTGATAATCCTGAATGTGACCTCATCCTAAAGATTGCCCCCCAGTGTGAGTTTTATTACCTCCGTCTTGTAGTATGAACTGTTGATACTATGACCATTCAAAGCCAGGACATTACGGGTGGGAAGGAGTTTGATGTCATGGTCCCTGGCGAACGACTCATCCATAAACTCCGTGTCCGCCCCTGAGTCAATGAATACTGACACCTGATGAGAAGTGGAAGACACTTGAATAGTTGCAGGAAATGAGCATGAGGAGACAGACAGTTGACTTCGGCTCAGTAGAGTTCTCCTCACCTCTACTGAGCCTGGGCTTTTAACGGACACTTGAATGCAACATGACCCTGTCCACCACAATAAAAACACAAGTTATTCTTCCTTTGTCGATCTCGTTCCCCCGCAGAAATCTTAGAACGACCCACCTGCATGGGCTCCGGGTCACAACAGTGATCAGAAGGGGGTGGAAGACCCCTGGGTTCTAGGTGGGGAACAGGACTGTGAGCTGAAGGGGAATTAACCCGTCTATGAAGCCTCTCCCTCCTCCTTTCTGTGAGCCGCAAATCGATGCAGGTTGCCAGGTCCTCAAGATGGTGAAGGGAGACAAGGTAGTCCCGGGTAGCCAGTTCATCCTTAATGTTCTCATTCAGACCTTGCATGAAAGCATCCATTTTAGCATGCTCATTCCAAAGACTGTCTGCTGCCAGTAAATGAAAGTCAATGATATAAGATGTAACACTTCTCTCTCCCTGTTTAATGGAGAGTAAACCTCTGGCAGCTTCACGACTAGGAAGAACTGGATCAAAAACCCTGATGAGCTCTTTGGAAAATGCAGAATAAGAAGCACATGTTATCGAACCATTTTGCAGCAGACAGGTGAAGCAGATGAATTAATTGCATGAGTGAGAGCAGAGCAGGCAGACGGGCCAGAATCATAACATTTCCACTCATTCTCCAATTACGACATGTTAAATAATAAGTATGTGACCTTTTTTTTTTACATTGGGCTAGGTCCACATCATGTTTGAGTTATTACTCAGGCATGTAATGGTCAAAGCATGCACATAAGATGATCTGAATACAGTATGTTTTTCTTGTTTGGATTTTTTTTGAAAGATGCAGGAAGGCAAGTAACCTGTTGATGGCAGTTCATTCTGTCCTTGGAGAAATGTTTAGTTTCGTAGAAGCAGCAGTAAAAAAATTTTTTGCAGTTTAACTTTTTTGCACTGTATGTTAAAGTTATTATAAGTTGTTTTTCTTTCTTGAGAAGGTAATTGGCTTGGGAAGCTGTTATATATGTGTTTAGTTTGTACGTGAGTCAGGGCCCCGGGTCGTATACATCAGAGCACCCCTGAGACTAAGAAGAAATGAAATCCTGGCTCAAATGTTAGTGGGGAAAAGTAAGGAGTGTAATTCTGCAGTATACATCATCTAGCATGCCGTAGAAGAGCCACATTTCTTGTAGTTGCATTCATTTCTTTAGGGTGCATTTTAACTAATTAAATATAAAACGGGGGGATTGATAATTTCAGTATTTTCCACAATAACTTTCTCATGTATTCTGATGCAAAAAGAAGTTGTTACATAAAAAGCACAGCTGTATTAAAATTATTGTTTTCACAGCAACAGTTAAAGTGATAATAGCCTGTTAGAAGCTAAATGCAGAGAAATTTGTACTGTGGTGCAAAGATGTGTGTGAGTGAGAGATTGTGGACTGCAGCAGAGAAGGAGTGAGTCATAACTGCACCCGCAGCCAGTCATCAGCCATACTGGCACAGCGTTCATACCCAATCCTCAAGACAAAGGGCACATGCATCTGTCCATCCTGGAATCGTTTCTTAATCTTAAGATTTCACGTCTGCACAGTGGACTTCAGGGTAATCTTCCGAGCTCATCAGCAACACTAATAAAATTAATGCCAGAGTAAACATGGCAAAGGGCATGTTTCCATTAGCTAATAAAGAGGCTTCCTCATTACTTCCATCATTTGCTAAATGAAAAACAGGGACAGCAAATTTGAGCCTTTATTATTACACAATATACCCATGATATTATAATGAAGAATTTAAAGAAATATTTTTGGTTGTAAAGTTTTACAACACATTTCTGACTTAAACATGTTTCTAGCTGGTTATCACATTTTTAGTAAAGTTTTTGCATAACTGACTAAAACATGCGTAAGAAAAATAGCCGCAGCAATTGGCAAGTTAATATTTTTTTGTGGAGTTTGTTGCATTTATTATCAAAAATAAAAGAAAAATACAGAATAGACAAAAAATACATGTAATGAGAATATTATGCAAAAGGTTTATAAGGAGGCTCTTGTGTTTATATAGTTTGAAGAAAAGCTAATTATACTGCATCCTATCATGTACAATTAATAAAGTGCACCAGACACACTTGTGTCTGCTGTGTTTATTTCATGGTAGTCACTGAATTGGCTCAGAATATTTGCTGTAAGCTACCACAGTGAATAATTCAATGCACTTTGAGCTTTGAGTAGCTGACAAGAATCACAAGCGTTGTAACTTCAGGGGAGAAGTGTTTGATAATGAAAAGCATTGCCATAAGCATGGCACAGCAATTCAGGGGTAGCTCATACTTTTTTAATGCAGAACCACATGCATGCTTATTTCCAAATTCAGGTGCGTGTGTGAAAAGCGACAACCCAGTCTGCGGGTGAGACAGCAGTTAGACGATATTAATATGTATCAAAGCTTTGTTGGTGGGATGACAAATGAAAAAGGTCAAAGGAGTGAGCTTCATACTGATTTGGTCTTTGATAAAGCTGAATAGACCACACATAGCAATGATCTATTTTATTAAGATACCTATACATCCTAAAGAAATCTGGTTAAGCTCATTGAAAACATGAAACAACAAAATTTGGTAAAATAAAATTAACACAATATGCTGATCCAATGTAATTTAAGAGCAAGACAGCTTTTTAATCTTGTATTTCATATTTACCATTTTTAACAAATAAAGTATTAACATGCAAAAGATAAGATACTTCATACATACAGTCCAAACTGTCCTTCAGCATCTACCAAGAAAAAAAACATACAAATAGTACTAAAACTACAAGCCAAAGTAAGGTAGGTTAAGTACATGGCCCCAAACATACACAAATAGAGACACACATAGAGACATTCATGTCAACAACAAAAACAATCCTGTATTATATCAAAAGATGCTCAAAGATAATGTGAAGCAAAATGCCAGGCTGTCAATTATGTTGCATGACCACCACAACTCTCACGCACCAGGTAAAGTGCACATGTTTGCTACTGCTACCAAATCAATACCAAATCAAAAATCATAGCATTGACACAGTAATAACATTTCTAAATATCTTTCTACACTATGATGTATTTACTTATGAAGAGTTACTCACCTTGGCATGCTGAATGCTTGAAAATTAAAGTGAAACTGAGGGCATGACATACTGATTAATTCAGTGAATAGATATATATATAATTGTCTTACCACTTGAGGGCACTCACAGAGCATTCATATGAGATGTTGTTCTATAGGTGACAAGCTATGCCTAAGGCTAGTTTGACTGAGTTTAAAGAAAAGTCTGGCAAGTAGCTTTAAGAGGGTGATAATACTCTTTGTTGCCCCAGGAATATTTCCCAAAAATGTGTCTGTTCATTTAACTAAGTAAACAAGACATGTTTCTCATGATGTTCTCTATGTGTTTCCCTTGGGACAGTTTCAAAGAGAGTTTATCATTGGCTGTTTAAGTAGATACTTGAAAACATTCAGCTCGGAGCTTATACCCAAAATATTTGTAACTGCAAAGCCAGTCTTCTACAATACCCTATATTTCTTCAGCATGACAAAATACATATTGTACATCTTTTATTTGCCTTATGAATAAAACATAACTGGGATGGTTAATATTGTTATTTCCTTTTTATTATCTGAACAGCCCACATTGCAAGCTTTGTTATTGATTGACTTAGGTCCAGAGGGTCTCTGTAAAAGTCAAGATTTAGTCACCAATTTTTCCTCTTTTTAATTTATCTATTTCTTTGAAAATCTGTGTGGCAAAAAAAAAAAAAAAAAAAAAATGGGCAGATTGTTTTCTCTGAGCACACTTTTTTACTTTTTGTGTCTGACTGCCTACCTGGTGGGTGGGAACTAAACAGAAACAGATTTGTGGGTTTTTTGGAACCAGACCACAAATGTGAAAAGTGTTTCTCTGCAGGATTGTTTTTCAGTCAAACTGTTTTTCTTAGTGTCAACTCCACAAAATAACAAAGCTGTTAATCCAGTTAAGGTATTCAATTCAACAGGGCACTCTTGATGTTAAGATATGTTGCATGGACTTTTGTTCTGAAATCTAATCATCCTTCCCTATTAATCACTACAGGTGACCAGATCAGAGCTTATATTTACTACCTAACCTTTAGCTTTAACAAATTTGGTTCAATAATCATGGTTAATTATGGTCATAAACTGATTTTTGGGCATAGTTTTTGCAATGGTTTTATCATACTCTGGCTGACCTTGCCCCTGTCTCTGGCACTGAATCACAATCAGTCATATTTGGCACCAGAATTAATAAGTGGAGTCCAGAAACCGACAGTGACTGCAGAAGACCTCAGCCAAGCAATACAGGACACAAAAATGGGGATGCACACGTTCTCAGATTGGGTATTACAGATCTCTTATATTTTTTTTTAAAAAGTACTTTTACTGGCATTATACAGTTAATAGTTTCAATCGCACATCATGGATCCATCATGGACATGAATGTCATTTCAATTTTAGGCTTTTGTTCACCTGAACCTTTTATTCAGAATGAAATGATTAAACAATATACAATGATTTAAATAAACTGGGTTGTTTAGTATAATTTTAACATGACAGCTTGATTTTAATATGAATTTTTATAATCCAAATCTTAAGCATAGTGGTGGTAGTGGTGGTTTTAAAAAGCTTGTTTTTTTTTTTTTTTTGACTAGTTACAACCCTGACAAAAGAATGGTAAAGATGCAGCATTAAAAGACAAAAAATAATGTATGTCCATGATGAATGCACAAACCTCTGATCGGAACATTGTGTTGTGGCTTTTGCTGAAATGTTACCAATGGGATGCAGATATGAGTCAATGCTGGAAAGTGGAAAAACAAAAAATTAAATTTTGTGTAAACCAGTATAGTATTGCTTGGAAACAGCAGGTATTTTTAAATATAATGAATGTCACACATACATCAAACTGTTCTTCATTCACACTTCTCTTACACATGCTCCAGTTCTCCGCCAGCTGTTCTAAAACTTTGATTGATGCTTTATACAAACTTCAACTGAAGTTAAGCTGAATTAAAAAGAAACAAACAAACAAAGATAAAAACAGCACAAAAAACACAGCTCTATCATCATGGCTCTATCCTTGTTAGATGAACAAGTAACAGGCTGTCTGTGCTGGCTCACTGGCGTTGTTGACTGGGGCACCTAAAGCTATTGTTAATGTCACTGGGACATGTTAAATTGCTCCTGCAAGAAAAGCCTGTAGGGAGCACGAAGCAATTTATCCGAAAACAGAGATGGCACTAAAGCATAAAAAAAAAAACAAGCTTCTGTTCGGCAGAAATATTACTGTTGTATGGGGCTTCACGGTTCTGTGAGGAAAATATATATGACGTGTACATTTAGAACAACTCTAATGTGTTTTTGGTACTACTTTTAATCTTTGACATTTTACCTCACTGGGCATCCCTGTGATTCTGTAATGAGAAGATAACTGATTTGCAGCCATGTTTTGTCAGGTAAATATTTATTAGGAAAAGCATGTGCTTGGACAGTGGAATGTGTTTACTCTGAGTTTTATTCAGTTGACTGGATTTTATATGTCACTGTTACACTACTGATCATAAGCTTTGTTTTAACAAATTATAGTCAACAAAAATCTTTGAACCTGATTAGGTTGCTTCTGAGATATAATTAGGCTTCAGTAATGCTTCTCATAGTGATGTTGTCAACAAAAGAATAATGATGTACCACAGAATCCAATGTGTCAGTTTATGACAAATATTAGAAAACATGTTTTTTTCTCTTTTCATTTTAGTTTAATTAAGGAAAATAAAGCTAAATGCTGATAGCAGAAAAGATTAAGAGTATTATTTTAAGTTTTCTGCTAGTACAAAAAAATAGCATCACAAAACATAAGCAGTTAGCTGATTGCATTCTAATCGCTAATTGCTTACAACTTACTAATGAGTGTTTCCTGTTTTTAAAATCTAATTGATTAAATGATTAGCATTATCTCACTGTAATTTGTGGCTAATTACTAACAACAAATCTACAAGAAGCCAGACTTGATCTGCTTCCAGGTGTTATAACTAAAAAAAAGTAGACAGACCCACAATCCACATGTGAAAAGTTGTTTCTGAAATATTTTCTAACTTAATTGTTACATTTTTAAAAACCCTCTGTCATGGTGCATGGAGTAGATGGACCAAGGTGCAAACAGGAACTCGGGAGACACATGGTGGGTAGAAGGTTTTATAATAAAAATCTAGACTTACAGGGAACACTTGGAGGCATGGAACATAGAACAGGCACCCTGAAGTCGATGAGCATGAGGCGAGGAGCAGGGTAACGGAAGATCTCGGCAAAACAACTGTGAAAATCAGCTACTTTATATAAACGGAGAAAGTGAGAGAATGACCGGGCAAGCAGATGAGAACGAGCAACAGCTGAGGATATTAAATCAGGGAGCTGAGGGAAAGAGAATAATATCAGGGGCAGAAAGGCAGGAACACAGGGAAGAAATCTCACAGAATATAATAAATAAATAAATAAATAAAAAATTATATATATATATTCACTATAGCTGGACAGAAAAAACAAAACAAGTAGTTCTTCTCAGGTTCCTAAATGTTCATGATGAACAAGAGTCAATCTTTAGACTCACAAGTTTTAATCATTGACATTATGAATGCTTTATGCAGTTGTTAATGCATCATTTTTAGTGCAGTCCTTGTTGAATCAGCTAAAAAGGTGAAATTACATATTTACAAGGTGATTTACTGTGCTAGTAATACTTTCCAGCAGTATTTTCCTGATCTTCCATGTGTAAAGATGTGAACATACCTGAAATACTTTTAATGGCAGCCAACTACCAGAATAACTGAAGTTGAGATCTCAGAGATCTCTTTAATGACATTCTAAAACTATAAAGGCAAGGGTGCCTTCACTATCAGGGACTTTATTAAAAATGTAAGATATACATGGGCATAAAATAGGATACATGTAGTACTCTAATTGATCTCAGGCATTACTAACTTTAAAAGTGATCAAAGGATCCTGACACCTGTGTGTGAGAACATCCACATGCACAAATGTCAACCTGCAAAGAAAAAAAGTGCCACTAGTAGCTTTTTAGCCTCAGCATTTTCCAAGGAGAAATGCTGCCGACAGATTCTTTTTTGTATCCCTTACAAATCTAAAGACAGAGTGAGAGCACAACGTGAGATATTTAGTGGGATTTCAAAGTAGAGCGTCGCTTGGAAAGGTACAGAGCGGGCTGAACAGATCTGCACCTAAGCACACTGTGCGCCCACTAATAGGCTTCTGCTTCCTGCTGCTTGCTCTGTGGTGTGTAGATGTCAAAGAGTATCTCTGCTCCTTTTCATATGCGTGTAATTAGCCATCACTAGACATGCATGGTGGCTCAGAGCTGACAAATCTCAACAGAAGAGCTGAGGTGTTTTGATTTAGCAAAAATCTGGTCAAATTTGCAACAAATAACATTTGGTAGGAGTTTGTTGGTGCATACATTTATCCATATCCTGTACTCACCAAATTGTGGTGTTGCTTGTAAAAGGATCAATGTTTTTTATTCTTCTTGGTGGGTTAACTCAGAGGATCAAAAACAAAATTTGAGATCTGTAACAATTAATTTCTCCACTAAACTGTTTGTCCATATGTTTGGCTGCTGACTGGTCATAGAATTCTTTTGTTACCGACAAATGAAAGGTATATAGTACAACTGGAACCCTTCCATTACATGGTGTTGGAAAGGAGTGCATTAATCAGAGAAGCAGCCAAGAGTCCCATGGTAACTCTGGGGTCACTGCATTTATCTACCACTCAGGTGGAAGAATCTGTTGAAAACAACTATTAGAGAAGCACTATGCATGTCTGACCTTTATGGAAGTTTGGCAAGAAGAAAGTAAATGTCGAAAGAGAGCCATAAAAAAACAGTTTTACCACAAGCTATGTAAGGAGCACAGCAAACTCTTGAAGACGGTGCTACGGTCAGCTAAGATGTTTGTCCCCACTACCTGAGGAGNTACAGACCAATACAAAGTTGATGAATTATACGTATGGTTTTCCTTTTTTTCAAAAATAAAAACCTCAAAACTTTGTATCCAACCCCTTTTACCTCTAGATAAAATCGAATGCAACCAATTCTCTTTGTAAAATACCTAATTAGCAAACAGAGTCCACCTTTGTGTAATTTAATCCCTGTATAAATATAGTTATTCTATGAAGGCCTTAGAATGTTGTTAAAGAACACTAGAGAACAAACAGCATCGCAACGACGAAAGAACTGAGCAGACAGGTCAGGGATAACATTATTCAGGAGTTTAAAGCAACCTTAGGTTGAAAACAGCATCCCAAGTGTTGTCTCCCTAAGTTCAGTCCATCAATGCAAAGCGTAAAGAGTTTGACACGACTGCAAGCCTACCAAGTCATGACCGCTCTAAACCAACAAGATGTTGAAGGACAGGCAGTCAAGTGGTCTTTGATTACTCTAGATGAGCTGTAGAGATCCATAACTCAGGTGAAAGAATTTATAGACAGGACTTGTGCACTCCAAGTATCCTTTCTTGATGGAGGAGTGGCAAGAAGAAAGCCATAAGAGGTCATGTTTGCAGTTTGCTCGTACTCGTACTCGTTGTCTTCCGCTTTATCTGGGACCGGGACCCCCCTCTCCCCAGACACCTCCTCCAGCTCCTTGGGAGGGAGCCCAAGGCGTTCCCAGGCCAGCCGAGAAACATAGTCCCTCTAGTGTGTCCTGGGCCATCCCCTGGGCCTCCTCCCGGTGGGACGTGCCTGGAACACCTCCCGGGGAAGGCATCCAGGAGGCATCCGGTATAGATGCCCGAGCCACCTCAACTGGCTCCTCTCGATGTGGAGGAGCAGCGGCTCTACTCCGAGCCCCTCCCGGATGGCCGAGCTCCTCACGCTATCTCAAAGGGAGTGCCTGGCCACCCTACGGAGGAAGCTCATTTCAGCTGCTTGTATCCGGGATCTCGTTCTTTCGGTCATGACCCAAAGTTCATGGCCATAGGTGAGGGTAGGAACGTAGACCGACCGATAAATCGAGAGCTTCGCTTTTCGGCTCAGCTCTCTCTTCACCACAACGGACCGGCACAGCGCCCCCATTACCGCGGCACCCACACCGATCCGTCTATCGATCTCCCGCTCCATTCTTCCCCCACTCGTGAACAAGACCCCGAGATACTTAAACTCCTCCACTTGAGGCAGGAACTACCCTCCAACCTGAAGAAGACAGGCCACCCTTTTCCGGTCGAGAACCATGGCCTCGGACTTGGAGGAGCTGATCCTCATCCCAGCCGCTTCACACTCGGCTGCGAACCGCCCCAGCGCATGCTGTAGGTCTTGGCTAGAGGGGGCCAGCAGGACCACGTCATCTGCAAAAAGAAGAGACGAAATCCACTGGTCCCCACACCAAACCCCCTCCGGCCCCTGGCTGCGTCTAGAAATCCTGTCCATGAAAGTTATGAACAAGACCGGTGACAAAGGGCAGCCCTGCCGGAGTCCAACATGCACCAGCAACAGGTCCGACTTAGTGCCGGCAATGCAGACCAAACTCCTGCTCCGCTCGTACAGGGACCGGATGGCCCCTAATAAAGGGCCCCCGATTCCATACTCCTGGAGCACCCTCCACAAGGCATCACGAGGCACACAGTCGAATGCCTTCTCCAGGTCCACAAAACACATGTGAACCGGTTGGGCAAACTCCCTGAGCCCTCGAGTACCCTGTAGAGGGTATAGAGCTGGTCCAGTGTTCCACAGCCGGGACGAAAACCACACTGCTCCTCCTGAAGCCGAGGTTCGACTATCGGCCGGACTCTCCTCTCCAATACCCTGGCGTAGGCTTTACCAGGAAGGCTGAGGAGTGTGATTCCCCTGTAGTTGGAACACACCCTCCGGTCACCCTTCTTATGAAGGGGGACCACCACCACGGTCTGCCAGTCCAGAGGCACTGTCCCCGACCGCCACGCAATGTTGAAGAGGCGAGTCAACCATGACAGCCCCACAACATCCAGAGACTTGAGGTACTCAGGGCAGATCTCATCCACCCCCGAAGCCCTGCCACCGCGGAGCTTTTTGACCACCTCGGTGACTTCAGCCTGGGTGATGAAAGAGTCCAACCCCGAGTCCCCAGCCTCTGTTTCCACCAGGGAATGCGTGATGGCAGGGTTGAGGAGATCTTCGAAGTCCTCCTTCCACTGCCCAATAATGTCCCCAGTAGAGGTCAGCAGCCTCCCACTCCCACTGTAAACAGTGTTGACGAAGCACTCCTCCCCCCTCCTGAGGCGCTGGACAGTTTGCCGGAATCGCTTCGAGGCCAACCGGTAGTCCTTCTCCATGGCCTCACCGAACTCCTCCCAGGCCCGAGTCTTTGCCTCTGCCACCACCTGGGCCGCAGCATGCTTGGCCTCACGGTACCCGTCAGCCACTTCAGGAGTTCCACAAGCCAACCACAGCCGATAGGACTCCTTCTTCAGCTTGACAGCGTCCCTTACTGCCGGCTTCCACTAATAGGTTCGGGGATTGCCGCCGCGACAGGCACTGCAGACTTTACAGCCGCAGCTACGGGCGGCAGCGTGGACAATAGATGCGGAGAACATGGTCCACTCGGACTCTATGTCTCCAACATTCCTCGGAATCTGGTCAAAGCTCTCCCGGAGGTGAGAGTTGAATACATCCCTGGCCAAGGGCTCCGCCAGACGTTCCTAGCAGACCCTTACTATGCGCTTGGGCCTGCCAAGTCTGTCCGGCTTTCTCCTCCTCCAGCGGATCCAACTCACCACCAGGTGGTGATCACCCTCTCTTCACCCGAGTGTCCAAAACATGCGGCCGAAGGTCTGGTGATACAAAATCGATCATTGACCTCCTGCCTAGGGTGTCCTGGTACCAAGTGCACTGATGGACACCCTTATGTTTGAACATGGTGTTCATTATGGACAATGACCATGACTAGCACAGAAGTCCAATAACAAAACACCACTCGGATTCAGATTGGGGAGGCCATTCCTCCCGATCACACCTCTCCAAGAACCCCTCATGACGACTACTAAATCGAGGCACGTGACGTCGCCCGGTACGGCGAAGTCGGGGTCCCACCCCGGAGCCAGGCCTGGGGTCAGGACTCGTCGGGGAGCGCCTGGTGGCTGGGTTGCTCCTCGTGGGACCCGGCCGGGCCAAGCCCGAACGATAGACGCGAGACCATCCCCCAGTGGGCACACCACCTGCAGGGGGAACTGTGAGGGACCGGTGCAAAGAGGATTGGGCGGTGGATGAAGGTGGAGACCTCGGCGGCCCGTTTCCCGGATGCTTAGGCTGGCTCTAGGGACGGGGAATGTCACCTCGCTGGGGGGGGAGGAGCCTGAGCTTGTGCGGGAGGTTGAGAGATATTGACAAGAAATAGTCAGGCTCGCCTCCACGCACAGCGTGGGCTCTAGAACCCATCTCCTCGACAGGGGCTGGACTCTCTTCTACTCTGGAGTGGCCCACGGGGAGAGGCGGCGGGCTGGGGTGGGTTTGCTTGTTGCCCCCCAGCTTAGCCGTCTCGTGTTGGGATTTACCCCAGTGGATGAGAGGGTCGCATCCCTGCGCCTTCGGTTTGGGGACAGGTCTCTGACTGTCATTTCGGCCTACGGGCCAAGTGGTAGTGCAGAGTACCCGGCCTTCTTGGCGTCCCTGTCGGGGGTGCTGGATAGTGCCACTCCCAGGGACTCCATTATTCTGCTAGGGGACTTCCACGCCCACGTGGGAAACGACAGGTTGCAGTTTGCCACAAGCCAAATAAGAGAAACAGATATGACAAGAAATTAAGTCAAATATAGGGACACATTGTTTTTTTTTTTTTCGGGTACTCAGGGTTACAAAAGCATGCCGGTTGGGTTGACTAGTACTGAATTCCCATTAGGTGTTTTTTCTCATCAGACTCTGTGTCAGCCTGGTAATCTGTCCAGGGTGTACTAAATCTTTTGTCCCGTAACCCTGGAAGGTAGATTCTAGTCCCCTGGAAATTCTTGTCAGGATGGATGGATGATAATAGCCCCTCCAACAAAAGTACCAAAAATTTTAGCTGACTGATTGAGGTAGTTACAGTTACAGAGTTCCAAGTACTGTACCTGGTACTGTAAATGAAAATGATATAAAGGAACTTCAAGGTTTCTATAAGTTCGGGTTATCTCGGGTTATATGCACCTTTGTGTGTCATTGAAGTCTGGTGTGAAGTATAAAGGCAGAATCCTACTTTGAAGTTCATGTATTGCTGACTTTGTGTTTTTGTGAAGCGGTATGCACCACGCTGTTCACGCCAACAATGCAGCTGTCACACTGTTGATTCTCTGATGCTGTGTTTTTGTGTTTAAACACACACTGATGTAGCTCTAAACCACCCCTGTTTGGTCTGTGTGAATTATGAAGAGAATAGCAGCAGCTGAAAGAGGAACAGGGTATTTTGGACTCTGACAAATTAATGCATAGAAAAGACTCATCTTGATTATTACAATTTGAATGCAGCTTGATTATGTGATTAGCAAATTGATAGGAAGATATTTAGTTGGAGGAGTAGTTTGCTTTTAATAAAATCAAATGGTGAAAATTTTGTATTGGACACTTAGATCTAACCCTTGGATGTTACATTTTGTTCCTTTTTGCTTTTTAACATGTCAAAATGATTTTAATGGCTTTGAATGAACCATAACGGAATTTAAATCCTGATACTGAATATTATTGTTGTTGTAAAAGCAGCTGTGTTGAATTGTATGTCTAGGACTAAGGGCATTTCTCCAACTCCCTAAATTTTCAAATGCTGCTTCAGGAGAGGCGTTAGTTCAGCTTTACTACTGGAAGCCGAGGGTCCCAGCTTCAGCATTAAAAAGAAATTAACAAAAGACAACAAAGACGTGGCGAGCTTCTTAAATAATCTTCAGCTTTAATGCTGCCCGTGCCAAAGCAAACAGACATAAAGTTGTAAATCCCCACTTCAAAAGAGGAGATGCACTTCTGCTATGGATAGATGGTGAGTAATCTATCCAACTACTGGAAAAATATGAAATTCATCATTTCTGTCTTTGCTAATATATATAAGCCAAGCAGTTTTTGCAATATTGATATTGCATACAGTAATATTGTTATAATAATTAATTTGTGATATAGTGTGCAGACCTACTATCCATCTATCTGAGCATTCGTCCTTCCAAGCATATATCCATCCGGGTGTCCATTCATGCGTCCATCTCTCCGTCCGTCCGTTCATTGTTTTCCACAGAGTACAATCCCCCACTGTTTTTTGGACTTCTGTTTAAGTCACTTTCTGTTGTTTCATCTGCACCCGTCAGATTGTCTGGCAACAGCGACTAAGCTGGCACTGGGAAACACAAAAACCACACGTATTGTGTGGTGAGACATCACATAAGCACACATGAACAGGCAGGCAGCTTGACAAAGAGCGCAGCAGACAGATCGTGTGAGGATAAAAAAAAAGAAGAAAAGAATAGCAAATTTCAGATAATGACAGAGAAAAACACAGTCAGCTTGTGTGCAAGCTGTCACAGATGTCCACGAGTTTTTGCTCTTCCCTCTTGATCTGCAGCGAGGTCACAATGTAAATGTCACCATTGCTGACATTGAGACGAGTCAGGTGCCATGGCAGTCATGTCACACTGAGTGACACTTTGACCGGACAGATCCCAGTTCAGTGGAAGACAATAGCACAATTTCATTTAGCCCCAACAGATGAGAAGAAGCCAATATCTGTAGAACACAGAGTATTATGTGCCATTTTTTGTACATGTGGGAGTGAGTGTGAGTGTAGACATGCATTTGTTTGTCTTTATGCCATTGATTCGTTGTGTGTCCATGTAACTCCGTTTTAGGTTGATTGATGGTAATTTTCTTGCACAACCAGTGGCGTACTGCCGTTCTCTGTTTGTCCCTCCTTATTAAACTGTTTGCTTGGCAGTTTGCATAAAACCGAATAAGGATAAAGTGCTTTGTGTGTTTGTCCTTTGATATTTTCCCCCTTAGACTAAGATCTAAAGATCTTGTGGGTGAATTCACTTTAAGATTGTATAAAAGTCCAATGACAGAAACACAATCTTGTTTAATTTTCAATGTTGTTTTTATAACTACAATATCTGTTTATCTTTCTCCTACTTATCTTTCTCAGTTTGTTGTTTCGTGGTCCACAAACGGTGCCATGAGTTCGTCGGCTTTTCCTGTCCTGGTGCCGATAAGGGTCCTGACACAGATGTAAGTTTACAGTTTGTGTTTACATTTTCAGCTGTTTTGATTATTGTCCAAAAATGATTCCTTGTGATTGATTTATTTGCAAAAAAGCAAACAAACCTAAACACATTTTATTGGGATTTTATGTGATAGACCAGCACAAGGTGGCACTTATTTATAAAGTGGACTTTTAGAAATAAAAATATGAAATTTGTTGCTTACATTTTTATGCAGCTCAGTTTTCTCTAAATGAAATCCAGTGCTACCAGAAGACGCAACTGCAAACCTGGCAAAACATGGCTGACAGGCAGGTCTAGAGAAAGTTAATTAAAGAAGCACCCCAGATATCCATGGTAACTTTGGAGGAGCTGCAGAGATCCAAATCTCATATGTCTGTTGACGGGACAACTAGTTGTGCACTCCTCCAATCCTTGATCAATTGCCTAGAAAGGAACATAATGACTTTCAAGCAAACTGTCTGGACTTTTATTCAAGCTTGCAAATTGAGAAAGCACACATTGCAGTACAGGCAGCAGAAGTGTGAGTTCTGTGAGAAGGCCACATCTGTTCATACACCAAGACAGTTGCTGCACAGATTTTATTGGGCAAAAAAACCAAATGATAACTTTGAAACACCATGGGAAGTCGCACCCTGAATGTAGCACAGTAGGTTGCTTGTTGAGTATATCCACATCAGACAGGACAGTATTTGCAGAAGGGATAATGGGAGTTCACCCAAAGGGCAAACTGTTAAGAAGTTCAAAGGGAAGGTTTCACATCAGACAGAACATGAATAATTATTCTCCACTTTCCCTCAGCAGAGACAGTGAAGCTAGTCTAAGTTTGTAGGAAGATAGATGGAGCCAAATTCAGGCAAGTACAAAGAGGAAGCTTGTTAAAAGTTGCAAAAAACTTGGGACTCCAGCAGAGAGGTTTATAGAGGTTTTGCTATTGACAAGGTAAAACACATAATTTTTAAGGTTGTTTTTTAGAAAAGCTAAATATTGGAAAGACAATCCATGTGTTATTAACTAGAGATTTATTTATGTATAATTGGATGGATAGATATGTAGGCATGAAGGTAGGCAGGCTGGCAGTTTCTTTTTATTTGAATATATTACATTTGGCATCAATGCAGATCTCTTTAACTTGTGTAAAAAATTACCACATGTGCCTTTCCACTGTAGCCGGCTTGATAAATGTTTTTTTATTACATATATGGGTATAATTACTTTGAGTCTGTTAACTGAAAAGATAAGGGAAGGGTATATTGACTTTTGAAAGCAAGGTCACTTTTCATAGTGGAAAATATCAACCCCTATACCACATGATGTCAAATTCAGGAAAAAGAGGCGTAGGTGTAGGGGTAAAATAAGGAAACAAAATTGGACTAAACTTGTAGCTTCCTGAGACCAAAGTATCTGACATTGTGTTTAGCAATGAAGAAGGAGGAGGAGGAGGGAAATGTGAATGTAGCTTCTCATAGATCAGAATTTTGTAGCTTATTTCACATCTCTGCTTTATTGGAAAGCTTTCATTTGCTTTTACTTATTTTTGACCATTTCAATTTCTCTTTAGGACCCACAGGGGTTGGACAATGAAACTGAAACACCTGTCATTTTAGTGTGGGAGGTTTCATGGCTAAATTGGACCAGCCGGTAGCGGGGTCTTCATTAATTAACATTTTGACAGTAAGAGCAGAGTGTGAGGTTCAATTAGCAGGGTAAGCGCACAGTTTTGCTAAAAATTTAGAAATGCACACAACATATGGGTGATATACCAGAGTTCAAAAGAGGACAAATTGTTGGTGCACGTCTTGCGGGCGCATCTGTGAAAAAGAAAAAAATTGTGATGTATAAAAGGCCCACGGCCCCTGGTAATGTCAGCATACCACCAAGAAGGTCGAACCACATCCAAAAGGATTAACTGTGGAAAACAAGAGGAAGCTGTCTGAAAGGGATGTTCGGGGTCAAACCCGGGGTTTGATCCAAAAAAAAACATAAAAACGGCTGCCCAAATCACGGCAGAATTAAAGTTGCCACCCCCAACTCTCCTGTTTCACCAGAACTGTCCGTCGGGAGCTCCACAGGGCAATATACACGGCCGGGTGCTATACCCCAAAACTTTTGGTCACTCATGCCAATGCCCAACGTCGGTTTCAATGGTGAAGGGGAGCGCAAATCTTGGGCTGTGGACAATTAGAAACATGTATTGTTCTCTGATGGGGTCCACCTTTACTGTTTTCCCCACATCCGGGGAGGTTGGGTGTGGAGAAGCCCCCAAAGAAGCGTACCACCCAGACTTTTGCATGCCCAGAGTGAAGCAGGGGGGTGGATCGGGGGATGGTTAGGGCTGCCATATCAGGGGCATTCCCATGGCCCCCAAATACTTGTGCTAGATGGGGGGGGGTCACTGCCAAGGGACTCCAACCCATTCTTGAGGACCATGTGCATCCAATGGTTTCAAACATTGTATCCTGAAGGGGGTTGCCATGTATCAGGATGAAAAGCACAAATACAACAGCAAGACTGGTGAAAGGGTTTGTTTGATGAACATGAAAGTGAAGTTAAAACATCTCCCATGGCCTGCACAGTCACCAGACAAAATATTATTGAGCCCTTTTGGGGTGTTTTGGGGGGAGCGAGTCAGGAAAATTTTTCTCCACCAGTATCACGTAGTGCCCTGGCCACTATCCTGCAAGAAGAATGGCTTAAAACCCTCTGACCACTGTGCAGGACTTGTATATGTCATTCCCAAGAAGAATTGACGCTGTATTGGCCACAAAAGGAGGCCCTACACCATACTAATAAATTATTGTGGTCTAAAACCAGGTGTTTCAGTTTCATTGTCCAACCCCTGTATATTATTGTATTATACAAAGACATAGCAGCTTTTAAAATATTTCCTATTCTAGCATTCCTGATCAGTCTTTAATTTGTTTTAAAAGCAATGTCACTCCAGGTGTCGGAGAGAGCGGCTTCTGAAAAACAGGGTTTTGTAAAAATGTAAAAAAAACAATTGTTAAAATGAATATTGATTTGACTTTGATTTTAAGTTGTCTTCAGTATCTTATATTAGCAGTTAGCGCAGTTAATGTCACTAGAGAAGAAATTTGCATATATTTGCCTTAGAGAATATAAACCCCGAGCTTTCTATAAGCCTGCATACCTTTAAAAATAAAAAAGATTATCCATGAAAGATAAAGGTTGAAAGCTCACAAGGATAAAACAGTGGAATTTTTCTTTACTAGATATGTGCTCAGAACACTGCATCAGGTTAAAGCTATTCCACAAAATGGCTCGCTAGTGGTGCAATATTTAGTGCAGAATGCACCCTCAGATGCATCCTCCCATGCTACTGATTAACTCATAAAAGTCTAGTGTTTCCCTCTCCAAAGCAACACTGAAGCCAACGGTGCTGCAGATTTTGAGGAAACATCCTAGTGCAGATGTTATTCCCACAGTTGTGACAACAGAATGGTTGGGAATTCAGCAGGGAACCAGAGGTGCACAGTAGGCTCAATTTTTGGCTTTAAACTGGAACCAGGTTTTTCAAATGTGCCACAATCCAGCAATGTTCATATGGTCTTGGAAATCCTACAGAATAGAAGGTCCCCTAAATCCTGAATGAAGGGACATTACCAGTGGAAATACAGGCTTCTCTTCACTCAAACTGTTTGTACTAACACACACTCTCATTAGGAGAGTTGTGGTTATCTCTGCTCCATAGTGCCAAACAGAAAAGCCCAATTAAGACTCTTGTTTTCCCTGTCTTCAGCTTCCCCAGACTGAAAGCGCTGCTAATGAATTTTGTATGCATAAGCCAATTAAAGGATATATATTCACAATAATAGTGCATTCCAAACACAGATTAAAAATTCCATTCATAAGTGCATTGTTTTAAATTCTTGATTAACTGCAGTATTTATGTAATGTTAGTTTCACACCTCCTCATTTTTTTCGTTAGACTTTCCGCATTAAATAAAACCAAAAGAGAGTTTCAAAGGTGAGAGGTGAGCACTTTAGTAAAGCTGTTACATCTAAGGCAAATATGACAGCATGCAGTTTTGATGTCTTATGATTATGAAGTTTTTTACCATTGTCTTCGGCTTCTCTCTTGCCCTTCATTTTTTATTTTTCATAACAGTCTTGGGTCCACTCTTGTCATTCATCAGCTCAGCTCTGTCTTTCTGCCTGGTTAGCTATAACTTTTTCTATTCTCTTTCATCTCCCTCTCTCTGCCACTCACACACCTACATCCATGGTTTAGATCTCCCATTGTGAATCTTAGCATGCCTGTTATTATGCCCATTATCTTTCAAACCACTTCGGTTCAGAGTCAGTGAGAAGGTCTCTGAGGGATGAAACGGGCTGAATGCTAAATGAACATATGGGATTCACCAGCAGCTCTTTAAAGATACAAAACACTTGATCTCATTTAAGGTTTCTCAGGATTTGTCACTTTAGTCAATCAAAATACACAAAGCCTAAAATAAAAAAAACACATCAAAACATTGCATTCAAGGTTTCATGTGGTGCTTTTTAGGTCCACCAAACCTAATTATGAACCTCTCAGTTTATGTTTACTATTTAGAACTGGTTCCCAGAAATGTCTGGGAGAAAAACCTGTCAAATTCCTTTAGCAAGAAGGAATTTGACAAATTAAAACTGACAAATTAAATCAAAATGACTAACTTTTTTTTAACGCTGTTGTAGTTATGTTTTAAATCTTTTACCAAATTTTTCACCAAAGATTTAAAAAAATCTGGTTCTAAATATGCTGAATCTGAAATCTGAATCTGAAGTACTTTGGTTTATATGTACTTTAATGCTAAAATACTATTTCTTAGTTAAATTAGCAAACTGAAAATAGGAATGAAAAACCCTTTTGAAACTGTGTTTCCTGTCAGTTTTATGATCATTTATTACAATTGTAAAAACTAATTGTGGACACCTCATTGGATATTCAGTTCTTTATGAATAAAATGTTCCTGTTACCTTTACTGAAGTCTAACCTTTTTTTTGTTGCATCCTATGACATCTGGCAGAAATCTAAAAGCATTTAAAAAAACATGGTGGTGGTAGTGTGATGATCTGGGGATAGTTTCTGCTTCAAGACTTGATGACTTGCTGTACTTTATTAACTATGAATTCTAATCTCTACCAAAAAATACTTAAGGAAAAAATCCACCCATCAGGTGGCCTAGTTAAAGTCTGGACTTAAATCCGAATAGGATACAAAGCATTCAGAATTCCTCCACAATGATGTAGATGACTCTATGTCAGTTATGAAAAACATTTAATGGGGCAGCTGTTGTCGTCAAGGGTGACATAACATGTGATTAGTTTTAGGGGGCAATTACTTTTTCACAAGTTGGTTTGAATAGCTTTTCTGCTTAAGAAATAAAATCATAATTTGAAAACTTTTTGGATTGTATTTGATGATCTGAAATCTTTAAATGTGACAAACAAGTTTTTGTAAATACAGTCTGCCTCAGTCCTCTTCACAAACCACTTCCAAGCCTTTAATTATCACCAAATAATCCTAAAATTCAAGAAGTGTTCTCACAAGCATCTCAGATGTTTCGCCGCAGCTGTACAGAACCCTGTGACATCTCTCACTGAAGTACGCAGGCGTTTGTTCTTAACGAGGGAAAAATTAAAATAAATTTTGATTTACAAAAATAACAAAACTTAAAGAAAAACTGAGCAAATGATGTTGTTTAGAAGGCGACAATCTATATATAAAGTGCTTTTCATTGATTTTTCATCAACGAATGAGTAGTATGTTTAAAAAGAAGGTCTCATCTTTAGCTGACTTTTGGACATTTGTTTATTTTCAAGTCTGTTTACCTTGACGTAAACGGTGAATCTCTGCATACTAATGTACACATTTAGCTGCCATGCATTAGCGCATTAATATGCATCTCTGCGTAGAAGTGGGACTTCTCTCTGTTTTATTTGGTCCTCAGAGTGAGATGATGATTCACTGAAGCCTACCCATCCCTCCTTCTCTCCATCCTCCTTTGCTGCCCTAAAGCTTTCTGAATCAGTGATTGTGGTGTCATAACTCTGAATTAGGTTTTGCGCTTGGAAACACATACACACATTGTCACTTTCTCTCTTACTCACACACACACTGCCCCTTTGCACTGTGGGCGGAGAGTGACCCTTGTGGCAGCCTCAATGTGTGAATGGCGTCATCTGTCCGACAGACGCTTTGATCCGCTCACATGACGACATGGAGAAGATGGAGAGATGTTCACATTACCATAGGAGGGAAATGTGCTCTCTCCTCCTCTTTTCTCTTTCTGTTTCTACTTTTTGTTGTTTTCATTGAACATGGTGAAGCGTTGGTGGTAAACAGTGCTGCACTGAGTCAAGGATCTCTCTAGAACCTGTGAATGAAAGAGAGTCATCCATAGACAAAAAATGTGACATTCACAACCAGCTCACATCATCTTAACTGATCTAGACTTTTAGAGATCAAGTTATCATCATAAGCTAAGATGTCTCCAGCTTTAATACAGCAACATTATCTAAGTCATCATGTTATCTGGTAGGATTTCTCCTTTCTGTGTGCTTTGGCTTTTAGAAGTAGAAGTTTTGCTGTAGGATAATTTATTCAAATTACCTTGATTGATTGCATACACTTTAAAAAACACAACATTTTCTTTTACTCTCTGCCATTATATAAAAAGTAACCTTTTTCTGTTTTAAATTTTACTTTTTTGGTATCTGTCCACAAGCTCAGCCCATTCCTTCTAACAGAACTGATGTAACTGGTTGCTGTGCACGCACAAACCTTTTCACCTCTGCTCATATATTTTCCATGGGATTAAGATCAGGCCTTTGTGATGGTCTCTCCAATAACATTGACTTTGTTGTCTTCAAGACATTGTTTATGTAATTTAGTGAAATTCTTACGGGTCTGTTTAGAAGACATTTTTGTGCCCAAGATTTATCTTCCTGGCTGACATTTTGAGATATTTCCACATAATGTTGCTTCCACATTTATTTGGTGAAGTGCACCAGTTCCTCCTACTGCAAAACACAGGAGACAACATGATACTGCCACCACTGTACTTGATCACAGACTTGCAAACTTCCACTTTTTTCTTCGTAATGTGTCTTTCTGGCAAAACACTTCATTCAGTCTCTTTCAGGCCACAGAAAAAGTCTGTATGCATTTGACAACTGTAAACTGGCTTTGTGTTGCTTTTTGAGTAGTGGTGTCTTCCTGTTTCAGTGGCCTTTCAGCCCAATTTGGTACAGCTCCTGTTTCACTGTGCAGAATGGTGCTATCTTAGCAGTTTTACCCTCCATCTTCAGAAGATCTGTTGCTGTTGTTCTGGGGTGGATACACACATCGTGCAACATTGGATATCTGGTAGATCCGCATGTTTTGGTTGTTTTTCTTGTGTATAATTGTTTGAACAGATGAAGGTGGCACCTTCATGTCTCTGGAGATTGTACCCGAGGATTGACCACCTTGTCTAATTTCTTTAGATTTTTTTAATGATGTCACAAAAGAAAGCGATGTGTTTGAGGTTTTTGCTTAAAATGCAACCACAGGTGTGCTGCCATTTCAACTCAAATGTTCCTAATTCAGTTATACGTAGCTTACAAATCCATGGCATCATCATCTGGGCTTCTGCAGATCAATTAAAGGCAAATTGGCATATGTTAACATTTGACTTTCAAGTAAATACAAAAAAGATATCTTAAAAAAATAACATCTAGCATTTCACAAATAGAAGTAATTTTTGATAATCCTGATCTAAAGCATGAATATTGTAGTCAATGTCAGACTGTGACAAACAGAATGTGTTTTTTTGTACAGTGTATGCAAATATCTGGTTTGAACTGTAGACGTGCTGTTTCTCTTTGATTTAGTTAGCGGCGCAACAAATGTAATACTTCAACAAGTATGCTCAGTTACTCTGCACCAGTTCCCATTATTCGATCAGGTCAGACCTGAGCAATTTACCCAAAGATAACAGTAACAGTATGTTATTTAGCTGCCATTTACCCTGTGCTATTTAATCACCATCGCTGTATACTGCTCAGTCAGAAGTGCAGTGAGTCACTCAGCTTCCTGGTCATAATGTATGTTGCTCCCTTTTCCATTAATTCTGCCCTGGCATGATATAACTGAGAAACACACTGACACACTTGTGCAGGTGAGGCACCCAAACTCCTCATTAAGCAAGTGTGCGCATAAACTGATGTGGCTACACTGTGCCCTCTGTTCCTCATTACAGCAGTCATCAGTGCTCGGGCCTGTTGACACTCGGACTCTGCTGAAACCTACACACTCTGCTCAGCTGCTGTGATCAACATTGAGAGGCACCTTTAGCTTTTAGCTTCTGTGGAAATGAGAATATTGGTGAGAAAATGAGAGGGATGCAATAGCTGGCACTTTTTTAGAGGTTGCATGACTTATATAACTTATAAATTGTCTCCCTTAAATACTTTTCACTACATGGCCAGCAGTTGTTTAGAAACTTTGCAGCTTCGGTTTTAGTGCTGATATTTCAGTCTTTTAAGGTTACTGTGCAGTGAGTTTGCATATTAAGCCATTTCAATCTGAAAAGACTCACAAAGAGAGGGTTGGCAGTTAGAAAAGTTTTAATGGTGAGAAATTACAATATTATATCTATGGCGCTCGGACCTGGGAGAAGGACATGAATGCTGTGAATGATATAGCTTAGATGAACATTTGTAAGGCTTAGATTTAGAGATGTCTTCCCCCTGATCCGACACTGGTGGTGGATTGGCGGCCAGGGAGCGAGGAAGCCAGGAGTAGATGTGAAGGAAGATGGTGGAGGTGGGGTGGAGGAGAGATGTGCTCAGCTGACAAGCGAGGTGGAACACAGCCGAAGGTCCTTTAAAAACAAAGCGTCAGAAGGTGATTGGATGATGAATCAGGCGGACAGGATGCTGATTGGAAGGCCGGGAGACGCACAGGGAAGTCATTGGACGGTGGAGACGGCGAGGGTAATTATTTCATTCTGAATTTTCGTTTGAACTCCATTACTAAGAGCTTTTTGACTTACAACAGCTGTACAGCCATCATTGCTTCACATTGAAATGAAATGTCATGTTGAGAAACTGCTAAATATTTAGCTCCTGAATGAGCATGTTTTAAATGATCCGATTATCTATGTGAAAGGTTTAGTTGGAGTGAAGAAGGTTTCAGGACACTTAAAAAGGTCCATCAAATACCGCTAGGTCTCTCTGAGGAGTCATAACTCACGAGTTGCTCTTGGCAGCAGGGAGGTGTGTACGCATCTGCATATGCATACACTAGGAAAAGGCCTTTGGACATTGACCTTGTGTAAAGAAGGGCAGCCAAGAAGCTGCTGCTGTCCAAATAAAACAACAAGCATAGAGTAAAATTCAACAGGAATTACATAGGAAGGATATTGAAGACTGATGCAAATTTCTTTCCTGTGACGAGTCTTCCTTTCGAACGTTTAGGCCATCTGGAAAATCGTTAGTCTGGAGAAGAAATGGTTACAAGTACCAAGAGTCTTGCAGTGTGGTAACAGTGACACATTCTGATGTTGTCCTTGCATGAGGGTTGCTTCTCAGTAAGGTGAGTGACCTTAGAATTTGGCACAACATCCTCCAAAAGATTGGTGAGGATTTGTGTATTTTTCAACACGATGAAGCATCATGTCACAAGGCCAAATTAGTAAAGTGCCTCAAAGATCAGAACATTGAAGACTTAATACTTTGGGACACCCGCAAATCTTAACCATACTGAGAACTGTGAACTGTTGTCAGTTCTCTTATAAAGGTGGATAAGCAGAAGCAATAATAAGTTATGAAAAACACCCTCTTCGTGATTTGATCTAGATGTTGATATGCAGTATGGCAGAGGGAGTTGCAACTTGATGAAATATGTGTGCTTTTAGAAAAGCTAAAGAAATACTGAGAAGGAAATGTGTGCATGTGACTTTTAACTTATTAATTTTCATCTCTGACACTATAGTTATTAGCTGCTGAGTGTACAGTTGTTTTTTGTCAAAGTGAATAAAGAAACCTGATAATAAATCCATATGATCATCTGGTATTCAGTCTCAACTCTGAGAAGCTGCTGGTATTGTTTAGCTGTGACTAGAAACTGCCAGTATACGAGGTCAAAGTGCAACATTTCGACCAAACGACATGAACTTATTTTCAGTGTACAAGGCTACATAAAACATTACGTCTGATCAGACAAACATATGAATAGCACAAACAATATAGTGAGTAAATCAAGCCCCTCACAAATCCTCCTTAAAGGACAAAATCTTTGATTCAGAGCTCTGTTTATTCCATGTGATTCCAAATTAGTACAAGACAAATGAGTACACTCTACAGTGAAACAGTATTAGCTTACAACAAAAGTGCAAAATCAATAATAACTCTGTACAACCTGAAGGCTAACACACTCCCTGTGGACGCAATCAATCTTTACTATGGGACCACCAAGAAGATACAGCATCATTAATCATCATCCACAAACCAGGTTACAAAGTGAGAAAAATATTAATTGGGGATTTGCAACAAGACACAAAACAGATGTATCAGTGCAACAGCTCTGAGCGTGCATCTTTTGTACCAATCTGCAAAAATGCTCTGAGAGATTTGTGTTATACTCCTGTTCATCCCTGGACAGAGATATACAAGATTCTCAGCTCTCTGACCATCTGCACGGACAGAAGAATCTGGCGATTAAGAGGCAGAGCAACACAATAAGTCAGTGAGAAGGGGTATAGTTTCTGCATGGTGCTGCCTCACTTCGACGCACTGACAGTTGTTGAGCTGAAACATAGCAAATCCCTTGTTCCTTCCTTTTTCTGCTGCTGCTGGCAGCTGTGACAGCTAGCTGCTTCTTGTTGTTTTCTAACTCTGAAAGGTTGCAGTCTCTGTCCTCCTACAGTTACTGTGGGAGCATTTCTTTTCTTACAGATCATTCGCTCTGGCTGATTGACTGTTTTATGCTTCACAGCAAAATTTAACTGACTCGAATACTCATTTTTAGGTGATTTCAGGTCCGTCTGCCATTGCACACACATCAGGGATTTATAAAAGGCTCACCTGTTGTGGAATACAATAGCCTATATCTTAGCACTTTCTTAAACTATTTGCTTTTCATCCTCAGGCCTTTGCCTTCTTGGCCGCTCAGCTCTGACCTGTAGCAACAGCCATGAAAGCTAAATGCCTATATTGAGTGAATATTACACAATGTCAAATTTCTCCTCGGTTTTAATGCTGAAGTGCACAGGGAGTGGATTATGGCTTTGAGAGTCGAGTCTCTCACTGCACATCAACACAAGCTCTGCAAACGGAGATGCTGATAAGAATTAACTCGACACAAGCCAGCAATATGTGCACGAGGCAGGTCAATTAAAGATGGACTTGTTTCTGCGTGAAGATAATCCAGAGGAACAGATCGGCTCTTTAGATTTCAGACATTGTGATTATGCAAGACCACAACACAGAGGGACTGTGGGCATGAGGCCACTCTTTAGTCAGAAATAACAGTCTGTCTGTATGTTAGGTAGTAAGCAACATTACGTTAGGCTGACCAGATGTCCCATACCGACGTAGAGAGTGGTAATTCCAGACCGATTACTGTCAATGCGAGAGTTGTAGTGGAAAATCCTTTTTTATACTTTACAGTAATACATTAACTGCTGCTCAGATAGAGTAATTTCTCTTTTTAAAAAACCATTTAAAGCATTTTTGAGGTTTTCAAATGTCTTTAAAACTAGTGAGAATTGTTTCTAAATAACATTAAGAACTTTAAAATTGATTGTGTTAGCTGGATAATTCGTTTTTTTGGCTGAATGTATTGCTGTATGATGGTTGGGTATTTTGTTGGTTGCATCATCAAACGGTTCTTTCAATTGCAATATTGTACACACTGTTATTGCAGTGACAATTGCAATTAGATAATTTTGCATTTTGGCCAGATATTTGGTAGGTCGGTTGGTTTGATGAACAAGTCTCTCATTTCGATATTGCACACATTGATATTTCTATGACAAAAAGCGATTAAATGTATAGTGAAGCTCTAGCTGCGATTCTCATTTGGTTTTCATTGGTTTCTATGTTGCTTGAGGGCTTTGTTTATTTCGCAATGTCATTCCCTCTTATTAGATTCCTTCTGTTTTTGTACACTGCAATCATAATCTTCCCCTTGTTCATGCAGTTGCTACATCATACCACAGTCTTCACCTTGTATTTTAAAATGTACCGTGAAACATGTTTACTGGTTAGACTTTATTAAACACATTTACCTGATAGTCTTGCATATCCTCCATGTACGAGTGAAGAACAGCTGCTGGACACTACATTGTGCGTGTCACGGGACAATCTGAACACAGTGCTAGTTGGCCACTCCCCATCCCTGTAATTTCTCCTGTCATTAGCATATTGTTCAGATTTACCCAGGTTTTGCATCGTTTAATAGTCTTTAATGAATTTTTGAAATGTGGGCTTTTTATTTCTAATCTGATTTGAAGCGTGCCTCCTCCCTGTCTGCATGAAACCACCTACTTTGTTTTGGATGTTTATGTTCCCAGTTAGGACTGCTTTGTGTCATAATGTAGCGTTTCTTTAAGCTCTGAGGAGAACACAACCACAAAGTCAGGACAGCGTTTTAACAGATTTATTTTAGTGAAAAGAAATGAACAGGGCAAGACCAGGGACTCAGGCAACGACAGCAGGAGACAGGTTCTTCTCTGGACGGGAAGGTGACAGGGTTATGGATATCCAAGGAGGATTCAAAGATGTTTTCTTTCAAAAGGATTAATTTGGGGACTTACAGGCAGAGTGGTAGTGGTTTAGCTGGGGAGGTAAGTCCTTCCTCTGAGATGGAGGTTGGCAGGATGAGTGTGGTAGGCAGCAGTTTCTTTTCTGTTCCTTAGTTCTCAAGTGATGACCCAGCTTAAGGGTCAGGTGGACAGGCAGGTGACAACAGGATTAAGGTTCTCCAAAAGGAACCTCTCCCAGGCCAAGGCCAGAAGCTGAGGAGGAAGGGAGACTCACAGTGGGAGACGAGGAACAAACCTTGAAACTCGCTCAGAAACGGGTCACAGGACTAGGAGCCTTAAAAACCCAACAGGCAAGGTCTGGGTAAAAAGACAAGAAAAAAACTCTGATGAGGTTCAGCAAAAATGTATGCAAAGCACTGCACATCACGGTCAGTCACGGTCATCACTAAAAACCATGAGATAAAACACACAAAAAAAAACCAAATTCCTTCATCCAAGTCTATCTAAAAGAACATATTGTTCAAGAAGTCTAAAATGTTGAATAAACTTACATCCAGCTGATTTCCAGGTTATTATTTGGAAAGGAAACAATGTTGATTTATTTCATTTTTAGTATTGCAGTGTAGCAATATACATAAAGAAAGTAAGCAGATTACAATTTTCTGTTTTTAAAAGTTGATATATTAAGCATGAACCCCCATGCTTATATTATCTAAATGTAATTTGAATTTAGATGCCTGAACAACTGGAAAATGTATGCAGCTTCATTTGCTGTTCATTTAATTACAGATAAAAATGCCACTATGCATTTATGGGTTGAACGCCTCATTACATTTTCATATGTGCTGGTTAGTAAAGGGAAATTCCTCTGTTGTACACCAGCTGTCCAAAGACAAAGAAACTAGTAAGGAGTTGAGAACTCAATGTTAGGATATTATTAGTAGATATGAGTGCACATGCAAGCCAAGAGATGTATTGTTATTTAGGATGTGCAAATCCAATCTTGACAAATCCCTAAATACAGCAGATATAAATCTTGTAGACACTGTTTTACACAGTAGTGACCTGATTATGCATGCAGTCTGATTCTCTTCACCACGGGCCTCTGTGTTAATGTTGTCCACCATCCTGCTTACATCTCTAAAAAATAGCCTCTTTACCAGAACACACCCGATGGGACGCCTGCCCTGTCGAGCAGCTACCAGCTGACTTTTGCAAATGCCTGCCTGTGTTACATCAGCATGGGGCTCTGCACAGTGGTGGATGTAGAGCAGTTTTAAAAGGCCTGAGCTAGTGGGCCAATAAAGCAGCAATTTGCTTCTCACAGCAAGCATTTTGTTTTATGAGCTGGCTTATAATGCTTGCAGGTTAGTATGCTACTAATGGATTTTTGTTATTATTAAAAATCTGTCAGTGATATTGATTATTCAACTACTCTTGTTCTTTAGTCATTCCTTGAAACGAGCCAAACCTGCACAGAAGTAATTAGCAGGAGTTGCCTGGGCATATGCTGTTTGAATATCCTCTCGGCTTTTCCCAACAAACCAACTACAGGGGTTGGACAATGAAACTGAAACACCTGTCATTTTAGTGTGGGAGGTTTCATGGCTAAATTGGACCAGCCTGGTAGCCAGTCTTCATTGATTGCACATTGCACCAGTAAGAGCAGAGTGTGAAGGTTCAATTAGCAGGGTAAGAGCACAGTTTTGCTCAAAATATTGAAATGCACACAACATTATGGGTGACATACCAGAGTTCAAAAGAGGACAAATTGTTGGTGCACGTCTTGCTGGCGCATCTGTGACCAAGACAGCAAGTCTTTGTGATGTATCAAGAGCCACGGTATCCAGGGTAATGTCAGCATACCACCAAGCAGGACGAACCACATCCAACAGGATTAACTGTTGACGCAAGACGAAGCTGTCTGAAAGGGATGTTCGGGTGCTAACCCGGATTGTATTCAAAAAACATAAAACCACGGCTGCCCAAATCATGGCAGAATTAAATGTGCACCTCAACTCTCCTGTTTCCACCAGAACTGTGCTCCACAGGGTCAATATACATGGCCGGCCTGCTATAGCCAAACCTTTGGTCACTCATGCCAATGCCAAACGTCGGTTTTAATGGTGCAAGGAGCGCAAATCTTGGGCTGTGGACAATGTGAAACATGTATTGTTCTCTGATGAGTCCACCTTTACTGTTTTCCCCTCATCCGGGAGAGTTACGGTGTGGAGAAGCCCCAAAGAAGCGTACCACCCAGACTGTTGCATGCCCAGAGTGAAGCATGGGGGTGGATCAGTGATGGTTTGGGCGCCATATCATGGCATTCCCTTGGCCCAATACTTGTGCTAGATGGGCGTGTCACTGCCAAGGACTACCGAACCATTCTTGAGGACCATGTGCATCCAATGGTTCAAACATTGTATCCTGAAGGCGGTGCCGTGTATCAGGATGACAATGCACCAATACACACAGCAAGACTGGTGAAAGATTGGTTTGATGAACATGAAAGTGAAGTTGAACATCTCCCATGGCCTGCACACTCACCAGATCTGACTTTGGGATGTTTTGGAGGAGCGAGTCAGGAAACGTTTTCCTCCACCAGTATCACGTAGTGACCTGGCCACTATCCTGCAAGAATGGCTTAAAATCCCTCTGACCACTGTGCAGGACTTGTATATGTCATTCCCAAGACGAATTGACGCTGTATTGGAGGCCCTAAAAGGAGGCCCTACACCATACTAATAAATTATTGTGCTCTAAAACCAGGTGTTTCAGTTTCATTGTCCAACCCCTGTACATGACAATCTAAGAAGATCTAAACCATTTATGAGATGCCTGATCTAACAGCTGATTGGTTCGGTTCAATATAAGGAGGTTTATTTTGTCAACTGAAGGACGTGGAAGTGGAGCATACAGTAGATTAGCTCTTTGGTGAAAAACTTGCTTTTTCACCAAACTACAATTTACAAAAAAGCTCATTACAAATTTAGTAAAAACTATTTATATAAAAAAAAAATAGATGGAAAAACAAGTTCTCCTTCAAACAACACTACCTGTTTCACCAGCCTCCCTTGTATGCTCTAATAATGAAAACATGCTTGCTACTGTGAGCATGACGTAGTATTGTTTGTGTCTCTATTGATGTTTATATTTTCCTTACATTTATAGGTAGTAAGCTTCTCAACAAAATTCATCATCAAAGTCCATTTGCACATTAACAGCTGCATATGCCTTAAATTTAAACAATTTCAAATTCTTATGTACATTAAATGAGAAAATAGCAGTTAACAATGATTACATTCTGATTTAATCAGCACTGCTGATATAGTGCTGTTGTCACGGTGTGGTTTTGGGTTGGACCAAAGCGCAGACAAGAGCTTGGGAAGCGCATTGTGAGCAGTCTTCAGCTTTAAATCAAAAAAAGGTTCAAAAAGGTAACAAAAACACAGCGGGTACTAACCAGAGTTAGATCCAAACACCTTCCTACACACTGCAGAAGCTCATGGCAAGAGCGAGGGCAAACACAGGGCCGAGAACGAAGTGCAATGCAAGGAACCCACAAAACATAATGAAACAAACAAACTAATATGAAGAGAGAGAACAAAGGCAGGTAATCAAAGGAACTAAGAACAGGTGAGGTGAGGACGCAGGAAGGCAGAGGGAACAGGTGAACCTAATACAACTATTTAACAACACAATGAGCAGACCTAAAACAAAACTATGAACAGAGATAATTAAAACATAAGAATCAAGAATAAACATGAACTAAAGGAAACTGAGATATTAGAGGGAACACAATAACCTAAGGCCTAAACACTTAACAAAATAGGAACCAAAAGGGAACCCTGACTAAAAAGTAAACAAAACCAAACAAAACACTGACTGAACCAAACTGAGGATGAAGCAGAGGAGAACACACTGGGAGACAGAAGAAAACCAGAACTGTAGGAAAAACAGAAACATGAATACAAAACCATAAACAAGAAACCTCCGGTTAACAGTAAACAAAAACAAAACACAAAGTCCAAAATGTCACATCCTGACAGCTGTGCAATATTTCCCTATAGAAGAAAAAAAAAACTATAAATAAACTGTGTCGCGAAGCATTGAACATTTTTACATTTTGGAACCCTGCAACATATACAAGTATCAGAGCTCTTCCAGTTTCAGGCACTCCATCAAATTAATGAGCAACATGCTCTGAGGAAACAAAATCATTTTGAATTCAATGGTACAGAAAATGCCAAAGGGACAGATGTTTAGTTTAAAAGGCATAAGAAAGACTCGAAGAGAAAAAAAATTAATTTCCTCAAAACTGCACAACCTGACAAAATATTGTGCAGATGGCAAAAACAAACAGGCAAAAAGGGGACAGAATTGTCCATCTTGCATTGCACCTTGCCTGCTGTGTTTAACTTATAAAATGTAATCGGAAGCAGGTCTGTTATAGTTGAGATGTTAGTTCCACACCTGTCAGTGTGTTGGAGGAATTTAGTGAATTTTACTGCAGGGAAAGCATCAGAGCTGCTGAACCTGATGGCCTTCATGTTCTCTTTCAAAAAAGCGGGAAAAGTAGCAGAAGAAGGTAAAGAGGGATGGCCAGATGAAATAGAACTTTCCAGGATGGGCAGTGAGTAATGTAGAGTAGCATATAGAGGTCAAGGGAATTGAGGTATTAGTAGTGGAAACTGAGGGGGCTTAAGCCTGCAGTTAGGTAGAGGTGAAAAGGTTTGAGAAGAGGAGGAAAAATGGTTGGAAAAAGAGACGGAACTGAATTCAGAACACTTAGCCATGCAGTGTACTTATCTTCAGTTTAAGACAGACCTCACAAGACGTCCAAATGGTGTGAAGATCCATGCATGCTATGCACAGAAACCATACCAAAGAGATGTTAAAACAACGACATTTGTCGGTTCAGTCCATGATGACACTTGCACATGTGACTGGTGTTGCTACCAGTGTTCCTCCTGTTGGGCCATGTGCATACCTGAAAGTGTGTGGGCACCCGGTCATTCCGTTTGACAAGTGCATCTGCACTCTTGATCCTTGCATGTTTCTGCTTATTTGCCCCTTTATTTCAGTCATTTTTTCCCCTCATTTTTTTTCCTACTTCTGCTGCAGGATCTAATGAAAACAAAGAGTTTATTATGTGAATAAAACATTGTGTAATCAGATTATTACTTGGGGATTTCACTACGAGGTACTGAAATTCATGTAGTTTATCAATAACTTTTAAGTGTTTAAATGATCATGTGATGTGTTAACCTTTCTGGGGAATTTTGAATCAGACACAGGGTTTATTGCCAGGTCTACTGTTACACTGACATTTTCTTTCACTGGCTTTCCAGGTCTTCTTCAGAGGCACATAAAGACAATCACTAAGCCTTCTATCATCTGAACATTTCCAAGATTAAAGGACTAATGTCCCACCAGGATCTTGAAAAACTCAACCATGCGTTTATCTTTAGGCGAATTAATTACTGCAACAGTGTCTTCGCATGTCTGCCTAAAAGTCAATCAGACAGCTGCAGGTGATCCAGAACGCTGCTCCAATTCAATTCAATTCAGTTTATTTATATAGCGCCAATTCACAACACATGTCGTCTCAAGGCACTTCACAAAAGTCAGGTACATGCATTACAATTAATCCAAATCATTGAACAGTGCAGTCAGATTCTGTTATTTATTTATTTGCTCCCCGGGTCATCACTAAAACTAAGAAAGTAGAGCACATTACCCCAGTTCTGAAGTCATTACACTGACTCCACTCCATGTATCTCAGAGAATAGACGTTTATAAATCACTGAATGGCTTAGCTGAAATGTGCTTTACAAATAAACTTGGCTTGCTATGCCTTATTTTCATTTTTAAAATTGGTGCAAAACAAAAAACATCAAACATGGAAAACAACAGACAGAAGAAATGTCTTCTTTTTTTTCAAGATTTTTTTGCGGCACTAGAGGCCTTTATTTTTTCATTTTTCAATAGTAGGTAGACAGGAAACAGGTCTAAGAAAGGGGGGGGACATTCGGCAAAGGTCGCCACGTCCAGGACTCGACGTGTGACAGCCGCATCGAGGACTTTAGCCTCTGCACATGGTTGCGCGCTTAACCCCTACACCACCAGCGCCATGCCCAGATGAAATGTTTTCAACAGTGTATCTGGATGCACAGGGTTCAAAACAGTTTGCCAAAAAGCTTACAAATGTGCAAAATATTGCACAAGCAAATTTGTGAAATATATTTAACAGTCCAGCTGCAGCTGGGAAGAAACTATCCATGTGCTGTAAGGTTTTGGTTCTGATGGACAACAGATCAAACAACATTATCTATTACTATTACTATTACTGAGTAAATGAAAAATGCCTGACTTATATTTTTGGGCAAGTTTTAGGTGTTTTATGTAGAAAAATGTGCTGACATTTCTGGTGCTTTGCTGCTTGCTTACTGGTGTGGTTCAGGTTTTTTTGCAATCATATATCTATCTTTGTGTAGAGCCATTATTTATAATGTACACCTCTCCTCTTGCTTCACAATTGACAATACCACCCTGGTTCTGTTGCCGCTGGACAGAGCCTGCTCAGGTAGGGTGAGAGTGGCGAGCAGAGAAATGAAACACAGATTTATGCATTCAGTCACTTCTAACTTTGCTCACTGATCATGCCAGAGGTAAACAGACAAACAACACAGATGTTACCAATAATTTACGTGACGGGCTTGAGTAGAAGGAGGAATACAGTCTTAAATTAAAAGGTTAATGTGAATGAACAGAGCAGGAGAGAAGTAAACAGATGTAAATAGAGTGGCTAATGCCAGGTTGTAAATGCTATTAGCTATAATCAGTATGTCTTATAAAAAAAAAGAATTGATGAAGAACAGGAACTGGTTTATTCTGGGATGGAGAATTGTGTTCATAATATTAGGAAGTCAATTATGAACATCAGTTAATAGTTTTTAACCTGTTTGAACTTAATTCCGATTTGGATTTTGTTGAGGCTGAGCTTGTGCTACACTGTTAGAGGGGAGTAGTGTGCCCACATATAGGAATGCATAAACTGATTCTGCAGATCATCACTCAGTAGAGAAGTAAGAATTCAAACAATAGGAAGGGAATTGCTGTCAAGATACTGAGGTGTTGGGTTATGGTTGTAATTTGTATTCATGTTTTTCTGCATGTTCCTTGTTATGTTGTATAGGCCTTGCCATATTCTGTTATTTTTGATACTTGGGTTTTGCCATATAGTTCACTTCCGTGCGCTCATTATTTTTAGGTGTATTTCTTTAGTTAATTCTTTGTGTTTTTCTTGTGATCCTTTTATATTTAGATTTTTTCCTGTTAGATCTCTGTTTGGCATTTTAATGAGGACTTCTTGTTCAGCTCCATTCATGTTTATTTGCCTTTTCTACCTTTCTTTGCTCTTTTCTTCTGTCTCAGCTGCAATTCATTCCCTCTGATTAGCTCTTCTGGTTTGCCTGTCATTTCTCTTCACCTGCCTCAGTGTATATACTTACCAGTTCTCTTCGTCCTTTACTGGTTCCTTCCGTTTTTTCTGCTCCATGCTCATTTTCTCCATGTTTCCAGTTGTTCCTGCTTGTTCTGCATGAGTTCTGTAAGTCATTTGTGTTGTTTTTTCTATTAAACATTCTCACTATTGTGGCTCTGCATTTGAGTCATTCAAAATCAAAGAAGACAACTGCAGGTCCACTAAATTTCCAATATGTTAATAGAATATGGTTTTATTTGGTCAACCGATAAGGGTTCCTGTCTCAGACACTCCCTGAGAATGCTGAAGATCCTGGTGCAGACCTTAAACATGCTGAAAAGATTGTAGGCCTCATCTGTTCTGGAAGGAATTAATGATGTGCTAAAAGTGGGTTATCCTGCTTGAAATACATCAAACTAATGGTAAAACTTAAGAAAAGCTTATTAGCGTTAATAAGTACTGCTGAACATCGGTTATAGTTGTTACTAAAGTGAGCTATGTCTGTTTGGTCTGTCCCCAATGCATTTTTATCTAGAGGTAATCAATTTCTCTGTCAGGGACAAAAACACTTACACACCAGCATCCACACATGTACCCAGCTGCCCCAGAAATGTCAGTCTGAGCTTGCTTCGTACTTTGTTTTTCCTGAAAAGGAAGGTTGCACAGAAAGGTGGACTGTCAAGGAGTTTAGCCTATCTGACATGTTTACGTCTCTGAGGTTACCATTGTGACCCACTGTTCTTTTCTAGTAGAACCTCCACGTTCCCTTGAAGCTCCTTCAGAACCTACTTGTGTAAAGCAGCTGGTACCACGCTAGGCTTTGATAATTAAGCATTTTTCAACGGCATGTATCTTGACTATATGCCAGAAACTCTCAGGTCTGTGCTCCCTCCTTGTCGAAAAAAGGACACCTCATTGAAACTTGATGAATTGTGTGATCTTGATCAACTTCACTCAGACAGCAGCGAAGTCTTTTGTCTTTTGCATTCACGTCTAAGGCGCTGATTTTCGCTTTAATTATTCCAGACACACAAACACCCATAGATGGATGCGAGCACAGAATGAATGGGAGCTCATTTAGTGGAGACAGACTAATGATGCTGCCAGATCCTGCTCCCTGCTGAGGAGAGCTTCAAAAGATAAATTGTCATGAAAACCTGCACTCTCAGCAGAGAGCTGCCTGTTGGAAGAGTTGTAGAAGAAGGATGTGCTCCTCAGAGCCTAACCTGATTTTATAGGTTCATGGCTGTGTATAACTGCGTCTTTATACAAATTATAGATCTAGTTATTGTGATCCCCAGCGTTCTGTTAATTTTGATGTCTAGATTTATGCCAGATTTGCTTATAATGAAAGCAAGCTGAACTCATCACACATTTTTTATTAAATTTGCTGTCATAAATTCAGTTGTCAACACAGTTAATGCACACATAATATGAGGTGTCATAATTTCTCTTTGCCTCTAACCTGGGCCATGTTGGAAAAGTATTTTGCCAGCAGCAGCAAACACGTCTGTTTATTCAGCGAAAGGCTGAAGTAATTTTAAACCATGAGCTGGAGAATATCACGTCAGATAAAATTAAGGTTAGGTTTTACTAATAAAAATGACTAAACAAGCTCTCCAACGTGGACTTTAGGCTAATTCATCTCCTGTGTTTTGTGCATAAAAAAGACCTTTTATCCCACAAATTTCCAAGCACACCAATTACCACAAATGATGTACTTGACTAGATCTAAATACGAGTTTTTGCACAACTGACTACGTCACCATTTGCTTGTTTTATTGCATCCTTCACAGCTACGTGGAGACTAAAGAAAGTTGCTGCCTTTTGGCTCTGTATGGTCTGCACTGTCTTGTTAATGCACCAGTTTTCCCATTTTGAATACATTGTGAATGCCCCTCTTTAGAACCCTTTTATAACAAATTCTGCAGTACTTGTAGCGTCATGGTGCATGGAGCATTTGCTTTACTGAATCAAACATCCAATGAAGCCATTTGAAGTGAAGTGGAAAAAGACTGATCTCAGATCGAATTAAAGGTGCATGTGTGCACTTGGGCTACTCAGTGGCACAGTTGGTAGCACTTTTGTCTTTTAGCAAGACGGTCAGGTTGGAATCCTGGCTGAGGTCTTTCTGCATGGAGTTTGCCTGTTCTCTCTGTGCAACTTCCTCTCACACTTAAAAACATGACTATTAAGTGGTTACTCTAAATCTCACAACTAACGTGTGTGAAATTTTGATGCTTTGTACTATTTCTCTACAGATGGCTAAAAAAATGATATAATGTAGAGAGTTTCTGACAGCTTCGGTAAGAACCAACAAATCAGAAAAAGAACTTCAAATATGATGAGGGCAAAAATATTGAAAGCTTGATGCAGTTGGCTCTTGGAAGCCACTGAACAAACATTCATCATTAAAAAGGCCACTGCTGATGTGAGCTGTCTCATTAGCTCCTCAGCCACAGCACGCTGGAAATCCTGCTAACATAACCTGCAAGGAACACTTTATCCTTCAGAACCATATTCTAAAACACACTGACAAATGTAGAGTCGGGTGTTTATTTCAGTTATTGGTCCTCTTCAATCAGTCACAGAAAAAAACATGCCAGCTGGGAAACAAGGCAATCCATTGCTTTTCTTTCATATTTTGAAATGTTTCTTAAATCATTAGATATTGGCATTAATAAAGGTGTTACTGATTTGATCCCTTGAGTGTTGGCTAGCTACACAGTACCACTTAAAAAGCTATCTCAATTAAGTTATTCTTTAATGCTAATTGTTTTAACCCGATGTTATTTATAGCTAATCAACTTATTCAACACATTTTTTTCAAAATTAGACTGTTATGAATAATTCATGCGCCTACAATTTATGAGTTGTGTGCATACTCACATGCATGTGTAAGCAGCTTCTGCACAGGGTTACACCTGGTGGGTGTGTGTGTGTGTGTGTGTGTGCCTTTGTAAACTGTGTGTATTTGCTGGGAGAAGGCAGCCAGGGAGCTGACCTATTCCTCAGTCCGGAGGCGGAGGCAGCCTGGTGTTTAATGTCACCAGCAGGGTGGGACTGCAGGAGAGATGGGGAGTTGCTGAAGAGGAGGCTGGCTGGAGAAGGGTGGGATAACAGGATTTTGCTTAATTTCAGTTCAAATATGCATGTTCCTCTCCCTCATATGTGATGATGTTTGATCTGGCAGAGATGCGGTCACCTACCAAGTTTGTTATTGTTAAAGTGAGTCACAACCTGACTGTTGACTTGTTTGCCCTAAAAGTAGTTTTTTAATTTTTTTTATTTTTATTGATGCATCTCTCACCTAGCTCTATCTCTCACTTTATACTGCATGGTCGCACATTTTTCTCCTGAGGTATAGATACAGCTAGGTCTTAAATTATGTTACTCTTGGTAGACTAAAAATAGAATATGAGAAAATGTAACTTAATTTCATGAGCAGCTTGGGTATCTTAAGTATTCCTGCTACTTACATGTTCTCCATTTTTCTGCATGAAGGTCCTTGTAAGTTGTTTTGATGTTCCACACTGACCAAAATCTTTTGAGTGAAGAGACAGCAACAGCAACCAACTTCTATCAGGCCAGCTTTAAAACTCAAAAGAACTGGTACCTTCTGGTGTGCAGTTTTGAAACTGTTAAACTTTTCACAGAGCAGCAATAGTTTCACTTGTGTTGGTGGGTATAGAAAAACCCAATGACCAACCTTAAGACTGTCACACTCTAACACTGACAAGTGTTAATGCACCAGTGTGTACAATTAAGGAGAAACACATGCAGCAACAGACGACCAGGTGACATGTTAGAACAATGATTACAGAGCAGTGATTAGAAGAACAGCATTGTCAATATTTTGTACAATGCCTTGCATATTTATGCATACCCTTTAAAGTACTATACATTTTGTCGTGTTACGACACAAACCTCAATGTAAGTTTTAGGATTTTATGTGATTGACCAGCAGAAGGTTGTGCACAATTGTAAAATGAATGAAAAACTTGTTTGCTAATTTCTATTCTCCCTTCATCCCCCTTTACTGTGATCCCCCTTAAAAAAATCCATTAAAGAAATGACCTTCTTAAATCTGTAAATCAGAATAGAGTGTGGCTGTGTGTCATTTCATCTCAGTTTAAATCCAGCTTTTCTGTGAAGGTCTCAGAGGTTTGTTTGAGAACATTAGTGGCCAAACAGGATCATAAAGACCAAGGAAATACAATTCAATATTTCCATCTCAGCAACGAGGTTTTATTGAGGTTATATTAAAAACGTGGCTTCTGGCTGACATCTAAAACATCTTTATTGTATTTTTTATTAGGATTTTACTACCTTATCAACTCTTCACCTTCTAAAACATTTTATGCTGCATTAAACAAGTTTCTCCACATATATTGCAAGAATTGAAAGCCTGAATACAGGGTACCAAAAAAAAAACACTAATGACAGTTCTACAGGTTAAGCATATTGCTGCCGTTGAAATTGTTACCACTACTGCTAATTTACTTTTTTAAGGCGATTAAGGCAAAGGGCTGCCCTTCCTGAGCCTGATTTTGGTGGAGATTTATTTATTTTAAAAGGCAGTCGTTCCCTTCAGTACTTATTAGATCTGCAAATACTGTGCTGAAATTGAAATTAGAGCCAGACATCTTCAGTGATTTTAATTACACAACTTTAAACGTAACTAGATTGTTCAGTTACTAACATAAACCAGATGCCAACAGTAAGCTCACGTTTCTCCATTTTCTTCCCTTGAGATTCTAATGTGCAATAAGCACCTAGAATCATTCTATTTTTGTCATCACTCCTTAACAGGCAAAATTTATAATCTGTACAAGCGGTCTTTATTTTGTACTTTTATTAGCCCTAGTGAAGCCATTGTCTCGGGTGACTGTACAGCTGAAACTGGGAAATCAATTTTCTCCATGAGGCGCCAGGGTTGAGAAGCCATGCTGAGAGCTGTGTCTGCTTCCATCTCTCCAACAAACCCACAGCAGTTTGTGCTGCTTCACTGGCGATGTCACCTTACAGGTCCTTACTCCTCTCTTGTCTTCCTCATCACTCTTTCTTCCTCCTGTCCTCACATGCCTCATCAAACACTTGAAATAAGGCTGCAGATATAAAAAAGTACATATTGAGCCTTTTAGATTGTCATTGGCAGCATATATGAGGTGTGTGCTTTCCTGCTCATATATTAATGTTTAAGTGAGTGTAAATTTAGTCAGCTGGGGAATGTTTGAACATTTTTTGGAGGGGTTGTTGGATGATCCAAGACCATGTCTTAGGGAAACAGGCACAGTTATTGTCCTAATTTAAAGTCCCACGTTGAGCACCGTGACACATCTGCCATATGGAAACTTAGTAAGTTTCATCATTCCCACCCTTGCCAGATCTCCCATGGTTTCAGTATGCTTCTTTCTCCTCTCCAGAAGATTAGATTTCAGTTCTGCCACAAAATGTGTGAACAAATACTCCCCGACAATGTTACAGGCTAAGGCAGATTTCTGTTCGTCTTTCCTCCGTTCTCCTGATAATTGTCCAACAACCGGAGTCACTGGTGAGTTCTATTTCTAAATTTTAGATGCTACCTTTAGCCTTTATTTTGAAGTTTTCTACTATGGCCTTTGAGCAAGGTAATTTTATTTATATAGCACCATAAGGGACTCCAAAGTACTTTACACGAAGTCAAAGGAAAGACTTAAAAGTAACAAAATCCTTTAAGGTTTGATAAACATTGCATTAAAAAAAATTTTTAAATACAAATTTATTCTTGAATCTCACCATTCAATCACTCACTTAGGCAAAGCGTTCATTAGTTAGACTCTTCGATCAAAGCTGCAGTAAAATGTTACGCTGTCTGTTCTGATTTAAATTTAGTAGAGTTTCTCCACATCTCATGTTTTCAGGGAGTTGGTTCCAGTGCTGAGAAGGATAGAAACTAAATGTTGCCTGCCTTTTGATTGGTTATGATCCTGGGAACACTGAGAAAGCCGATCTCTTGGCTGGACTACTGCAGTTCTTTAGTATTTGCATAGCACCTTTCACAGATAAAATCATAAAGTACTTCACGAAACAAAATAAAACATAACAAACATGCCTTTAGATGCGATTTAAAAGAATCAATGGATTCAACACAACAGTCAGAAATGTCCAAAACCTCAGTTAAAAGCCCTCACCTGATTGCAGTAAGAGATCTGATTTCTCCAGTTTTTGCAGCTCTTTAGCTGCTTGAATAGAATTTATCCTTTTTCTTCTTACATCCTTAACTCTGAATAATTTAGCTCTATCTTATATTAAAAATTTGATCGTTCCATATGTTCTCAGCAGAGCAGTCTCTGACTAAAGGTCCACTTGTGGTTTCTGTATTTGGCACCAACACAGTTCCAGCCTACTGAATGATATTTTCACGTTTTTTGTTTTCCCTCTTTACTCACTTTCATTTCTTTTTTCTTCTCTCACACTGTCTGTGTGAAAACATGCTGATGCAGGCCTTTCCCCAATAGTGCTCCCATGTTTAGCAGCAGTGACAGTAGTGATGGCCCATCTTAACGATTGCTGGGGGTGACTCATCTAACACCAACACAGAAAGAAGAGGAGGACAAGAAATAGGAGGCAAAAAGAAAATTAAAAACATTCCCACTTGAGTTTTCACTTTTTGATAATTAAAGGCCCTAAGCAGTTGGGAATACTCCTCAGCCACACACAGTGAATCCCCTGCGTGTCAGGAGTGGGTGGACGTTAGTGGGAAACCTTATGCCATAAATCTATTTTAACCGCAAGGACCGTACTTTCTAATTTATCTGTCTCTAGCCTTTTTCTGTGCTTTGTCGTCTCTCCTCTCATCTGCTTTTCTTCTTCCCTGAGTTTATAGCAGAACCGCTCTCCCTGCTCGTTTTACCTCTCCAACCTTAACTTCTTCCTTTTAGCCAGCTACTGCTGTAAGCATGGAAGCTCTGTGGCTTCATTAAACTGTCACTGATCTCTCCAGCTTCAGCCGGGCCAACCGCATCATTAGTCAGCCATGTTTTGAGATGTACAGTCTCCCAAAAATAGATTAGCCTAAGGTCCCAAACCTCAGAGGAGGCTCTGTGAACTCAATCAGGACCACCTAGGGTTTTTTTTTGTCATTCTCAATCTTTTATAAAATGTATTGTTTGTATTTTCTCTAACTCGCTACTACTATTAATATTCTTGTATTTTTTTCTTAATTATTATTACTATATTTTCAAGGATGGGTTGGTGGTTTTTAGTTTTTAGGATTTTTTATGTTTTTGTTAAATATATTTTTATTTAATTAATTGTTTATTTATATATTTAATTATTTATTTAATTATTATTTTTAAATGATTGTCTGGGTTTCCTTGTTTGTCCCAACATGAAAGCCTGTTCAGCATGTTATTGGTCACATGTACTGTACCAGATGTACTCATCACCATTAAATATATCCTCTGTTAACCACTATGTCAGCAGTGGTATGTATGGTCAGGGGGCCCATTTTATCAAACCCAAACCTGTTTCATCTCATCAGTGATGTGCGGCCTTGTTCAGTTATGAGAGTCGTACATATGGATAAGCCAGCTGAGGATCTCGCTACCACCCGCTGGATTAGCAGCCTGCTGACAGGCCAGCTGTTCAACTTCTGCTCTGATCTTAATGCCCCTGATTTCTCATATAATGTGGAAGCGGTCAGTCAACAAAAAAGTATGTAAGCTAGATGTAGAAGAGTTCCCAGGAAAGCTGTTTATTCACCACTTGCAATGATCTAAAATAAAAACCAACGTTAGCTGTGACATAAATGATCTCAGACAGGCTTTAATATCCTCGTGCACAGAAATGATGGAATGGCGCAGCTGTAATCTGATTATTTTTTTTTTTTTGGCTGAAACATCAAGTGGTGTCTGTGCCAGCTAGAGAGCATCTGACATAATCCACAGCCGCTCATGTTGGTGCATGCAGGATCATCGCAATCACACCAACACCCTGAATGTCAGAGGGTTTCAGGACAGATGACATGGCCCCAAACACTGAGAGACGCAGTGGGATGAAAACGTCATTGGAGCATCTGTTTATGTAACGAGTCTTGAACAGGGATGGGAGCTCCAAAAACATTCGATATGACAACATTTTATATTTCTTCTCTTTTAAAAGCATTTGTGTCTTACATTTATGGATCTCTTTAGATATTTTTATTGCAGTTTGGTTGTTAAAGCTCTGTTAAATGTGACCTGTGCATTACATTGGAGACCAAAGAGCTCAAGCAAATTGTTGCCATATTTGCCATCCATCCATTTTCTATACCCGCTTCTCCTGTAAATACTTGCATGGCAGCTGGTGCCTCCTGTGGTCTAGGGGCAAGAGGCGGGGTACACCCTGGACAGGTCGCCACTCAATGCAAGGGGACACACAAGACAAACAACCATGCATACAACTATTCACACCTAAGGGCAATTTTAATAAAATTCAATTCAATTCAGTTTATTTATATAGCGCCAATTCACAACACGTCGTCTCAAGGCACTTCACAAACGTCAGATACATACATTCCAATTAATCTTAATCATTGAACAGTGCAGCCAGATTCAGTTATTTATTCAAATTGGATAAAAAGTTTTTCTATCTAAGGAAACCCAGCAGATTGCATCCAGTCAGTGACTTGCAGCATTCACTCCTCCTGGATGAGCATGTAGAGACAGTGGACAGTCACTGGCGTTGACTTTGCAGCAATCCCTCATACTGAGCATGCATGTAGCGACAGTGGAGAGTAAAAACTCCCTTTTAACAGGAAGAAACCTCCAGAAGAACCAGGCTCAGTGTGAGCGGCCATCTGCCAAGACCGACTGGGGGTTAGAGAGAACAGAGCAGAGACATAAAGAGAACAAAGAAGCACTGATCCAGGAGTACTTTCTATGGGAAGGAAAAGTAAATGTTAATGGATGTAGCTCCTTTAGTCGTTTCACCTAGAAAGAAAGAACAGATAAACTCTGAGCCAGTTTTCAAGTTTAGAGTGTGAAGAGAGCACATAGAGTTAGTTACAGTAAAAGCTCAGTCAGTAGCTATGTCTAGGAAAGAGAAAGGGTTAAACACTAAAAGACAGGGCCATGTGGATCATCGGTAGAGGGTGAGCATTAAGTTGTTGCCAGCAGAAGCTTGGAGGATTCCCCTCTCGTTGCAGGTAGACACAGAGCCAGGCAGAGAGACCAATTAACCTAACAGTCATGTTTTTGGACTATGGAAGGAAGTCGGAGTACTCGGAGAGAACCCATGTATGCACAAGGATAACATTCAAACTCCATGCAAAAAGACCCCAGGCCAGGAGTCAAACTGAGGACCTTCTGGCTGCAAGGCAACAGGGCTACCAACTGTGCCACCATAGATTTTGTATTTCGGACCTGGTTCCAATATGCCCCAGCCCTCCCATATTTTCCAGAATTTCATCATTTTTCATAATTTCTGCAATGTTTGCAAGCCATTACATGCCATTGGTTTTGATTTTGTAGAATTCAGAATTTGCTTTTGGCTTTTTAAAGTGTTATCTAATTTGCCTCCTACCTAAGGGAACTTCAGAGCATTCCGTTGACTTAATAATCATGTTTTTGGACTGTGGGAGAAAGTCGGAGTGCTTTAGATTATGTAAAGTCCATTTTGTACATGCAGAAGTGGAATATGAAGCCAAAAAAATTATGACTGATTTCCATGCTCCACACAAACGCTATATCACTTACATACATAATATAGCAGCTAAAAGATGACTAGAATATTAAGAATACTTCATTTATTTATTAAACACATATTTACACCTAAACTAGACGTTATGTTGCTGGATGAAGTCTTTGCCAACCCCTAAAACCTGTCAGAAAAAGACTAATGTTCTTGCCTGCACACATCAAACTGTAAAATCTTTTATGCGTCACTATTAACCTCAACAAACATTTTAGAGGAAAGAGCAGAAAGACCTCTCAGCTCTGATACTTGGTATTGTAAAGGCGAACACAGCTTCAACAAATTGTGCACGTCCTGGAAGTAGACTTACTGTTTCAGATGTCACATCAATTGTTAAAGCTATGGATGATATTATTATTGCAGAAGTCTGAATCGAGTCCGTGCAGCATAACATGTTGTGCACATGGACTGTTAAAATTAAGCTTTCTCAAAAGTGTGGAGAAAAAACAGGGCAGGCAGAATATCCAGAGTTTGCTGAAAAGTGATATAATCTGTGTTTAATCATTTGGCAGAATTTGCTAGAAATTAAAGGACATACACTGATTGGTGTGTGAAAATCTTGACTCTAATTACATGGTAATAGTGGCCAATAATTACGTTTCTTTAATGGCTTATTTGTGGCTTTTTAAGGCTGTAGAGCTGTGCAATATCCTGAATCTAAAACGTCATCAGCAATATCAGAATGTTTATAATCTAACTGTAAAAAGGACTGCTCAGATGTAATATTTGGCAGGACGTTATGCCAAAAGCCTGCATTAAGTTTCATACCTTTAACCTTTGGATATGATAACATATTCTACCATTTTAATGGACTGTAACTCCCTTAAATATAGTTTCCACCTGAGAAGGCCTCCTGGGACTTGTGCTAATTTATTTCTGTACCCATTTCAATGTGATTAACGTGCTGGTATATCAGCAGCCACTTGTCCACTTCTCTTAGAAGAGAAAGCCTTAATAAACTCAAGGAGGGAACTGGGATAAAAACGGAGCTGCGGAGGAAAACAGGTGATAGATGAGCCTAAAAGTTTGCTTCCTTTACGATTTTCTCAAACTTTTCTGACAGCATGCATTTTTTAATTAGTTAGCTTCTGTTCTTGTGAAATGGAAATTCAGTGATTCCAGTAAAATGGTGTGTTTAAAGGTGCAGTGCTGGACTGAGATGGATACAACAGCAGCAAAAAGGAGCAAGTATTTCGTGGATATTCTTAGCCAGCAATTATTATGTTTCCTTCCTATATGTGCACCTGGGGTCATTATTTTCAGCTCCACCTGCACACTAAGTGCTGTCTAGGTTTAGTTTCTGTTCATCATTATGTGGTGTTTTTTTGAATTAGTTAAATATCTTTAAGGATGTTTTTGTAAATTGATCATGTTAGTAATTTCTTTTAAGACGCAGCAGGGGTGACATTCAAACACTGTAATTGCAGAGCTATCTGGTGAAATTGCTTTAATCAATAGAGGAAAATATTTTATTCTTCACTGTCTGTTAGCCATGTGGCAGAAGATGTGTTTAGTTGATCTGGATTAAATTGTTATTCTCTTTAACTGTGGTTTTAGGAATTAAGTTGCAGGAAACAAGAAATTATATTGTTACATGTGTCTGTGAAAGACATCAGTCTATCCTGGTATAAGAAATGTTCCTGCAATCCTTTGGATTGAATTGAACTCTATGTAGTTTGATCTTAATCTTGCTACATGTTTGGTTTGTATTGGACTAAATTGGGTTGGTCTGAGTTGAATTTGAACTGAAATTGTAACTATATAGTTGGATGGGAATTTGGTCTGCTTGTATTTTAAAGGGTCTTATGATGACATTTGTTTTCAATTGGTGTTAAATAAATAAACAAATTGAAATCTTTAATGCCAAAGCCAGTTAAACACATGTGAATTTGGACTTTTGTTTGGTTTTTTTACATCCACATGGAGATAGATTTTTAGGAGCCCCCATATCTTAGTTTGTTTGGTTTCCTGAGTAAAAATATCTTCAAATACCAATTTTGAATTTTCATGTAGTCAACCAACATGCAAGTTTTTAAAAGCATTGTTGATGTAGGCCCACTGTGCAAGCGTTTTACCTTGCTCTTGTTTTTTTGTCTGCTTTCATTGCAGCATTATGGCACCACCACCATTATTGTTTTCAATATTCTTGTGTGGCATTTCTAGAAATTATGCCATTATCATGAGGAACTTCTTAGGAATGACAAATAGATTGTTGTGGAAAAAGTCACTTTTTAAATTGACTTTTTCCACAACACAAGGTTTAAATTGATTGAAGGTAACAAAAAATGCAGTTATTTGTCTTGTGCTGTGAAAAAGTGTTCACCCTTTTGCAGAATTGTTTCTCGTTTTGCTTTTTTGTCACAAAATGTTTAAGATCATTAAATACATTTTAATACCAGATAAAACTTAAGTAATTACAAATATCAGTTTTCAAATCAGGATTTTCTTTGCTATGCTATAACAGGTTATAACAGGTATAACAGGTTGCCTTTGAAAATGAGACTTTGTGTTTCATTGAGATGTACCTGTAAAGCTGAAAAAAGATGCATAATAATATATCCAAACCATCCTGGTCCTAAGTGAAAAAGTAATCAACCCACTAAAAGTAGTAACGCCTTGTGGCACCACTGGCAACAATACTGCTGTCAACCATTTGGAATAGTTGGCAATGTTTCTTTAACAACTCTGTAATGGAGATTTAGCTGATTTTTTTTCTTTCTTTTATTCAGCTACTTTGGATGATTTTCTAGCTGGACCTGTTGAATAGCATCCCACAGCATCACAACATCCAGACTTTGACTGGACACCATGCAGACTAACTTTGTCAAATCAGAATCAGAATCAGAATCAGAATCAGAATCAGCTTTATTGCCAAGTTTGTACATACAAACAAGGAATATTGACTCCGGTACACTTTGCTCTTTGGTTTTTGTTTTTGCACTACAGAATATACATATTACAATGTACAATATACACATATATAAATAAAAAGGTGCATTTGCAACAACTGTATGCTGTTGTTTGTTTTTCTATTGAGTTAAACAGAGAAAACAGCCTGGGGGAAAGAAACTGTCTCTGTGGCGGCTAGTTTTTTGTGAACAGTGCTCTGTAGCGGCGGCCTGAAGGTAAAACTCTGAACAGATTGTGTGCAGGGTGTGTGGGGTCTGCAGAGATTTTAGCAGCTCTTTTCCTGACCCTAGACCTGTATAAGTCCTGGATGGAGGGAAGGTCAGCCCTGATGAAGGTCTGCATTCCTGATTATTCGTTGCAATCTCGACCTGTCCTGTTTTGTGGATGAGCCAAACCACACTGAGATGGATGAAGACAGGACAGACTGAATGATGGCAGTGTAGAAGATGACCAGTAGCTCCTGTGGAAGGTTGAACTTCTTGAGTTGCCTCAAGAAGTAAAGTCTCTGCTGGGCCTTCTTTCGAACAGTGTCTATGTGTGAAGACCATCTCAGGTCCTTAGAGATGGTGGTTCCAAGGAATCTGAAGTGGTCCACAGCCGACACGGTGTTGTTGAGGATGGTGAGGGGGTGTATGGGGGTGTTGTTTTCAGAAAGTCACCACCATCTCCACAGTCTTGAGTGGGTTTAGTTCCAGGTAGTTCTGACTACACCAGTGTATCACGCAATCCACCTCTTGTCTGTATGCAGACTCATCACCGTCCTGGATCAGTCCAATGACAGTGGTGTCATCTGCAAACCTAAGGAGTTTCACGGACGAGTCCGCTGAGGTGCAGTCATTTGTGTACAGGGAGAAGAGGAGTGGGGATAGAACACACCCCTGGGGGCACCAGTACTTATTGATCTGGGTTCGGGAGAAGATGCTCCCCAGTCTCACCTGCTGCTGTCGGTCCGTCAGGAAGCTGTTGATCCACTGACAGGTGGAGGCTGGGACGTTGAGCTGGGTGAGCTTCGGGTGGAGGATGTCTGGTATGATGGTGTTGAAGGCCGCGCTGAAGTCTACAAACAGGATCCTGGCGTAGGTCCCTGGGCGGTCGAGGTGTTGCAGGATGAAGTGTAGACCCAAGTCAAAAGCATCATCTGCCGACCTGTTTGCTCGGTAAGCAAACCGCAGGGCGTCCAGTAGAGGGCCTGTGATGTCTTTCAGTTTCTTCAACACCAGCCGCTCAAAGGATTTCATGAACACAGACGTCAGGGCTACAGGCGTGTAGTCATTTAATCTTAGGATGGTGGGTTTCTTGGGCATTGGGATGATGGTGGATCGTTTGAAGCAGGAGGGGACCTCACACTTCTCCATTGACTTGTTGAGGATCCGGGTGAAGATCGGAGCGAGTTGATGTGCACAGGTTTTCAGGCATGATGGGGAGACGTTATCAGGTATTCCAGCTTTCTATGTTTTCATGCCCTGAAAGAGCCTATTTACATCTTCCTCAGAGATCTTTAGTGCAGGCAGAGGATCTGAAGGTAGGGGGTTGGTAGCTTTACTGGTCGAACTTGTTCCTGAATGGGATGTGGAGGAGTTGGCTTGAGGTGTGAATGGCTTCTTGTCATGTCTGCAGTAGAAGCCAGTCAGACGGTTGGCCAGGCGAGGACTTTGTTCGGGAAGGTTGGTGGGGCTTCTGTAGGCAGTCAGGTTTCTCAGGCCGGTCCATACAGCCCAAGTGTCACCAGTAGAGCTGTTTTTCAGCTTCTCACTATAGCTTCTCTTGGCTGCTTTGATCTCCTTTGTTAGTCTGTTCCTGGCCTGCCTGTACCACGCCCAATCTCTGCTGCTGTGAGCTTCTTCCTTGTCCTCGTGCAGATTCCTGAGATGTGGAGTGAACCATGGCTTGTTGTTCCCAAAGGTGCAGAAGGTCTTGGTCTGCACACACATGTCCTCACAGAAACTGATGTATGATGTCACCACATCAGTTGGTTCGTTTAACTCAGTGGCTGAGGTTTCAAAAACAGTCCAGTCTGTGCATTCAAAGCAGCCCTGTAGCATCTGCTTCGATTCCTCAGTCCACTTTTTAACAGTGTGAACCACGGGTTTGGAAGCTCTTAGTTTCTGTCTGTAAGTTGGGATGAGGTGGATAAGACAATGGTCCGAAAGTCCCAGAGCAGCCCTGGTAACAGCATGATATGAGTCATTAAAAGCTGTGTAACAGTGGTCCAGTGTGGTTTTGTGTCTGGTGGGACACTTAATATGCTGTCTATATTTTGGGAGCTCATTAGAGAGATCTGCGCTGTTAAAATCTCCCAGTATTATGATGAAAGAGTCAGGGTGTTTTTTCTCCACGTCTGTAATCAGCTCAGCGAGATGTTTTTCAGCAGCAGAAGTGCAGCCATGCGGTGGAAAATGTGAGCCGATTATTATAAACGAGGAAAACTCTCTCGGTGAATAAAACTGTTTGCAGATTATGGAAAATGACTCCAGATCCGGACTACAAGTTTTCCCCAGCACTTTTACGTCTCTGTACCAACCTTCGTTTATATAAAAGCAGATTCCGCCTCCCCGCTTCTTCCCCGATAGCTCCGCGCTGTGATCCGCTCTGAACAGCTGGAAGTCCGGCAACAGCAATGCGTGGTCCGGATGTTGTCACTCAGCCATGTCTCGGTGAAGCAGAGAACCGCTCATCTGCGGAGGTCCGTGTTTTACCAGTGAGAAGAAGCAGCTCGTCCATCTTGTTGCTTAGAGAGCTGACATTTGCCAGGTGGATTGAAGGCAGTGGTGTACGAAGTCCTCTTTTGCGGAGCTTTACCAGGGCGCCAGCACGCTTTCCCCTCCGACGCTTCCGGCGCAGTATTCCCGTAGGGTGCCGCCGCTCCGCCTGCCAGAAGCTTAGTGAACCTCGGATCGATGAAGGATGGTGAAAAAAATCCAAGAGAGGACTCTCTGATGTTGAGAAGCTCCTCTCCACTGAATGAGACCACAGAATTGTGGCCCGAGACCACAGTACTGTGGCTCGAAAAACATTTAAACATACAAAATACAAAAACAAAGACTGAGCGAAGCTCCGTGGCTGCCATCGTCGGCGCCATCTTGGTGAAGCTCAGCTTACCCTAAAACGTCAAAAAATAAGTGATCAAATATATACGGTTGTGTGTACATGTCATTGACTAGTTATGTGCTACAACACACTCAACTTTTGTTTAGAATCAGCTTCTTATCACTGGTAACAACGCTGCTTTGCTCTCACTCATTCCCCCAGCTTCACAGTGCTTTAACAAAGTGAGTTCAATAGCGAAGCAAAAATGCTGGGCTTTGTGCACTGCGCACCTCTCTGCTGGATGCCAGACGCACACGGAGATTTATATATATATATATATATATATATTATATATATATATATATTATATATATATATATATATATATATTATATATATATATATAAACCGGTGGTTCACTTCCATGGCTAAGGTGAACCACGGTCCCACTAAGCCAGCGGCCCACCGGGGACTTCCCTGGTTGCCTGTATGCCAGTTTGCCCCTGGCTGTGAGTCACTTTACTAAATGAAGACCAAACAGATCAAAAATGCACCAGAAACCGAAACCCGAGTCCAGTCCATGTGAAAACAAGTCCAGGCTTAATTATGCAAGGATATTCAGAAAATACCGGCTCGTTTTGCATCTGGTTTCATACCGTCGCTTAGTCTGGCGGTTCTTTTGCTTTATGTTGAGAGCATGGGAAATCTCCAACACAGAATTAAAATGCTGTGCGAATCTGTCAAGATCATATTTTCTACTCTGAGATGCGTGCCGTGTATTCACGTAAGCTGCCTCTATCGGTGAAGCATGTTATCTTTCAAAACCAATCACATATATATAGAATATCGATGATGTATTACAGATTATCCCAGTTCCCACGGTCCCTGAATGCAACAGCTGGGAATATGTTGTTCAGCCGCTGTGTTGAGCTGTCAGTCATGATTCTGCACCCCCGTGATCTGAGGCCCCGCCCCCCACGCCAAAACAGGGCCAAAAGTTTGAAGCCGAAAAAAAAATCTGCAAGTTCGAAAAAAAAAAACTTGAATCTGAAAAGTAGCTTTGAACTTTTTTTTTTCTAGTTTCTCATCTGTTTTTTTTTTCAGTTGCAAAACATTTTTTCCAGTTTTCAAATTTTCTTGGGGCAGGTTGAAAATAATTTTTCAGGTTCCTTTGAAGAAACTTTTATTTTTCAGGTTCAAATTTTTTTTGTTTGAAGAAACTTTTTCTTCAGGTTCAAATTTTTTTCGTTTGAACAAACTTTATACCCCCAATTTAGCGCCACAGTCATCGAACTGTTTGAAAACATCCAAACCAGATGACCACTTCCAATCAAAAAGTCAAACTGATGTCTTTGGTGCATTCAGTTGCAGTCGGACAACTTAAGTTGCTTTCATGGGCATTGGAAATCAGAGCTTCAATAATGTAAAGTTCGGACCTAAAATTTTTGGGGGGGCACACCGGGTGGCCAATCAGCTCACAGGGGTGGCCAGTGCCACCTTGGAAGATCCGTCAATGGGCAGGACAGATTAAAGATGCACCCCTAGTAAGGTAGGAAGGATAAATAAATAATAGAAACAATAATAAATAACCATGAATAAGAAGTGAACAAAATTACAAACAATATAGTACAGAATTATTTGAATATTTACATGGGCTGCACAGTGGTGCAGTTGGTAGCACTGTTGCCTTGCACCAAGAAGGTCCTAGGATCAACTCCTGGCCGGAGGACTTTCTGCATGGGGTTTGAGGGTTCTATCCCAGTACTCCAGCTTCCTCCCAAAAACATGACTGTTAGGTTAATTGGTCTATCTACATTGCCCTTAGGTGTGAATGAGTATGGTTGTTTGACCTGTGATGTGTTTGTGTCCAGGGTGTACCCCACTTCCCAATCTCGCCCACAGACTGCTGGAGATAGGCACCAGCTTCCCTGCGACCCACTATGGAAGAAGCAGTAAAAAATGACTGACAGACTGTAAAATGCTTTCATAAAATTAATTTAGAAAAAATTTGGAAAATACATATACATAAATACAAACTCTAGACAATATAACGTGCAATAATCTAAGCACTATATACATATAAGGAAGATGTCAATTAGGTGAATAATTATTTGCTGAACTGCCGAAACTAGCATGAAAGGTCATCTACAACGCTCCCCGTCTGTGGAGACGTTCTCTGGTGTGCTGCTATCTCCTCTCAAGCTTCTGATTGCAGATAGAATAGAATAGAAATAACCTTTATTCTCACTCAGTAGGGAAATTCAGGGGTGGCCTGGCTTCTGCAATCGCTGATGTTTTGGGCAATGGTTCGGTTCACGCTTAAAAAAAAAATCCTTGCAGTTCGTGTGGCTCACTCTGGAATGTGCCTGGCTGAGGCAGACTGCAGTTGAGCTAGGTGAAGACCGACACACCCCTTCCTTTTTTTTTGAGGCTGTCTGATACAGCAGGTCAGAGACACACAGCAGGCTGGGCGTCGGATAAGTACACTATGGGTGTATTCACACCAGGTAAGTCCGTTGGTCCGCTTGCTTGGTCCGGACCAAAAGCGGACTTTTTTGTTTGGTGCCGGTTGCTTTCAGATTGTACGTTTTGCAAGTGAACTATCACTTGTGAACAAAGCCACGCGGGTGACGATCATTACTCCCAATGGACAGAAATGAAGGGGGTGGGACACAGCACAGACCCGAAAATTTAGGAAAACAACTGTAGACGTGCTGCGTACAGCAACTCTGTTCTGCATATTTCTGCCATTATTACAGCAGCAATATTATTTTAAGGGGGAAGAGCAGCTCATTCAACACAGATTTTGTGAAGTTCTATTCATAATTTTGTAACGGCGTCGGTGAAGGCACGTGCCCTGTCCCACAACATGCTAGTAGTGTTGCTAAGCAACATACAGCCTATCAGGTATGATTTCAGTACAACGTACACCTATGCTACCAGCTATGATGGCTTGTTAAGTCCAAAGAGACGTACGTTTTCTGTAGTTGGCTCAGATCGGGGCCGGTTCGTATTCAGACCATAAGCGAACCGCACCAGAGTCTGTTCGGAAGACCACCTCAAAAAGTGCATCTCAGTCCAGTTGTTTGGTTCGGACCAGGGTTCGCTTGAGTATATTCACACGAGTATATTCACACATGCACAAAAGGTCCGGACCAGGGGGGGAAAAGAACTCTGGTCCTTTAAAGCAGACCAAAAAATCAGGTGTGAATACACCCTTAGTAACATGGTGCGAGAGTGACAGTTAATGTAGGTTAGTTCCACTTGGAGGGACCAGCGAGGTCAAAACTGACTTAATAAAATGTTTTAAGGTACTGCAAATTTTAAAATATGGTTAACAAAAAGGATCTGGAAAAAACTTTTTTGTTTATTGCTCAAAGGTCCAATAATTCAGCATTAGTGTTCTCTTCATAAACTCCACTAATAGATTATATAATTATTGAAATATTTTATTTTATTTAACCTTTATTTATCTAGATAACATTGCGATAAAATTAAGAAAATATTTGTTGTTATATGAATATTGCCAATGCATGAAAATAGTCAGTTAGTGAATTGGAATGGATAGGAAATTATGGGTCGATTTCAGATTTTCTTTACAAAGGTGCTGAAGAAAGCAGTGTCAGTACAGTGAGCAGCACTAGTGCTGCAAGAGCTCCTGCTGTCATGAAGGTGGTGGACAGCAGCAGTTTGGAGTCAGATCGGGAACCTTCAGGTACAATTTGAGTACAATACACATCTGCTGGGTATGCTTTTAGAATACTTTGTTTGTATACAGATCGTCATACACTCATGACGATCTGTATACAACTTACTTTATAAGCATAGATTAGATAAAATGTCAATTTCATTTTGCAGAGCAGCCAGCAATACTGAGTGAGATTGTGAGAGAGACAGTGTGTGTGTGTGTGTGTGTGAGAGAGAGAGACAGAGAAATGGGGAAAGACAAGTACAGCGATACACATAAAAGTGAAAAGAAGCCATTTGATTATTTTTCCCACCCTCACTCCAAGGATTTTGATTTATTTTTATCACCAGCTAAATCAGACAAGTCAACAAATAATTCCAAATCATTTGTTGGAAGCAAGTGATTCACTCCAGACTGCATTCCCTTCCACAAACTCTTTTACACACTGAAATAAATCACAGGAATCATTTTAACTAGAGTAGAACTTCAAACATAAACATAGTTTAAACTAAGCAATGATAACCTATATACATTTTCCAACACAAACATTAGAAAAACTGTATGGAAAGGCTGAGAAACAGTCCTAACAACTTTCTATGCTTAAATTAATATTTTGTTTCTTCACTAACCCTCTTACAAACTAAAATATTTTATGAAAGTTTTATGTTTATTGAAAGCCTTTGAATGTTTTCACATATTGTCACATAATAAACAAATACTTTAATGTCTTATCTGCATTTTACGTGACAGACCAACACACAGTACATAACTGGGAAGAGGAATACAAAATACATGGTTTTTGGAAAAATTTCAAATTACATGCATTTGTATTCACTGTCTTTGTATTCAGAGCAGACAGGTTAGTGAGAAATGTGTGGAGATGTTTAAAGCAGGATTAGGTTTTTTAAATATCTGAAGCATTAAACATCAAACAGAGCTCTGTTGAATCCATCATCTAAACTTGGAGAGGGTATGGTTCAGCTGCAAACCACCAGAGCTGTCTACCAAACCTGACAGGCCAGGCAAAGAGAAGAAGCCCAGAGGCCCATGGTAACTGGAGGAGCAGCAGAGCTTCACAGCTCAGGTAGGATAATCTACTGACTAGGGTTGGGCACCAAGTCTCGAGGGTAACATTCCGATTCTCTCTTAATTGATTAGATTTTAAAATTTCGATTACTAGTTTTGATACCTAGTTCGCCGATCCGAAGACAAAGCTGAACTAACACCAATAAAGAAGAATTTACAGGAAGTGTGCACACAACCACAGTATGTAGACAATCAAAAGTGTGGGTTAACTTTAATAAAAGAAATGCCCAGTCGGTCAAAGCATCTCTTGCAATAATATTATATCATGCAAATGAGGGTGCATAACCAATATGATTAAAAACACCTTCATGGTGTAGAAGTAACAGAGTGTCCTTTCATAAGCTGCTACACTGACCTGCAGTGTAACGAGTGTTACACTCAGCCCAGCACCGCACTGCAATCACAATCATGTAAGTAAAACAATAAAATACGTACTATACCAACACTGAGGCAGCTAACTATTTATACTCAAACCAAGACAGTGCATCATCTCAAATACCCAGCTAACGTTGCCCTTGTTTTTCTTCATAGACAACCTGAAATTGGTATGGTTATCCAGGCAGTTGACCAGACTCTGTAATGTGCTATTCCATTATGTCTGAGAACCCTGCTGCATGGTGGTAGAAACAATAAAAGACTTATCCTTTGCTTTCAGATGTCGCTTTCTCATATTTATGTCGTCAAACTTCTTTTAACGTGTGTTCTCCACTGCAGGAGGCACTATCTCTCCAGAATGCTGCCTGTGAAGGCAAATATGATCATTTTCCTTATCAGGAACTGTTTCTGACTTTATACTGTACCTGCTCCTTATATGGACTGCGTTGTACAAGCTGTTCTTTTTTACTTGTGTGATATTCTGCACCAGGTTAGCCCATCACTAGGAGCTCAGTAACATGTTTAACCTCTTAACCCCAAAGGGGTTTTGTGAAGTTTGAGCTCAAAATAAAATGCGCAAATCTAACAGATTTTTTCTGAGAATTGACATCTAAACAATTCAAATAGGAGTGACAAATCTGGCCTCCCTTTGCTGCTGATTAAGTAAAACCTGGGTGGATTGCAACAAAATGTAATTTTTGAAATCTGTGAGCTCTCTGCTTACAGCAGACATGCTGGTTGTGTGTGTAGAAGCTGTGTGGTGAACTGCTGAGAGAGTTTTGCGGTTACGTCATTTTGTGAAGTTTACTTAATTTCTGATTTAAGTGCGTTTAGTTTTAACAGTTTTTCGGTGTTTGTAGAAATCAGCTTTTGTCCAAGATTCTACGATTTCTGTGGATACCACATATGTTTATGTTTTACTAATGGCACTAGCAGTAAAGAAAGTAGAAGAAAACTAAAATTAAATTCTGCCCCCAGTACTGGGGTACCTGCAGCATCAGACACTAGATATGTGTTTACCGAGGTTTTCTAAAATAAAGCTCTCCTGTGAAAGCGTTTGCCTGTTAAAAAAACATTCATAACATTTATATTCAAGTTCATAGGTTTGATATTTATATACTGGTTGGAAGTAGCACTGTGAGAAATTTATAGTAAGGTTCTTAAAAAATAAAACATTCATATAATGAAAATTCATAGAGAATTAAAGACTATTCAGTCCAAAAAGGACTCTGGTCAGCTAACTCATTTAAACCATGTAAGTTATTTTGATCCTGCCTTTCAATAGAATCGGAACTGAGAATCAATAGGAACCGGAATCAAAACAAGGAATCTGAATAGGAATCGTTCAGATTCAAATGATGCCCAACCCAACTATTGACAGGACGATTTTTAGTCATGTACTCCACAAATCTGGCCTATATGGAATAGTCATAAAAACAGAGACATTATAAAATAAATAATAAAAACCATGAAGAAGAAGAAGAAAATAAATATTAATAAAATTATATATATATATATATATATTTTTTTTTTCTCTTTTTTTTTCTTTTCTGTAATACAGCCATGTAACCATAAAAATTACCATCATTTCTGGGTCACAGATTACCAGCAGGTTTGCAATTTTATCTCATCATTTACTCACCTCACACCAGCAAGCAATAGAAATTGAAGCAAAGATTTCACAGACACATTTATTTTTATTTTGTAGCATTTAGAGTGTATTATTTTTCTACTCTCAGTCTCCAATTTCTACTCTCAGGCTCCAATTCATCCCAAAGGTGTTCTATTTGCAGATGCCAGATCTCTGTAGAGGTTAGGACTCTCTCATCCATGTTTTTATGGATCTTGCTTGGTCCACTGGTGAACTACGCAAGGTTGCCTCCACTCATCCATACTTGGTGATGTATGGCTTGGATCCAGCTGCTCGACCATTGAAACCCATTCCATGACGCTCTCTGTTTGGAGGTTTGTTGCGACTGACTGCAGAAAGTCGCAGACCTCCACGCAATATGCGTGCAGACTGTTTCTACAAACGTTTGCAAAAGAAGGGGCTGCTCCTAGGAGCTCACTGAATACCAGCATGGTACTGTGGCAGGATGTCACGTGTGCAACAAGTCTAGTCGTGACATTTCCTCATTCCTAAACATTCCACCATCAGCTGGTCAGTGGAACGACTGCAACTCAGCCATGAAGTGGTAGGCCACGTAAACTGATGGAGCGGGGACAGTGGATACTGACACATGTTGGGCGGAGGTCTGCGACTTTCTGCAGTCTGCATGCCTAGACGCTTGATTTTATACACCTGTGGCCTTGAAAGTGATTGGGTGAGCAATAGATTCTAGCAATATATAGTATCATTAAAGTATTGGCTTTAGAGGTCTCGCTTATATATTTCAGTGTCTTTCAGATCATGCAGAATGTATATATCATTCATCATTCTTTATGTAATAAGCCAAAACAAAGCGGTGTATTCTAAAGGTAATCCTCAGTTTAAATTTTTTTCTAGAAATAAATATCTGAAAAGTGTTGCGTGCATTTGTTTTAAGTCCCCTGAGACAATACTTTTTAGAACCTCTTTGTTATTAAAGCTTCAGGTCTTTTAGGGTATGTCTCTATGACTAGCTCATTTTTACACATGAATATGCTTTGATCTAATCCAACCATTTTGTTCCAGGAAACCGAATCCATTGCTTGTTTTTAGCCAAACACAGCATTTCTGCATGTAGGTGAACAAGGTGGGCTGCATCCATTTCCTAGGGCTACCCCTTCCTCTAGCACTCCCCCTCTCTCCCCATCCCTCGGCACCTTATCCAGGAAGTGGTTAAAATATTAAACAGAGAAGTGGAACACCTTAAAAAACATGATCAGTTCTATTTCTATTACATAAGCAGATGTAACATTATATGCCCAAATGTGTTGTGTAAGAACTTCTTTGTCTTGTAGAACACATCATTTCTAAGCTTGTTAAGAACGAACCAAAATAAGTAAGTGCAAAATGTTGACAAATAAATCACTTTTAATGTATTTTTTCAATAATATATTGCCAATATACTAATAAAACAACACTACTTGGTATTTAGTTGTTCCATAATACCATAGCATACTGCATATTCTAATCTTCAGTCATAATTGGGGGTGTATGGATGTATTATCTATGTTGGGACCACAGCCATGGGTTACAAATGAAAAGTCAGTAAGAACTTTTCTGGAACTTTCAAAATAAATCACATTAACCTACTTCCAGCACAGCCAGAAACAGGGAATAACAGCGGACTTCCCATGACGTCACTGTCCGAATAAAAACCCCGTTTTTGCAACAAACTGACCTCTTCCACGCAGGTCCCCAGCGGAACTGGATGGAGGGACACAGCGTGCTAATGTCTCTTTGCGGGCAAACAGACATAACTCTTCAAACTGGATCCAAGAGTGTCATACGATCACGCGATCATATGCACTAAGTTAAGTAGGAATGAATTGCTGTTTGTGTATCCTGTATTCATTCATGAACGGGGGGTAATTCAGGTACAAGCGTGGCTTGACTTTTCTCTCCGAGGTCTACAGAAACAAACTGTGTTCCAGAGTTCCCAGCAGAGACCCTGTCTCTACGACACCGAGTGGACAGCAGTAACGTGCAGTTCGGCCGGCTGACAGAACGAGCTGCCCCTCCCCACAGCTACAGAGGTTAGCAAGTTAATCCTTTGTTCACTGTGGATGCTTTCTTCAACTTCGTCGCCCCGGACAACTTTTCCTCAGCACGGTTCACGTAAGAGGTTGTCTTTTGGGCAGAGCGAAGCAGTTTAGAGTGAAATAATCTAAACATTTTTCGTTTTATGACGTTTGGTTTTGTTTGTGTTGAAACTCAGCCAACTTAGTGCTAGCAGATTATCTGCACAGCACATGTGCTAAGTTTGTGTGGTCTGTGTCAAGTCACTGACTGGATGCAATCTGCTGGGTTTCCTTAGACAGAAAAACTTTTTATCCAATTTGAATAAATAACTAACTCTGACTGCTCTGTTCAATGATTAGGACTAATTGGAATGTATGTACCTGACTTTTGTGAAGTGCGTTGAGACAACATGTGTTGTGAATTGGCGCTATATAAATAAAACTGAATTGAATTTAATCGTGTTTTTTTTTTAAGTTAAGACAAACTTTATTTAAAGGGTTATTTTAAACACAGATCAGCCATAACACGCTGTCCACGCTTATGCATTTTAACCCTTTTATTTGTGGTATTTTAAAGGTATGTGTTTGATTCTTATAATAAGCTATAAGCTTCTTTTGTTAGCTTCAAGAACACGTGCTTGCCTACTAAAGATCATTATACCCAAAAAGGTTGTTAGTTTTTAATCTAGTAAAATAATATTTCCCTAAATATTATTTTACTAAACTTGATAACTAAGCAACACAATTAAGCCCATTTCTCAAAGATGTGGTTCTTGTTTAAAATATTTCTTTAAATATTATTTCACAATTTTCTTAATAATATTTCTTTAAGTATTGTTTTAATAAGTAAAGGCAGCTAATTAAACAGCGTTGAGAACTCGTCATCCAGAAAGTTGGTTTTATTCAGGAAATCATTCTTTAAAATATTATTTTATTAAAATAACATTTTATCTGATCTTACATTGTGAATGGTTGTCTAAAGGTATGCCAATTATTGCCTAAGTTAGTTCCAAGACTGACTTAACTTCAATTCCAGATTCTTCAAGATAATCCTTGGTTCTCAGACATAAATAACATTGCATGGTAATGTTGGATCACTCTTTCAGTCATGGTTTTCAACCATCTTTGACCAACGTCTTTATATTGTACACAGCCCATTAGTCTTCCTTATTATTTCATTCTGCTTGGTAGCTTAGTTGGATTGTTTTATCATAGTAAAGAGTTTGTTGATTGTATGTTTGAATTGAGTTGACTTATTTTTGTTAATAAATTCTTGTATTTTAAGAAATTGTGTGAATTCATTCAGAGTTTGTGCAGAGTTTTGCTGTTCAATAATGTCAGAGCTTGGCTCATCCCTTTCAATTTTTTCCTAATACCACCGCCTTATTGGGCTGGTATTCACAGGAGAACTCTCAACAGACCGAAATATTATTTAATAAAATATTAATATTAAATATTAAATAATATATTCATATTCATAATCACAACATCTAACTATACATCTACTTAGCTATGTCAAAACTTTATAGACTTGTTTTTCTAGGACAATATATCAAACTTTAAATTACATTGTATTTCTTGATTTGTAATTATGTGTTATCAGTCGGTCATTTTCTATACTGCTTCTTCCATAGTGGGTTGCAGGGAAGCTGGTGTCTCCAGCAATCTTAGGGGCGAGAGGCAGGGTACACCCTGGACAGGTCGTCAGTCCATTGCAGGGCAACACACCATGCACACACACATTCACACACCTAAGGGCAACTTAGTGAGACCAATTAACCTAACAGTCATGTCTTTGGACTGTGGTAGGAAGCCGGAGTACCCGGTGAGAACCCATGCATGCACGGGGAGGACATGCAAACTCCATGCAGAAAGACCCCCGGCCGGGAGTCGAACCCAGGACCTTCTTGCAGCAAGGCAACAGTCCTACCAACTGTGCTACCAACTCTGTTTTCTCAGTTTTTTGGCCTGTTTTAAATTAAGAAATATTTTATCTTTGCTATTTTTAAACGATCAACACTAAAAAATAGCAATGCAAACTCTTCGAATTAGATATTTACATGGTTATTGTGCTATTAAAATATAACTGAGAAAATATCTGTATTTGTCTGAAGATTTGCCAGGTCAGCTCCTGCCTGTTTCTTTTGAAAGTGTACTCCTGAAATTCCCTTAGCCCTTCTTCTGCATGGGAACCTTTGGGACAAACTACCCCTCAGAATCCTAGGGTAACGTTCAAACAGGGAGGAACAGGGGATGGAATGGGGTTTAGCTTTGGTCTCGTCTGTCTCCTACATGGCTCATGATAAACTAAAAACAGGAGTATTTATGGCATTTTCCATGTGTCTCCGGAGAGGCCACCTGTCCCTCTTCTGGACTCTGTCATGGAGAAACCAACAAAACTCACCAACAAAAATACCTACTACTCCATGACTGCCTGTCTCTGAAATTACAGTCTGGTCGGTAACCACAAACCTCCCCTGAAACAAAGTCTAATCCATTTTCTTCTCCTTTTAAATAGCACCTAGGTCTGCATTAACAAAGACTAGTTTATTCAAGAAAATATGTATTTCCTTATCCCTCAACCACCTTAAAAACAACAAAAACAAACAAAAACTATCTGACATAAAGATGCTTCTGTTTCCTTACATGTCAGTGCAGTCCCTACCTAAATACAGCCTTAAAGCCTTGATCCCAATTTTTCATTTGCTGATACATTGCTGAAAACAATCTCAGTTTTTAACTATGCAAAAAATCGCTCTTGCTGAGTCATTGAAGGATGGATTATTCCAAATTAAAATCATTAGCTAAAAAAGTTCAGCATCAATAAGCAAAGCGTGGTTCCTGAAAAGAAAACAAGGAAACATCAAGGGTAGCCCTATAAAGGGACTCAGACTGAGTGAACTTGTCAGGTTAGTGACTCTTAGAATATTGGAAGCCTTCCATAAAGTCATTTCCCCATAGTACCCTGCAGGGTTACAGCCAGGGCCTGTTGAATTAAAGTGCAAAGGTGCAAGACACTGGTTCACCTTAACAGCTTTCTCTGCATGGCCCTTATTATGCTCCTGTCAGAATACTAAACCGAGGATTACAGCTTTCTCCACAGTGCTAGGTGAATCTATTAAGGTCTGGACCTTGCAGCCTCTGCCTAGTCATTGCCTGATGGGGTTTGGAGTATTTGAGAGATGAATTTGAATCAGGGTATTTGGTATTGGGGAAAAAAGAAAAAATCCAATGCCTCTTTTACTCATATTTTTTCTGGATTGTTGAGGATTTAAAGTGGTACACTTTAGAACATTTTGTATGAATCTTGGCTAAACAGTAAGACTGTGTAGTTATGGAGCTAAAAGAAAATGAAGGTACTTTTTCTTAACTTATGAAGTGTCAGTGATTACCAAAGAAGTCTCATTTTAGTGAATTAACTCTTTTTTTTGTCCATGTTTGCCTCAGAGTTAAAATGTGTTCCGAAACTGGCATGATGAAATGAACACAGCAGAATAAATGCTGATATGTTTGGCCTGAGCAGTGATTATAACTAATTACTTTGCCTTCAGCAGCTCCATTTGTTCAGCCAAGACCTGCCAACAAAGCCCCACTGACTCAACCCTTTGTCTCTGGGGTTTCTCCACATGGTCTGAGATCCTGGTTCTGAAGACTTTAAACTAATTAACTTATGTGCAGTATATAGCTAACACAACTAGGACCAGTCTTGTTTAATTCGATTAAACCTTACTCGGCTACCATTTATAGTTTCACAACAAATATTACAGGTGAGCAGGTGGGTCATGCTCAGATTTCTAGATGCTAAGAATTGAAAGCAATGATTCATGTTTGCTGTGGTTTATTGTATTAGTAGATTTTGAAAGATTCCAAGTTCACCCTTTTTATTTAGTCATAGATTCAGCATACGGTTCTTGAAGGTAGAAGTGAAAAGTGTTTTTGCTGATGGTGATTAGTGGGCATCTTTTAAAACCAGCTGCATTAACCTTGAGATAACTTGACTCAACTTAGTTTTTATTTCAGCTTCTTAAAACTTCGACTTCACACACAAGTTTTTGCGTTCCTTGGTCACAATCCTGCTAGGATCAGGATTAAATTTTGTCTGGCATGTGCATTCTTTGCTGCCTATTATGTTCTTTATACCATGCCTTCTTTAGTTCATTTTCCTGTGCTCTTAGCGTTTTTCCTTGTTAGTTGTAGTGTTCGTTTACATGAGTAATTCCTCCAAGATTTCTGTCACACAACATTGCCCCCACCCTCTTTAAATGCGAGTTTTTCCATGCCAGTTTTTGTGCCTGTGCTCTACATTCTATTTTCCTTGTGCTGTGTTGTAAATTTTATCTTTATTTTCATTAAATTCTTCACAAACTATCCTGCTCTCAAATTCCTGTCTGCACTTTGGTCCTTACTTATGGCGTGCTCTTAGAGAGCTCTACAGAGCTAATTAATAGGGTTTTTTACTGATACATAAAAGTAGACATATCTCATTGGGATAAGTTTACCACAGATTGATTATGCAAACATACCTATTTATATTTGGCATATATATTGTTGTGAATATATTGAATGAGCCTTGGACATATGGAATGAAAATCTGAATATGTTAAATGAATATATAGTGAAGTCGGAATATATGGAATAAAACAAAGTCAGAATAGGTGGGCCTCTTAACTGCTTCTCATATTATGCTCTGGGAGTTTAGGTGGACATAGCTAATGTGGATGTTTCAATACATTATTTTTTACTTTTGATTTGTTTTTCAAATAGTAATAATGTTTAGACAAATACTGTAACATTTGTGCATGAAGCCATATTTTGTCTCCACCCCAATTCTGACTTAAACCCAGCACATTAAAATATATCACTGCACTTATTTCTCTTTTTGTGGAAAAACAATGCTCTCACAGAGGCAGTAACTCCAAATAATCTCTGAATAAATTAAGAACTAAACCTAAATCCCACAGTTAACTGCAGGTTTTTCAGTGTTAAGTGAAATGCTTGAATTACTTCAAAGATCCTTCAGTAACAAAGTCAAAGTAGCTATATATACACATCTAGGTTGACTTCCAGAAAAAGCCGTTGTAGATCTTATACCTCAACCTGAAGAGGCTATTTTTAAGAGTTTGACAGTTAAAGTCACAAAGACCATCCATAACTTTAGCTGATGTATAGCTACCATTAGCCAAATGGTTTAAACCAGCTGTTTCGATGAGTGCCCGCCTCAGGCTGTTTTCCTTTCTCTCTACTCTGTTGTATTTACGATGACGAGGACATGTACAGGAGAATGCCTTGGACCCTGGGAGGGGTGAGTCCTACATCAATGACTTATTATGCTTCAGCTCAGCTGTGGAAGTTAGAATGACCTCCACATTTTTCTGTATTTGTGTACAAGAGCACAGTTCAGCTATATCAAATTCCATGTTTCTGCCTCTTCCCTTTACAAAAGGTAAGTCAGGCAGAAGCATAACAGTTGTTTAGTTGTCATGCTACAGCAGTAAAGTGCAAAGCAAAGTGAACTGAAAATGAACTCTAATGTTAAGGCCAAAATAAAGTTTATAGAAATCTGTGTCTCAAGTAAGGATCAAGCTGGAATATAATTAGAGGGGCACTTTATTATCTATTCAGATCTGAGCCAATTCTAAATTATCTATAAAGCAAGAAGATCTAATAACTTTAAATCACAAAAATAGGAATTATTTTTTTTAAATCCATATGGCCACTCATCACTATAAAACAAAATTTTCATATTTTTAGAGTAAAAACTAACTGATTATGCAGTTCACATTTTAAATTGTCCTTTTTGTCTTATATTAGTAGAGCTGCCAGATTTTTATCAGGAAAACGAAAGATGCCTGCTGTGGTTAGGCCTGTTGTTTCTCCTGTTGAGAACACTACAACAGGCCAAGTGACAGAAAAGCTGTTTTACCCTAACTGACATCATGATCTCCAAAAGTATCAGGACTCACTATTTAAAAAGCCATATTATTAATGAATAGGACAATAAAATGTAAGAAAACCATTCTGCTACAAACTCTTATTGGTAATAAATTCAATGATAGGAGATACTATTACTATTATTTTGGCGGCACGCATACCCATTTGTACACAAGGTTTGGCTACCTGGCTGATGCCTTGAGATGTTGTTTCAATCCTTGTTTTTTCTCATGAGATCATCTACTTTGTGAAATGCACCAGATCCAATTGCAGCAAAACACATACAACATCCTTGTGCTTCACAGTTGGAATGATGTTCTCAAGCCTGCAGATGTCCCATTTTCCCCCAAATCTACAAATGATGAAACACTTCAATTTTATATTTATCAGATCACAGAACATGTCTTTATACATGAAGCGCCTTGCCATTGAGTAAAACAGTTAACTGTAATCTGGCCTCATATGTGTCTTTTGGAAGACTGGCTTCTTACTTTCTGAGGAGTGTTTCAGCCCATATTGATGAAGGATTTGATTCACTGTGGATTAATGCTCTTACCAGCTTCAGCAGCATCTTTACAAGGTCTTTTCATTTAGTTCTGGGGTTTGAATCGCACATGTTGCACCAAAATATGCCCATCTCGAATACACAGAACCTGTCTCTTTTCTGAACACTATGATGGCTGGACATTTATACTTGCATATAATTGCTTGAACCGATGAACGTGGCATCTTGAAACATCTGGGAATTGTACCCAATGATGTCCACCGTTCTCTTCCTAATATCTTGTTTTATTTGTTTAGATTTTTCCTTGATGTCACACAAGAAGGAAGTGTATCGCCCTAAATTATATCCACCAATGTGCCTCCTTCTAATTCAAATGTTTCGAATTAACCTATCAGAAGTATACAAAGCCATAACATCATAATTTTTACATTTTAATGTTGCCATTTTATTTGCTAAACATCATTGTATGTCTTTTTTAAAAACAATAACCCAGCAGTTTTGAAATCGGCAGCACATCAGCCACTTCACATGTCAAAGGCTCAATTTGATACGTCAGAACACACCAATGTATTTACCTTCACAAGGCCTAGGCTGACTGACTTTTAAAAGCCATTCAGGCTAGATAAGTGTGATTGAATGGTATCAAAAAGGGAGCAAGATGATAGCCACCCAAGGGTTTGAATAACCAGGAGGCAACACTGGTGATGTTGAAGGCTACTAATACCTTGAGATCCTACATGCACTCAGCAACCTTGGTGGCCATAAGGAAGTCAACCACAACCAAATACCTACAAAGTGTAAAACAGGTATTGAGAATCCATGAATGGTAAGAACAAAGTCTAAGCATCAATACCTACCTATCAGATACCCGGTATGAAAGGGGAGATAGAAGCCACTGATATCAAGACAAGGAAGGTTGTCACAATGTATGGATGGTTCACCCAAAGTCCAGCACCCTCATACTGTACCCTAAGAGGAAGCAAGTAGGCAGTGATCCTGTGGACATTAAAACCACCATTCAAGTGGAAACAGCAGAGATCCTAGAATACATTACGGAGATGACCACTAAATGAAGTTCTCAGACAGCAGCAACACAGTGTGCTTCTACTTTGATAACATTCACAGTACTACTGACACCCTGAAACTATTGAAAAATCTACTTCACCCTTAATTCTCTACCACCAATCTGCTAGCATACACCTTTGTCTCATCTTTTCATTGGCGAAGTGGCAGTTATGAGAAATTTACGTAGCTGTCCACACCCAAAACCTCCCTAATCCAGAGTGTCACTAATTTGGCATGCAGAAGTCCAACTGCATAATTTTCTTGATTTACCCCTCTTACTGAAATGGTGTGACTAAAATTCTCACATGTAGCCATCCTTCTACATGCCCACTGGACCCTGCTCCTACTAACCTGCTATAATCCATTGGTCCTACAGCAACTGCAGCAGACAAACCTGTGATTATCATTTCAATAGCATCGGGTACACAGCATGGTTGAGCAGCTTGTTGTCAGTCAGCCTAAAAGAGCAGATGTCTTCTCTCTTTCATTGAGCTTCATTGGCTAGCCTTGGCTGCCCACTTAAAATTCAAGTCACTGATGTTAGTCTACAAAGTTCCTAATCAAATGGCTCCCATCTACTTGAATGCTCTCGGGAAGGCTAATGTCATGTCTCAGTCTCTCTGATTGTCAAGGGATGGTCAGCTAGCAGTGCTGCCACCTCGCTCAAGACAATCCAGGCTCATTTCACATGTCATTTCATGATGATCTAATGCACTACCGAGTGCTACCAGAACTTCCAAGAGCATCTCCTACTCTAGCATCTACATTGTGTTTACCTAACCTCTGTATTGCATTATGTCTTTATACTTCCCTCAATGTCTTCACTTCATTGCTGCACTGTCTATTCTAACAGAACCTCTCAAGTGGTCTTCTATGGAACACCAATGTGCTCAAAATTAAATAAATAAATGAAACATTTTGAAATAAGTATCTACATCAATAAATAATAGATAATGATGTGAAGTGAGAATGAAATTGTGAAATAATTCAATAAAAATTAAATTCTCAGCTCATTATTATGAAATTGCTATGATTTGGGGTTGTTTGGTTTTTGGTTTCGTTTTTTTCCTTATATGTTTTTCACTGCTCAAGTTTTGAATCATGCTTCTGTTTATTATTTTCCTGTTTATGCTTTTTGTTTCATGTTTTTCTAGTTATAGTTCTATTAGTTTGCTTCCTTGGATTTGCGTTCTGTTGAAGCCAAGTTTTCCTCCTGTCACGTGGTGTTCTCTGTTAATCAACTTTATTCGGTTCACCTGCACCTAGTTAATCTGTCTTGCTTCACCTGGTTCACACTCCATTTATACACACCTGTTCAGTTGTTCGTCGCGGAAACATTTTCTAAATCATGCTCAAGTCTTGTTTTTCATGCTCAAGTCTTGTTTTCAATTCATGCTCATGTCCTGCTGTTCCTGTCTAGCCTGTCTTGCCAGCCTGCCCATGTCAGTTTTACCTGTGCGTTTATTGTTTTGGTTTCTGCCTCCTTTTGCACTTACCGTCACGCTGCCTGCTCGTCTGCATTCTGGGGTCCTATATCTCGCAAGCCATGACAGAATGTTTCCGCCAACAATAGACCTCGCGGATGAGCATCAGGCTGGCTCGATGGACCTCTTCACTTTCCTGTCTCGGGAGGCGGAGCAAACGCTGCGCCGTTCTGCAGGGCTCTCTGTGCCGCAGTCGACTTATGATGGATCCAGGTTAGCTATTCCATGTCCGGGGACAGGTCCCCTTCATTGCCCTTCATCTTCTCCTCCCCTTCATACGGCAGTCAAACCCAAGTCCTCCTCCCGCCGCAAGAAACGCCGGCGTGGAGCACCTTCCTGTGTTTCAGCCGGCGAGGAGTCTCTCACGGTTGCTGCTGACATGCCTGGAGCGGTAACTCCCTTGCCAGGCGACGTGAGGGCTGCAGCAAGTAAGCCCCCATCTTTGCTCACTGCAGCTCCGCCCATGCCGTTTTCAGCCCGCTGTTCTGAGGCAACACCAGAGGAGCTGGAGGAGCGATTAAGGTTTTTTGCTCACCAAATAAAGAGCCTCAGGATGACTAGCCTCCTGTATTTCTCTCTTGAGCAGATGCAGAGAATCAAGCAAATGGAGGAGGATTATGAAATGGCAATAAAGCTGTTTCACTGCCGTCCTCCTTCAACCACACCCAGCCACATGAGCGCTGCTGCTGAGCAGCCCACGTCAGGTCGCCTCAGCTCCTGCTCACGCCACTGAGGGTCCGGGCGACGCCTCAGCTCCTGCTCACGCCACTGAGGGTCCGGGTGACGCCTCAGCTCCTGCTCACGCCACTGAGGGTCTGGGCGAAGCCACAGCTCCTGCTCACGCCACTGAGGGTCCGGGCGACGCCTCAGCTCCTGCTCACGTCACTGAGGGTCCCGCCAATGCCTCAGCTCCTGCTCCTAGTCTGCAGGCCTTCCAGGGGTTCAGTGAGAAACTGGTCCTCGTTCTGGCCTCTGAACCCTGCGACGAGCTCCTGCTCACGCCACTGAGGGTCCGGGCGAAGCCTCAGCTCCTGCTCACGTCACTGAGGGTCCCGCCAACGCCTCAGCTCCTGCTCCAAGTCTGCAGGCCTTCCAGGGGTTCAGTGAGAAACTGGTCCTCGTTCTGGCCTCTGAACCCTGCGACGAGGGGTTCGAGGAGGAAGCGCTGCTGGATCCTGTCTCTGAGGGGTTCAAGGAGCAACTTGTCCTCGTTCTGGCCTCTGAACCCAGAGACGAGGGATTCGAGGAGGAAGCGCTGTCGGACCCTGTTCCTGAGGGGTTCAAGGAACAGTTTGTCCTCGTTCTGGTCTCTGAACCCAGAGATGTGGGTTCGCCAGGCGCCGCTTCGGCCTCTGAAGGTTTGCCAGGCTCTGCTTCAGTCTGCGAGGGTTCCCCTGGCTCACAGCCTGTCTATGAGGCCCTGGATCATTGGCGCCAGCCTGAACTCTGTGCCTGTTGGGGACAACCTCCTGGTCGCCCGCCTGAACTCTGTGCCTGCTGGGGACGACCTCCTGGTTGCCCGCCTGAACTCTGTGCCTGCTGGGGACGACCTCCTGGTCGCCCGCCTGAACTCTGTCCTTGTTCTTGGCCCTCCTGCCGTAGACCAGCCTGCCCATGTCAGTTTTGCCTGTGCGTTTATTGTTTTGGTTTCTGCCTCCGTGAGTGAATTTTTGTTTATTAAATCTTTTGCACTTACCATCACGCTGCCTGCTCGTCTGCATTCTGGGGTCCTATATCTCGCAAGCCATGACAGAAATATATTTAATTTTCCATTAATAATCAGATTTATAATATAAAAGAGTTTTCATATAAATGTTTTACCTAATAATTGAAATTAATGCTGAGACTATTTTTCTGTAATTCCAGCAGTTTTCTTTTATTTCAAAATGTCATTTTTTAAAAGTCAGTTTTTATTTCAAAAAGCCAGCTTTTATTTTATAAGGGTGTTTTTATCCCCATGGCCATTTATTTCATGATGTCTCTGTACAACTGAATGACTGTGGGCCAATCAGCATCAACAGGCTGGACCTGCATCCTCATTGGCTGAGCCGTACATATACGTTAGTTTCCTGGGTATCTGCTCCCTGAGCAGCTACTGCTACTTTTTCTTCATTCAGCTCTGGTTACCTTAGCAGATCAAATTGAAGGGAATAATTTATCATATGATGCCATTTTGAGTTGTTTGGATGACATCTTTCAAATGATCAGGATGATAATTGCTCTCTAGAATGTTAGCATCGATGACGCCATTGTTGATACCCTAAGAGCCATTGAGCACTGTGTCCACATGGAATATGCAGAGCACAGCACTCAAGACTTTAGTGGTGTCTGGCATAACCATCGGGGTTATTGCTGTTATGTTTTCTGTGTCACCCAGCACAGTTCACTGCGGTCAAGTGAGCCGACAGTCACGCCAGCCGACTTCGCACATACAAGCACATACAAGATGCATTACGGTAATAGAGCAGACCAGACGCCAATCCAGGCAATGGTTGAGAAATTAAGACGAAAACAGAAAAGTAACCTTCAGGACATTTATATTAATGACATATTTACAGCTTTCACATACATGTTTATGTAAAAAATAAATATTTTATAATTCTACTGTAGATTTTTGGAGAAATAACGGGTCAAAGTACCTACTAATGCTTATCTGTTATGTACTTTTGTGTCACTTTCGTAGCAATTTATTTCTCCAGAATCATGAGAGGTGACTAGTTCCTCTCTCAGTTCATTGGTTCATACTCCACTTCTGTCAGCATTTAAGCTCTCTGGTTTTCATTGATTGTTACTGGTTGCTTTTGTTTGTCTTGTGGTTGTTAATCTGGTTGTTACCCGGACAGCTACCTGGACAGCTACCTGAGTCCATGTCCATGTCCATGTTGGTGTTGGTGTTCCTGTTCTGTTATTAACCTGCCTGAGTTCCTGTACCTGGTAAAACTGTAAGTTGGCTCTTCATTAAAGCCTTCTCATCAAATCCATTATGCTCTGCATTTGGGTCCTACCTCAACACGCAATATGACAACTACACATTTGTTTCAGGTTTCGATTGTTAATCATGGCACATATGGATCTCTTATGGCCCATTCCATCTGCACTCAGAAGGCGAAATGTTCTAGTTTAAAGTTGGGATTTTTGAAAAACCTCTGATTTTTATAGTCAAAATTCTCACCTTCTAGTTTAAATTTCTGACTACAAAATCCAATATGCCTGCTGCTTGTTTCAAATGAAATGAAATAAAGAAATTATTTGCATTTTGTACAGTCTGGATCTCATTAATCAGTGGCACACAGCACTGAACAGAATCTGAGAACCTGTCCCTTAGTTTTTTGTATACATGCCTGTTTGAGTTTAACATGATCAGCTTCTACTGCCAATAGGAGTTCGGCTGGTATCTGAGCATAAACTCGAATGCACGCCACAGTTTCCAGATTTTTATTTGTAAAAAAGTTTGAAACACATTTTTTTACATCCACTTTACAACAAACCCCTTGTAGACTATTGCCACGAATTCACCTCAAACTACTTTATAATGCATCCAAGGTGGCAAATGTATTCCACTAATGGTGTTTGATGTTATTCTGTGCATCAGGATCATAATGGAAGGACTTTGCCTTAAAGTGACCAGAAGAAAACCTATTAATGCCTGTCCTAACTTGCGCATTGAATGCATAAATTCAATCTACTCATAATATGGAATCTGCCTGACCGCAACAACATAACTAATTAATTTATGTTTTTATCAACCCTGTTGGTGGAGGTGCTGCTGTAGGACTGATTATGTTTTCAAATTCCAGTTTGATAGTGTTGGCTGCAGCAACGTGGTTTGTTTTGGGAACTAATCTTTTCTATTGAGCTGTAGTTTTAAAGTTTGCCAATTTAGCCATATTTTGCCATGTTTGTCTGTTTTGATAATCAAGCACCTACGGACATGTCCCTGCAAAGCTCAGACAGGTGTGGACAAGACTGCTTGTTGCGCTGACCTACAATCTGATAAATCTTATCTTGTGGCTTAAGCAGGTGAGTGTTTAACATGTGTTCAAAGAGAAATTGGGTCATACCTGTTGTCAGCGGATTATTTTCCATCAGTTACCACTAGACAAGGAATCCAGACAAATGTGACAGAAGAATTAGACCTTAAATCGACCACAGAAAGTCCTGCAGGTGTGTTCTTTTCATTTGTAAACTAAAGGTCCATAAAGGAAAATCCTCACTACAGTTATGCTTTAGCTACAACAGACCATCAAAGATGAAACCATGGCTTCTGAATGGCATTTGCAGCACTGCTGAGGGCAGGTCAGAAATGGTTGTAGGTTTAGTATATAATGATCAACACAGCCCCCTCCTTTCATTATCAGCAACTATTCATCAGCCCTTTACCACATTCTAAACTTGGGCTGCAGAGTTCAGTGCATCTCACCTATTGCCTCTTTGGTCTGGGACACTGCTGCTGGTTTTCTCTGCTGTGAACCTGTCTCTGTGTTGGCTGTGTGGCTGTTCTGTTGGGGTGCCTAGTGTCTGTCTGTCTGGGACTCCTGCAGCTTTCAGAAACTAAAGCTACCTTCCCTTGGGGGCTTTGGAGTGTTGCAGGGTTTTTAACAACTTTACACCTCCACGTAACAAACTTGCATAAATGGTGGAAGGCCATACAAATACACGTTCATATTTGAATGATGTGGCCTATCTATTTTGATGCCAGATGTAATCTTAATTTAATAAGTCACTCTTGCATTTAGGGCTCCATCTTGAGATATCATTTTTGTATAGCAAAACTGCCCTGGGACAAGAAGGAAACTAGCTTCTCCTTTTGGTGTACCTAAGGACAGGATAAATAACAAAAATACTATAACAGAAAAATATGATCTATAAGTAGCCAGATGCATATTTTTGTGCTTTCAGTGATTTAAAAGCTTAGTAAACGTCTGATCAATGACGAGTACAATTTTTACCTGTGTTCTTCCTCCATAGCAGCAAAGTTGAGAAGCCTGATAAATATGCTGCTATATGTAATTAGAATTGATTAAACTCTACTAACTCCAGCCCATATTCAAAAAGAATATGTGAAGTTTTTTATGATAATGTGACAAAGTATGAACATTTTATTAGGCATAAACACCTTTTCAAACCACTAGTTTATGTGTTATTATATGTAACATACAGCTACATTAGAAAACAGCGCAGTGAAACCATTACTCCTTTTCTAAGAAACAGAGGGCAACAAAACTGAAACATACCCAGTGTCAATGTCCAATTACACTCATCCAAATGTCCTAATTTCCATGAATCCAATTCAGTCTGATTGCATGAACATAATTTGTGGAGTTTTAAATTTTCCAACAACAAGCAGCTGTTGGCAATTATCATTCCTTGTCTTGTAGAAAGGATGATTTAACTGCTGAGTCCCAAACAGCCATTACAACAGACGACCACAGGACCACAAATGATCTCTCCAGTGCTATGTAAAAAAAAGAATGATGAATGAATTAATGACTTATCTTAAGTGCTTTACAGTGTTTGCATTATTGCACTTTGTGGGCAGACAAGCAGTTACCTGCCTACAGTACTCACAGAGCTTGACAGCGGAGGATAATTATCAGGTAAAAATAAAATAATCAATTTGTCTCAAACACTTTGCAAATAAGTCATTGCAAGTACAGACCATCTATGTCTCTTTGCTCCCCTGATAAAGATGGGTAAAAAACCTGAACATAAATAAATCTTTTATTACAGTAGCATAATCTCACACTGACTGGGATATCTAACCTCTAATCTACACTACAAATGGCGGAAAAACTAAAGGCCACAAAATACCTTTTCAGAACATAATTGATGCCAAAAATTTTTTGCACCTCTACTTTTAAAAATATTGCAGCACTTAGTATTTCAATCCTGTAAGACTCACAAAGAAAAATACATAGATGGCAATCAGAGAAGTTTATTTATAAATATATATTTCTTTGGCGCTCGGACCAAGGAGGAAGACACAAATGCTGAGAATGACGTGAGCTTGAATGAACAACTTATGAATAGAATTAGAGATGTCTTCGCCCCTGGGATCCGACTGGTGGTGGAGTGGAGGCCTGAGGAGGTAGGAAAATCAGAAGGAGCTAGGAAGCCAGATGGTGGAGATGGGGAGGAGGAGGGTCGCAGCTCAGCTTGAAGAGTGCGGAAGTCTGTGAGTGAAAGTCTTTAGAGCGGAGCCTTGAACGGTGATTGCCTGAAGAGAAAATGCAGACTCGATGCTGATTGTCTGGAGCGCAGATGCATGGTGGAGTCACTGGACGGAGCAGAAGAGGAGGTGAGTCTTCCAGATTGAATTTTCGTCAAAACTCCATTTCACAATTCACAAGGTTGGAGTATACAGAGAGAGGGAATTATGTCTGGTGCCTGAGATGGCCATGGAAGGTTGATTTCTATGTTCTTTTCTGATTATGTTTTATATCATTATCCTGCTGAAAAACACAATGATGACCCACTTTCAGTTTTCTGATGCCATAAGATTTTTATCACAAACATTGAGGTTTTTCAAAGAGTTCACGTTCTTTCCTAATCTTCCTCTTTTCTTTTACATCAAACCCACCTGGAGTGTTTGCTACTGAAAAGCGGGATCTTACAGTCATCTGTATCCCAGGTAAAGAGGTGTTTAGCAAACTCTACCAGTAGGATTTGTTTGTGGTGCCAATAAGTGTGGCAAAACCATTTTTACACAAAACATTTATTTCTTACCATGGTATTTTTAAATTTACGGTTGAATAATTTTTTTAATTCCTATTCTCATTTTTGAGATGTAGCTGTTGCCATAAAGATTAATTCATTTTAAGGTTTTTAAACTATAACGTTTATTAAAGAGCAACAATAGTACCAAGATGGATTGGTTATCAGCCTGTCTCTATTCAGTAAAGAGGATCACCTGAAATATTTTTCTGACTAAGAAGGAAAGTATGTTTCCATTTCTTGTGTGAAATACTAAATATGCAATGTAATCATTTATATTGTAATAAAAACCAAATGCAATATTTTTCCACATGCTTATGTAGAAAGACATCAAATCACTTGATCCCTACACTTAATATATTAACCCCATCGTTATTTTATAAACACATAAAAAATGGTGTTAACATAAGAACATGTCTAACCTTTGAGAGATGTATTATATTTTTAAACAACAAATAGTGCAAAATAACAGAAAACTTCAGTGTGCATAACTGTTCAGCCCCCCTCCCCCAGTGCTCTAAGAGCCACCTTTTACTGCTATTCAAGCTGCAAGTTGCTTTGGATAAATCTATGTTTATCCAAATTTGCCACCACTATGTCTCAACGTGGGGAATGCTTTCTTTGGGTGATGGGATGCGTTGGAATTGCATCAGACATAAGGCCTGATTCAAAGATTCCAGATAAGGGACGCCAAATTGCTTGTGCAAAAAAAGATTGCACTTGCAATAAGTGGGTGTGAAAAGATTGCGTGCGCAATGGATAACAGGTGCATAAGTGGTTTGGACCGCCCTATTTAAATGAGGAAATTGTGTATGCTACTGGAGAGTGTCGGAGCACAGAGCGGCAGTAAAAGAAAGATGAAGTTCAAAGCCATGGAGTTGGAGGTAATAATAAAAAATATTAAATTACAACAATAACTTTGCTGTAATACGTTTAGCCTTCCTGTTATCTATTGTAGTCAGCTCAGGGTGAATTCTCTTTATTGAATCACTGTCACATCCCAGAGGTACAAAGTGACATCCTGTGCCAGATTGCATAAAAGCATAAAATGGTTAAAAAATTAAGAAATCCTGAGCAGCAGCAAATTAGCAGCTTTTTTGTTTTACTATAGAAAATACAGTGACCTCTGAATAAAATGTAAAACTTTTTGAAGAATTTTATGGTGAATTATTGATGAAACAATAAAGACAATGAATTTTTAAAAGAAAAACTTTGGCTTTGAGTTGAGGTAAGACATCATAAGATGTTCTTCATCCTCTGACATTTTGCACTGGGCCCATAATGCAACACAGCGTAGCTTTAGAGGCCTCCAATACAGATGCCCAAGCCACCTCAACTGACTCCTCTCGATGTGGAGGAGCAGAGGCTCTACTCCGAGCTCCTCCCGGATGGCCAAGCTCCTAACCCTATCTCTCAGGGAGTGCTCGGCCACCCTGCGTAGGAAGCTAATTTCAGCTGCTTGTATCCGGGATCTCGTTCTTTCGGTCATTACCCAAAGTTTAGACCCATAGGTGAGGGTAGGAATGTAGACCAACCGCTAAATTTAGAGCTTCGCTTTTCAGCTCAGCTCTCTCTTTACCACAATGGACCGGCACAGCGTCCCCATTACTGCGGCAGCCGCACCAAACCGTCTGTTGATCTCCCACTACATTATCCCATCACTCATGAACAAGACCCCAAGATACTTAAACTCCCCCATTTGAGGGAGGAGCTCCCCTGCAACTTGAAGAGGGCAAGCCCCCCTTTTCCGGTCGAGAACCATGGCCTCGGCCTTGGAGGAGCTGATCTTCTTACAAGCAGTTTCACAGTCGGCAGCGAACCGGCTTAGCGCATGCTGTAGGTCTTGCATAGAGGGGGCCAGCAGGACCATGTCATCTGCAAAAAGAATAGGCAATGTTTATAAATATATATATATTATATATATATATATATATATATATATTATATATATATATATATATATACTGCTCAAAAAAATAAAGGGAACACTAAAACAACACAATATAACTCCAAGTAAATCAAACTGTCCACTTAGGTAGCAACACTGATTGACAATCAATTTCAGAAGCTGTTGTGCAAATGGAATAGACAACAGGGGGAAATATTTGGCGAGTAGCAAGACACACTCAATAAAGGAGTGGTTCTGCAGGTGGGGACCACAGACCACTTCTCAGTACCTATTCTTTCTGGCTAATGTTTTGGTAACTTTTGAATGTTGGTGGTGAATATTATGTCTGAATCTATTCATGATTTTTAACAGGAAAAGCATCTGGTCTGCTGGCGGGCGAGTCAAGCACACACACCGTGTCTTTCTTTGAAGCTAAGCTGTTGGAAGTCATTCAGAATGAAGTCTGTCAATGTGCTGCTGAAAATACAGAGGGCAATAAGGGAATAGACTTTAGCATGATGGATGGATATCTTTTTCTAAAAATGTAATTTGCATGTCAGCCAGTCTATGAGAACTGATACATGCTACATATCTGCACTTTTATTTCATAACAGCATCGGTTTCTGGTCGCACTTTTAGGATTTATAGACTTAAAGTATATTTAAAAATAAAAAAGAGAAAACAACATACAAACGTAAACAGTCTGCTCTAATTATTTTATACATATACATATACATATGCAGGTTTACTGGTGGCTCCTAGAGTCTCTAGAAGTAGAATGGGAGGCAGATCCTTTAGTTATCAGGCTCCTCTCCTGTGGAACCAGCTCCCGGTTTTGGTCCGTGAGGCGGACACCCTGTCTACTTCCTTCCTCCCTCCCTGTTGGATGGAGTAAAGGGGAGTCAGGTTTAGCCTAAACCGGCTCAGTTATGGTTAAGGTGCAAACACACCCTCCATTTCTGCCACCTGTATGACCCTTTTCTTTTCCAATGGTTATAATCAGTCTGACAGAGAGAGGTATCCCAATCCTTGTTGTTTTTAGTATAACATGACCTTTGGGGGACCCTTTTGTGGGGTGCCTTGAACGACATTGTTGAAATAAGCGATGTTTAACAAAATAATCTAAAAAACTGAAACTTTCTGTGTATTATGCTGCTATAGGCTTGAGGCTGCTTGGGGACATAATGACCACTTTCCCCCCTCTTCGCTACATTCTCACACTACTCTCCAATTTTGGATTATTTGCTGTTATTTCAGTTTTTAACTTTATTCCCCTCTCTTTTCTCTTCCTAGAAGCTACACCTGGCCTGACTCTGTGTCTCCTGTGACCCCTTTCTGAGAGGGCATCGTCCGAGCTTCTTCTGGCAAAAACTTAATGCTCACCCTCTACCGATGATCCACATGGCCCTGTTTTTCAGTGTTTAACCCTTTCTCTCTCCCAGACATGGCGATTGACTGAGCTTTTACTGTAACAATTATATGTGCTCTCTTTCAGACTCTAACCTTTAAACTGGCTCAGAGTTTATATTTCTTTCTTTCTAGTGAAACGACTAAAGGAGCTACATCCATTAACATTTACTTTTCCTTCCATAGAAAGTACTCCTGGCTCAGTGCTTCTTTGCTCTCTTTTTGTCTCTGCTCTGTTCTCTCTAACCCCAGTCGGTCGTGGCAGATGGCCGCTCACACTGAGCCTGGTTCTGCTGGAGGTTTTCTTCCTGTTAAAGGGAGTTTTTCCTCTCCACTGTCACTACATGCATGCTCAGATATGAGGGATTGCTGCAAAGTCAACACCAGTGACTTTCACTGTCTCTACATGCTCATCCAGGAGGAGGGAATGCTGCAAGTCACTGACTGGATGCAATCTGCTGGGTTTCCTTAGACAGAAAACTTTTTATCCAATTTGAATAAATAAGTAACTCTGACTGCACTCTTCAATGGTTAGGACTAATTGGAATGTATGTACCTGACTTTTGTGAAGTGCCTTGAGACAACATGTGTTGTGAATTGGCGCTATATAAATAAAACTGAATTGAATTGAATACAATGAAACATTCCACTGCTCTTTTCAATGTTGCAGTCCATTCATAGCCTTTGTGTTTTGGAATATTATTAACCATCTAATTAACCTGAAACATTGCTGATATCTCAGGCCTTTTCCTCAGACCCTGAAAACTGTTGACGAAAGGTCTTTTAAGAAACCTAATCTGGATGCACCTATAATTAGTTACTTCAAGCACATATCTAACCTAAGACTTTTGACAAAGGTCACTGAAATGGCAGTTTAACAAATTTACTCTTTAACCCTTTCTAGTCATGTTTTCAACCACACTACAGCATTGAGACTGTACTTATCCTCAATCAGTCTCAGTATTTATTGGATGTCAGAGCTGCACATGACCCTTTGAAGCATAAAATAATGACACTTGAAAATTTGGCGCAATATCCTTGCTAACTTGCTAATTTGGTTTTAATCTTACTTGGCAGAAACGGACCACTTAATTCTAGCTGCCAAGACCACATCTGGAGACCTTGGAGGATCCACCTTGAGACCACTTTTATTCAATATGACACAGCTGATGACACAAATTTCACAGCCCCCTTGTGTATGGATGGTACTAACCTGGATCACAATGAGCTTCTCGAATGAGACCCACTTGGGTTGACCCAGTACAACCCATATGGGCAAAACCAGCAGGTGGGTCTCAAATAGGTAATGTGAGAATCAGCTGAAGATGTACAACCTATCTAGGACCCATAACCCATATTTTACCTACAGGTGTCCTGGATTGAATTTATGAAGGCAACTAATATGGAATCACTCTGTGGACAATCCCATTTCCTGCGTATATGGGTCCTATATATGTAAATGTTGGTTGGACTCACCGATTTTGTCCATAATATCACTGATATTGTTTGTGTATTTTGTGTATATTCTCTTTGTTTGTGTATCTCTTTGTACTGTGGTCTCGGGCCATAATTCTGTGGTCTCATTCAGTAGAGAGGAACTTCTCAAAATCAGAGAGTCCTCTCTTGGGATTTTTTCACCATCTTTCACCGATCCGAGGTTCACCAAGCTCCTGGCAAGCGGAGCTGCGGTTCTGTATGGGATACTGCGCCGAAAGCGCCGCAGGGGAAAGTGTGCTGGCCTGCTGGTAAAGCTCCGCAAAAGAGGACTTCATACACCACTGCCTTCAATCCATCTGGCAAATGTCCGCTCTCTAAGCAACAAGATAGACGAGCTGCTTCTCCTCACCGGTAAAAACACGGACCTCCGCGGATCAGCGGTTCTCTGCTTCACCGAGACATGGCTGATTGACAACATCCCGGACCGCGCACTGCTGTTGCCAGACTTCCAGCTGTTCAGAGCGGATCGCAGCATGGAGCTATCGGGGAAGAAGCGAGGAGGCGGAATCTGCTTTTATATAAACGATGGTTGGTGCAGAGACATAAAAGTGCTGGGGAAAACATGTAGTCCGGATCTGGAGTCATTTTCCATAATCTGCAAACCGTTTTATTCACCGAGAGAGTTTTTCTCGTTTATAATAATCGGCTCATATTTTCCACCGCATGGCCGCACTTCTGCCGCGGAAAAACATCTTGCTGAGCTGATTACAGACGTGGAGAAAAACGTGGAGAAAAAACACCCTGACTCTTTCATCATAATACTGGGAGATTTTAACAGCGCAAACCTCTCTAATGAGCTCCCCAGATACAGACAGCATATTAAATGTCCCACCAGAGACAAAAACACACTGGACCATTGTTACACAGCTTTAAAGGACTCATACCATGCTGTTACCAGGGCTGCTCTGGGTTTCTCGGATCATTGTCTTATCCACCTCATCCCAACCTACAGACAGAGACTAAGAGCTTCCAAACCCGTGGTTCACACTGTTAAGAAGTGGACAGGAATCAAAGCAGATGCTACAGGGCCTTTTGAAACTTCAGCCACTGACTTAAACCAACTAACTGATGTGGTGACGTCATACATCAGTTTCTGTGAGAACATGTGTGTGCAGACCAAGACCTTCTGCACCTTTGGGAACAACAAGCCATGGTTTACTCCACACCTCAGGAATCTGCGCAGGGACAAGGAAGAAGTTCACAGGAGTGGAGATTGGGCGCGGTACAGGCACGCCAGGAACAGACTAACAAAGGAGATCAAAGCTGCCAAGCAAAGCTATAGTGAGAAGATGAAAAACAGCCTTTCTGCTGGTGACACTTCAGCTGTTTGGACCGGTCTGAGAAACCTGACTGCCTACAGGAGCCCCCCCACCCATCCTGAACAGAGTCCTCGCCTGGCCAACCGTCTGAATGGCTTCTACTGCAGAAATGAAAAGAAGCCATTCACACCTCAAATCATCTCCTCCACATCACATTCAGGAACAAATTCCTCCCATAAAGTAACCAACCCCCTACCTTCAGATTCTCTGCCTGCACTAAAGATCTCTGAGGAAGATGTAAATAGGCTCTTTCAGCGCATGAAAACAAAGAAAGCTGGAGGACCTGATAACATCTCCCCATCATGCCTGAATGCCTGTGCACATCAACTCGCCCCGATCTTCACCCGGATCTTCAACAAGTCACTGGAGACGTGTGAGGTCCCCTCCTGCCTCAAACGATCCACCATCATCCCGGTGTCCAAGAAACCCACCATCCTAGGTTTAAATGACTACAGACCTGTAGCCCTGACGTCTGTGGTCATGATATCCTTTGAGTGGCTGGTGTTGAAGCACCTGAAAGACATCACAGACCCCCTGCTGGACCCCCTGCAGTTTGCTTACCGAGCAAACAGGTCAGCTGATGATGCTGTCAACTTGGGCCTGCACTTCATCCTGCAACACCTCGACCATCCAGGGATGTACGCCAGGATCCTTTTTGTAGAATCCAGCTCAGCCTTCAGCACCATCATACCAGACATCCTCCACCAGAAGGTCACCCAGCTCAACATCCCAGCCTCCACCTGTCAGTGGATCAACAGCTTCCTGAAGGACCAGAAGCAGCAGGTGAGACTGGGGAGCATCTTCTCCCGAACCAGATCAACAAGTACTGGTGCCCCCCAGGGGTGTGTTCTCTCCCCACTCCTCTTCTCCCTCTACACAAATGACTGCACCTCATCGGACCCGTCCGTGAAACTCCTTAAGTTTGCAGACGACACCACTGTCATTGAACTGACCAGGACAGTGATGAGTCCGCATACAAACAGGAGGTGGATCGGCTGGTCCACTGGTGTGGTCAGAACTACCTGGAACTGAACCCAATCAAGACTGTGGAAATGGTGGTGGACTTTCGGAGAACACCACCGCCATACACCCCCCCTCACCATCCTCAACAACATTGTATCGGCTGTGGACCCCTTCAGGTTCCTAGGAACCACCATCTCTGAGGACCTGAGATGGTCTTCACACATAGACACTGTTTGAAAGAAGGCCCAGCAGAGACTGTACTTCCTGAAGCAACTCAAGAAGTTCAACCTTCCACAGGAGCTGCTGGTCATCTTCTACACTGCCATCATACAGTCTGTCCTGTCTTCATCCATCTCAGTGTGGTTTGGTTCATCCACAAAACAGGTCAGGTCCAGACTGCAACGAATAATCAGTTCTGCAGAGAGAAGAATCAGGGCTGACCTTCCCTCCATCCAGGACTTATACAGGTCTAGGGTCAGGAAAAGAGCTGCTAAAATCTCTGCAGACCCCACACACCCTGCACACAAACTGTTCAGGGTTTTACCTTCAGGCCGCCGCTACAGAGCACTGTTCACAAAAACCAGCCGCCACAGAGACAGTTTCTTCCCCCAGGCTGTTTCTCTGTTGAACATTTAATAGAATACCAAAAACAGCATACAGATGTTGCAAATGCACCTTTTTATTTATATATGTGTATATTGTACATTGTAAATATGTATATTCTGTAGTGCAAAAACAAGTTTGTATGTACAAACTTGGCAATAAAGCTGATTCTGATTCTGATTCTGATATTAATAAATGGATGAACATTTAAAAAAAAACAGGTGTCATTGTGGCAAGACTGGGCTGGACCCAATAAGACTAAAAAACAATTGCGGGAAACCTGGGTTTTAACTTCCACATAAAGTCTGTTACTAAGTCAGACTGCTTGTATCTTAAAAGTTTCCAAGGATAAATGTTTTCATGTCAAAATTGGACACAGAAAAATGGATGCATACCTTTCTCCCAGCAACCGTCCAACCACCATTTTACTCTTTGTAAAAGGAGAATTTCTAAAATCTTATTATTGGTCCCTAAAGTACTCAGTGGTCTGTTGCTAAATATGTCTTAGAGTTTTTGGCATGGATGAACCACTCAGGCCTGCCATGTAATCAGGAACCTGTTCACCAAGTGGTTCCAGGCCCAGAACTAAACAAGGGAGGCATTATTTAGTTTCTCCCTAAAGCAGAAACATATGTATGTATGTTGTTCTCCTACCAGGAATAGGAAATAGCAACATATTTTCTGACAGAACATATTTTCCTCCACATTCATATTAATTGGAAGACCACCTTTCCGTTCAAATAACAGCTGCAAGTCCCTGTAGTTTAGAGCTTTGCACATCTAGAGACTGCAATTTGTATGCATTAGTGAATATCAATTTTTAGGTCTTGCCTCAGATTTTAAGTTAGTTTTAGGTCTGGACTTTGATGCAATATAACACATAAATATGGTTTCATCTAACCCATTCCATTGTTGCTCTGGCCATGTGTTCAGGGTTGACCTCAGGTGAACCTCCAACCCAGTCTGAAGCATTTTACAGTCTTTAACAAGTTTTCCTCCTGGATTTCATTGTAATTAGCTCCAACCAACCATCTTCTAATTAAATCTAACCACCTTCCCTGTCCTTGCTGAAGAAGAGCATCCCCACAGCATGATGCTGTCAGCACCATATTTCACAGATACAATGGTGTGTTTACGGTGCATCACACACAGCTTATTGCAAGCAGATCACAAAAGTTAAGTTTGATCTTTTCTAACTAGACCACCTTCTTCCACATGTTTACTCAATCTTCTGCATAGCTTGAGGCAAACTGTAAACAGGAAATCCTATGACTTTCTCGCAACGACATCTTTCATCTTGCCACTCTTCCATAAAGGCCAGATATATGAAGACCATAGTTAATAATTGTTGTCTTGACAGATTTTCCCAACCAAACTGTGGACCTTTGCAGCTCCTCCAGGGTTACTATGGGCCTCTTGGCTGCTCCTCTGATTAATGCTATCCTTGCCTGGCCTGTCAATTTAGGCGGACTGTCGTGTCCAGGTTTGCAGTCATGTCCATACTCTTTGCATGTTTAGATGATGGATTGAACAGTGCCACCTTGAGATTTTAAAAGGTCAAGATCTTGTTCTACAACCCAACCATGCTTAAAATTTCTTAATATGCTCCCTGACCTATCTGCTGTGTTCTGTGGTCTCCATGAAGTTGGCTGCTCTATAATGTTCTCTAACAAACCTCTGATGCCTTTACAGGACAACTGGATTTATGCTGATATTGATTTACACACATGCAGACGTTACTAATGAAGGTAATCGCTTGCATAGTTTTTTTTTTATATATTTGTATCAGAGTAAAAGGAGCACAATACAAATCCACGGCCCACTTTTCAGATTTTTATTTGCAAAATACATACAATACAGTTTCTAGGCAAGAAACTCTTCCACTTCACAATTATGCACTACTTTATCACATAGTCTCATTAAAAACGCATTGCGTAATTAGTGGTTTTGACAAAATGTAAAAATGTTCAGTGGGTATGAATATTTTTGCAAGGTATTTTTCCTGCAACCTTGTATTTAAAGCTTAGTGAATGTTCTGTATGTTATAACATCTCTATAGACTGAAAATACCCAATAAAGGAAATGAAAACGGTGCGTTTTGCCTGCCGGGTCTTTCAGTAGGGTAAAGTGAATATTAGGATACATGGAATATACAGAGAAAGGAGGTCACGCAGGAGGAGGGAGCAGCAGAGACTGTTATCCACCCCTTTCCCATGTACAGGCATATATAGTAAGACCTAAAACAACAGCAGACACCTGCTGTGTGAGGTTACACCGTTGCTTGTAAAGCGGAGAGCAAAGCACCTCTGCCTGATGTTCAGCTGCTCCCAACAGTGTGAGGTGTACCTCTTGCTAGGCTTGCACTTCTGTCACAGAGAGACTTAACATCTCAGGGAGATGGTGTTAACTCCAGAGAGGTAGGAGAGGATGGATGCGACCACAGTGACAGCAGATAGACAGTTTTCCCTACTTTGCAGCAACTGTTGTATGAAAGTGGCTGATTGTGCACTTTTTCCCCAAACAACACCCAGCCTAATGAGGCAAACCCAGCACGAGTTTGCCACCCATTTATATGTGCAGGGCTTAAAATGTGACCACTGGTGACAGATATTCTTCAATATTTCACTTTTCCTCCTTTTGTTTCCCCGCCCTTCATGCCCTGATTAACTGATGTCACCCTGAGGCGCAGACGGTCTGCTCAATTCTGCCGTGCCACAGCAGTTCTGTCACCCCGTGTCACCACTGCACCTTGATTTGACACTCCAAACGAGCTTAAAGACTTGTTCTGTGTTTGGACGTTTTCATCATGCTGTGTGACAGTTTCCTCATGTTGAATCAATGACACACTTTAAGACAGAGATTTGCCTGTTGTTGGTCCATGGAGTTAAAAACGAAGGGAACTTGTTTTTAACTGTTAATGACAAACAGCTGCCTACTGAATTTAGGCTGGTCTGTTGCTTACAGAGAGTTAGCACACTCCGCCATTAAAATAATTCCCTTTCGCAACATTTGCAGAAGGACACCAAAATGAAAAAAAAAGGTAAACACAAATAAATCATTAAAGGTATCGGACAACATTCAAATCAGTTCAATACTTTTTACTTTGAGTCAGTCTAGCAAACAAACAATTTATGTAAGATTCATGTTTTTTTTGGGAGAGCTGCTAAGAGTTCATGCTGACTTTGTTTTTCACATGCTGTGCTGTGTCCCTTTGTTTTAATGAGTCTCCCCGATGGGGGGCCAGGAGCCAAGCGAGCATGACACATTACAGAGCAGAACATTCTTTTGAAGAAAGCCACATGGCATTATTTATTCTGGGTAAATACTTGATCCTGCTTGGTGTTTTTGTTTTGTTAAAGAAGCAAGGTCTGGAATGTAGCACTGGAATCTGAGGGAACACAGTACCAAAATGATTGCTAAGAGAAAATTAAGGCGTAACTGATTTCCTTTTCAGGATGGCAGCAGTGGTCATCTACAACTAATAGTATAGAGCAGCGGTTGTTCAAATTATTTATAAGTACTACTTCAATAAAGACCAGGTTTTCCAAGGACCACCATCTTGACGAGGGAAGCCCTGTTTTAATCCCAGGTATCTGTTTGTGTTCCCGTTCAAGGCTTGTTTTGATGAAAGGTATCTAAAGTCCTAGAGGAAATGGAGCTTTCGATACCTCTTGTTGGTCTGCTGTCAGCCACATCCCCAGACAGACATGCAACATAATTTACTTATTACCATGCTGTAACCTAAACCATATGAACAACATTTTTCCAGTGGCTATAGCTCAGTTTAACTAGGAGTTGTCTTACAGTTGGAAAGTTGTGGATTCAGTTCCAGCTGCCTAGGCTGAAAGAAGTTGAAAGCCCACTGCTGGTGATTTCAACCGCTGCACATGTGGTCCACAGTCTGCTCGATGCTGGCCTTTCTACCATCGATCCACCATCGACTACTGTCAGCTTGGGTACAGCAGGGGACTCCAGCCAAATATGCAGGCTTCACATGGGGCAAAACGTTCCTGCCAGTTGCATTCCTATACAGTTGGGACATTGGGTCACGATTAGGACTCTGGTGGCCTGCGCTGCACCTACATCCCTTGCAGCCACTGTGCTTCCCGCCACCAGAGGCTTACCTGAAAGAGGAGCTTCCCACCGCACTTTTGTGAGTGATTCTATCATCAAGAATGTGAGGATGAGGGAAGCCCTCACACTATCTTTTCCAGGTGCCACCATCATGGCAATAGCTGACAAAACCCCAGATATTAATAAATCACATCGACAAACCAAAATACTCAACATCCATGTAGTCACCAATGACATCCCCAAAAAGCAGTCTGAGTTACTGAAACAGGACTTCATACATCTACTCAGTACCATCATATGCTTCCAGTTTCAGGCTTTTATATCTAGTTCCGCTCCCTACCTTTGACAGAGGAATAGGGCTCTTCAGCAGGCTGTTCTGCCAGAACTCCTGAGTTAAAAAATGTAAACTTTGTTTATGTTTTCTGGGGAAGGAGACATATTTTTGGGGCTGAAGCCTACAACTGAACAAGTCACATACCCACATTCTAACTGCGAACCTGGATTATATGGTACATCACTCGCCCACACCATCCACAGATGCTGACTATGTCACTACATTTGACCTGGCTTCAGCAGACAGGTCAAATGTAGTGATGTCTACACAGCCCTGGCTTCTGTTATTCTTCTTTTAACTGTTATACACACAATACTGGCCCCTCTGTCACCACCATTCATTAATTCCAGTTCGAACTACAAGCAGAGAGCGACCTATACATAACCATACATCTGTAGTATAAATTATTTGATTTTAGATTATAAATTGGATTGCTTGATTTTAACAGAAGCTTGGATGAACACTGACGCAACAGCTGTTCTCTCTCAGGGCCTCCCCACCTGGTTTTAAATGTTCTTTTATGCTAGAAGCGGCAGAAAAGGTGGGGGTAGTGCTTCAATATTCCATAATTCAATTTCTGTTAAACATGTCATTTGAACAGTACCCCACATTTAAGCCTTTGTTTTTAACAGCCCTGCAATACTGTCTGTTACTGTCTACAGGGCACCTGGATATGATGCAGATTTTATCAGCCCAAGATGACGGTGGTATTAGAACAATAGATAGAAGAGTGATTCGAGCACTGGCATTCTCAAAACAGCAAACTATGCACACATATGTAATAAATTCACAACTTCTTTTCAAAATATAACTCCAAGTTGAAATATTTCAGTTAACAAACTCTTTACTAGGCTACAACAATACAACTAAAACTACCAAGCAAAATGAAGAAATGAACTAATGAAACTTTATACAAATAAAAGGAAAATGGGGATTAATAAAATGAATGCAATGACATTACAGTTCAGTGTTTGTTTTGAGTAATTTGGATGTAAGGTCAAATTATTTTAAAACTAATGAAGGAATAAAAATTGGTATGTCACAATGCAAATCAGAAGAGAAAGTGAAACAAATATTTTATTAAAGTCAGATTTTAAAGAGATTTTAAAAAAGATTTTAAAGGTTCTTGCGTGTTGCCTCCCCAATGTGATCAGCTTTGCTGCTGCCACTAATTAGAAAGAGGCAGGCCGTGCAAAGTATTTGGTTAGTGGCTCCATGACATTACAAGGAGTCCAGCTATGGCTCCTCATTATTGGGCTGTACTAAAAGTATGTTATTGAGGTGCATTTAGAGATTCAAAGTTTTTACCAGTCTCTTTGTTTGCTTACAGTTCATTCCACGTTTCATCCCACTTCTGGGGCACAACACCTGGATGGCAAAGAGCTTTCTCCAGCTCAACCAAGATAAAACTGAAGTTTTAATCATCAGACTTGAGGCTAAAAGAGAAAAATCTCTTCAAAAATGACAAACCTTCTCTTAATACTTCCAAACAAATCAAAAACGTGGAGGTTGTCTTTGACTCTGAGCTTACTTTCATCTGTCATCTTTTCTCTCAGGCCAACACTGAGATTCTAATGGATGCTTTTATTTCCTGTCACGGGGTGGTTTTGGGTCGGACCAAAGTACGGACAAGAGCTCGGAAAAATCATCTTTGTAAATCGAAACGTTTATTTACAAAGCCCGAACAAATGCAAAAACCCTGCAGGCATGAACCAGAGTCCAAATACAAAAACTCACAAAACACTGCAGGTTCTCCCAGGCAAAGAATTCCAGGCGAGGCAAAAACAAACAAAGCATAATCAAGGTCATGGACGAGGGGTGACGAGCAACAAGGAACCAGCAACGAACAATGACATCAAACCAACTAATATACTGGGGAAGACAAAGGCAGGTAATCAAGGGGAACTGGGAACAGGTGCGAAGAGGAGGCAGGGAAGCTAGGGGACACAGGTGAAACAATTACAAGGCTGACGAGGAGTGAAAAGACTAAATAAACAATAAACAGAAAACACAAACCAAGCAAGATAATAAATCAGAGGAAGGAAGGAACAAGAATAACTATGAACTAAATTAAACAGAAACTAGAAGAAAACATAGAAAACAATAACCATTACCTAAGACTAAACAAAGAGCCCACAAGAAGAATGTAAACCATAATTAAGCTGTGATAAGAACAAATACTTGAACCATAAATAAAGACACAGAGATATTAAAAGAATCCAGGAGAACAAAGAACCCTAATACAGAGACTAATCATAATAATAGAACCATACAAAGTAAAAAGGAAACAACCATAAGGAAACTTAGTGAGGGAGGAAAACAACAAAACACCAGGAGGCGGTAGAGGGAGCAAAAGAAACTAATAAACATGATAGAAACATCTAGACAAAATAAACCATCACAAGAAACCCTAAAACAAAGTCCAAAATGTCACACCGTGACATTTCCAGCCGTTTAGATTATTGCAATGGCCTTCTTTTCTGGTCTCCCTAAGAAAAATACTGTATGTTCAGCTCACATTATGCCTATTTTAAAAGGGACATATCATGCGATTAAATTCTCACTTTTTACACTTTAATCATTCAGTTGTGGTCTATATTACGTGGAACTGCGGTGCTTTGGTCTGAATTCCTTGTTATTGTAGCTCCACAGGCCCCTCTTTTACCTGTTCTGATGTGCGTCTGAGAGCAACTCGTTTTGGTGCAGTCTCTTTAAATGCTGTTGAGGCACTTCACACCCCATCCCCTTCCAGGTCAACGTGTGTTCCACTTTAATCTGTCATTTTTTGTAGTTTAATAACAGGGATGCAATTATCTAGCGGCACAGAAACAAGACAAAAACGGCAAAAACAATGCAAAACTTTTTATGTAATAATACTAACAAAACACGCAGTACAGTTATGTCCTCAAGGAGCTAAAAATGAGCACACAGCGCTAACATAAGCAGAAGGCACAATACTACTGCTATTAAAACAATGGCCTCATATTAACACAAACTCATCTCTAAAAAAAAGTTTGTTGTCATTTAAAGGTTATTTGCAGCTTATCGCTTTGCTGCATCCATCGATTCTATAGACAGAAGAAACTGACCCCTTAATCAGATGAAGTCTTTTGGCAAATACTTCTTGATACTGGCAGAGGTTGCTAAAGAATTTGTCCTTGAAGTGCTTCACGCAGACAAGGAGGAATTTCCCCACAGATGTGGGAACATTTAAATAAAAAATAAAATAGAGAAAATTGAATGGACTGAAAAATATGTCCCGAACAGAATATAAAGATATCTACGCAGTACCTGGAGAGACTAAATACTACTTTTGTACAATCCTACAGACTCCAAGTACACAACAAATTGTATTTAGGGGCTAAAAAAAGTGGATTTTGCATGATCGCTGCATTGGATTCCCATATGTTTCAGGATTGATTTTGTTTGATTATTTTAATGATTTTTAATGGTCTTGGGCCTTTCTATCTTACAGAGCTGCTTTCACCTTATGAACCCCCACAAACCCTGAGCACTGGTCTATTAACATTCCCAGGAGTCAGAATACACACTTACCTTGGAAGCTGGTACTTCCAGGGCACCAAATACATGCTGCGTTGTCATTCAAAACAGCAGACACAGTTTGATACTCCTCCTCTAATGTAGTCTTGTCATGTTTCCCTAATATTACACGCAGCATATATTACCTCTAATGCTGAAGCAAAGATATCTTTTTTTGTTTTTTTCCTTTGATGAGGAAAAGATATCAAATGTGTGCAAACATTTAATTCAGTTCATCTCAGTTTATTTATATAACGCTGATTCACAACTAATCTGAAATGCTACACATTAAGAGAGTAAATAAAACAGTAAATAGGTAAAAAAAAACATATCTAAAACAACTATAAAAACATACCAACTCTTGCAAAAAAACAAAAGCTGTGTTGAATGTCGTGGAATAAAAAAATGAGTCTTCAAAAAGGATTTAAAAGAAAGCAGTAAAGAAGACTAACCAATGTGGGCCCAAATATTCTCTCTCAAAACATGTAATTTTACATAATGGCACTGACGCAGTTTAGCATTCCTCTCAGTTATAGAATTTTTCAGGTCAAAGTTAAAGTTTAATGGAGACAAAGAATGCTCTGGAATGCTCTGGATTTCCTCTATGGACATATATAACATGCATGTGCATACTGGGCACTCCTGCATTGTTTCCATATTGCATACAGCAACTAGGATTCTGTTTCTCTCCACTCTACCTCCAGATTCTGGGACATTAATTTCCAAGTATAAACAAAAATGGGCTTTTCTCTTAGAAGAGACTTTAGACAACTGAGCTACAGAGCAGTCCTGCTTCTCTGCAGGCTGCAGGTATCCCTATTGTTTTACCACCTTTTCCTACCACACATTGTCCTTCCACTCAACTTTCTATGATTATGCTTGTATACAGCGCCCTGTGAACAGCCAGCTTCTTTAGCAATGACCTTTTGTGAATTACCACCCTTGAGGGTGTAAGTTAGTGTCTTTAGTCCACAGTCTTCCCCATGATTATGTATACCATAATATGGCAAACAATAGATTTCTGTATTTTTTTCTTTTTCTGCAATTATAACACTACTCTTCTGAGACGGCTAATATTATTATTAATACTATTACTGATACTGCAATTATTAATATAACTATGATTGGTACAGCTGTTATTACTTTTCTTTTTCTAGTTGGTGTTTTTTTGTTGTATTGTATATTGAGTAATGTAATGACTGAATTCCCACCCCAGGGATCAATAAAGGATAGCTTGACCGCCTGATGTAATATTCTAAGTTGATAAACTATTCGTTTTCATTAGTAGAAAATTATAATCAGCAAACTAACATACACAGAAGCTATATATATATATATAATATATATAATATAAAATATATTATATATATATATATAATATATAATATATATATATATATATAAAAATATATATATACATACAGGGGTTGGACAATGAAACATCTGTCATTTTAGTGTGGGAGGTTTCATGGCTAAATTGGACCAGCCTGGTAGCCAGTCTTCATTGATTGCACATTGCACCAGTAAGAGCAGAGTGTGAAGGTTCAATTAGCAGGGTAAGAGCACAGTTTTTGCCAAAATATTGAAATGCACACAACATTATGGGTGACATACCAGAGTTCAAAAGAGGACAAATTGTTGGGCACGTCTTGCTGGCGCATCTGTGCCCAAGACAGCAAGTCTTTGGGGATGTATCAAGAGCCACGGTATCCGGGGTAATGTCAGCATACCACCAAGAAGGACGAACCACATCCAACAGGATTAACTGGGGACGCAAGAGGAAGCTGTCTGAAAGGGATGTTCGGGTGCTAACCCGGATTGTATCCAAAAAACATAAACCACGGCTGCCCAAATCACGGCAGAATTAAATGTGCACCTCAACTCCCTGTTTCCACCAGAACTGTCCGTTGGGAGCCCCCACAGGGTCAATATACACGGCCGGGCTGCTATAGCCAAACCTTTGGTCACTCATGCCAATGCCAAACGTCGGCTTCAATGGTGCAAGGAGCGCAAATCTTGGGTGTGGACAATGTGAAACATGTATTGTTCTCTGATGAGTCCACCTTTACTGTTTTTCCCCCACATCCGGGGAGAGTTACGGTGTGGAGAAGCCCCAAAGAAGCGTACCACCCAGACTGTTGCATGCCCAGAGTGAAGCATGGGGGTGGATCAGTGATGGTTTGGGGTGCCATACCATGGCATTCCTTGGGGCCCAATACTTGTGCTAGATGGGCGCGTCACTGCCAAGGACTACCGAACCATTCTTGAGGACCATGTGCATCCAATGGTTCAAACATTGTATCCTGAAAGGGGTGCCGTGTATCAGGATGACAATGCACCAATACACACAGCAAGACTGGTGAAAGATTGGTTTGATGAACATGAAAGTGAAGTTGAACATCTCCCCATGGCCTGCACAGTCCCCCAGATCTAAATATTATTGAGCCACTTTGGGGTGTTTTTGGAGGAGCGAGTCAGGAAGCGTTTTCCTCCACCAGTATCACGTAGTGACCTGGCCACTATCCTGTAAGAAGAATGGCTTAAAATCCCTCTGACCACTGTGCAGGACTTGTATCTGTCATTCCCAAGACGGATTGACGCTGTATTGGCCGCAAAAGGAGGCCCTTCACTATACAAATAAATTATTGTGGTCTAAAACCAGGTGTTTCAGTTTCATTGTCCGACCCCTGTAAGTGCTGAGACAAAAAAAACTGCAACAAGGCAGTGCATTTCATTTATTTCTTATAAAATGAGCATGACACCTTCTGAGAATACAATAGGCATAAGGGTTACCTATTAATGTTGTTTTATAATTAAACAGAATTTAAAAGACTTCAACTGGGATAGCATGGGGGACTTTATAAAGTAATCTGCTGTAACTCACTGAAGCATGAAGTCATGTTTAATTGTCTTGCTGTGACCCTGAAAATATTTCCCCTGATTAAGCCCAAATGGTAAAAGAGGAGTCAGAGAGGGATAAACAGACTAAGTGAGATGAGATACTATAATTATTTACCCTGGATCTTACATAATATAAATTAAGCAACAGCTGCACAAACTGTGACCTGACATTCTTTAATTAGTTTTGCCAAATTTACAATAATTACCTTTTGACTTCTGCAACATTTTACTGTTTTAGCCTACTGTCTTTGATTCCATGTGCAAAAACACCAGAGGGGAAAGAAGAGTAGTTTGTAAACAAACAACTTTAAGTAACACATTTTAAAACGACTCATTCACCTGACTGCACAGATACTAAAGCTATGGCAATGTCTATAAGAAACAAACACATATCCTGGGGGTGGCAGGAAATCCAGTTTGAAGAGTTATGTCTGTTTGCCAAAAAGAGACATTAGCGCGCTGTGTCCCTCTGTCCAATTCCGCTGGGGACCTGCGTGGAAGAGGTCTGTTTGTTGCAAAGCGGAGTTTTTATTCAAACAGTGACGTCACGGGAAGTATGCTGTTACTCCTGTTCCTGGCTGTGCTGGAAGTAGGTTAATGCGATTTATTTTGAAAGTTCCAGAAAAGTTCTTACTGGGCTTTAATGTTGTAACCCATGGCTGTGGTCCCAACAAATGTTTCCACAACTTAAGTCCACCATTGCAAATGTTGATGAATTTGAAGATGAACTGGAATGGAACATGCTTGTCAATATAGGATCTCACAATTAATGAATATATGTGAGGAAATCAAAACAGTGAAGTCAAATGAATTGTTAGATTTCTGAAACCAGATTGTCTCAAAGATTGTGAAAGTAGAAGAGCATAAAAATGGTCATATTTGCAACAATGAGCCGGAGCGCTTAGGCTTTGAGGTGGAGGAGCATCAGGAAGTTTCAAGGAGATACCATTTAAAGAAGGGAGAGATTTCAAGGTTAGGATTCTCAAAATAAGGTCAGTAATCAGAAAGATTCACAGAAGGCTAGAGATACCACTAAGGTTGATACTCAGGCATCGAATGTCCGGCAGCCAGCTCCTCTTAAGCTCCACAAATGAGTCTGATGACTTGCAGGTGTGTTTACTGCAGCAGCTCGGCTCCGCTCACCAACTGAGCCTGCTACTCAGGAAGACAGAGCAAAGCACAGACAGCACAACCCAGGCTTCCTGACAAGGAGAGGGTCTTTGGTCAGAGATGTGACCAAGCACCCAATAGTGACTTAGGAAGATCTGGTGTTTCCTTATGGACATGAGGAATCATATAGAATGTCAGCCATTGCTAATTCACGCTACCAATCAAGTCTTTATAGTAGACTGGCCAGACGAACAGGACAGCCAACTTGCATTTTACAGAATCTAAACCTGGTGGTTTTCAGACATTATGCAGCATTATGATTCTATGGTTTGATGAAAGAAACTAATCCCCAAGCAACATGTAACTGCTCATCGCCTGATAAACACCATTCCAATTGTGAAGCATGAAGATGGCAGACTGGTCCACCTAGAGGGGAAAATGAGAACAGCCAAATACAGAATGATTTTTAAAGAAATTCTGGCTCCAGACTTGGGCCATGAATCATCTACCAACAAGACAATGACCAGAGGGAGCATCCTATGAATGTTGTCAAATGGAACTAAAATCTAAGTTTACATCTCTGGAAACACCTCAAAATGACTGCCTACTGATGCTGCCCATCCAACCTGTTACACATGTGGCAAGCATGTAGAGATAACCAACAACATTTGAGGCTATGACTGTCGTCATATGTGGTTCCACAAAGCATTGAGCAATGACAGAATGTAAGTAAATCTATTTTTTTATAATTTCCAAAAATTTTTAACTTTTTTCTCGTTGTGATTATTTGGAATATTGAAAACAAAATTATTTAGGGCATTTTACAATATGGCTGCAATATAACCAAAGGTAAAAAAAAAAATTAAGCTCGATAAGCTCGATTAGTTTCTGGTTTCCCTCTAACTGTTGAAGTAAGGCCTCGCAACCTTAATCTACAGCCCAACACTTCCTCAATCAACATCTAGTGAAAATTCAGACATTTGGAGCTTAGGATAATGTGAACATTTTAAATATTTGAATGCAAAATTGTAAACAAAGGACATTTCATAGTCTATTCCGGAGCAGTGTTCTCCTTCAATGATTTAGAATGATGCAAGCTGCTGCAACAGGATCTAGCGATTTTCATGCCTTACTTTCCAGGTCTGAGTTTTCTTCTCTTTGAACTGAAACAGGCTCAGTTTCCCCTGTCTTCTCAGGCCAGACATTTCTGCTGCAGGCAAGAGTTACTCTCCATGTGAGCATGGGTCTGTGAATCATGTTTACTATTCACAGAACAGTCATTGGTTGTGACCAGTTCTCACAACAATGTAAATACTTCAGTTCCATCACGAAACAGGCAAACAGAAAGAAAGAAAAGTACACTATCCACGGCAGACAGATCTAAATACATGCTAAGAAAATTCTTATCACCTTAATGAACAAGCATGTCTGAGACACCCTGACACTAATCACTCTAGTCCCAGAGAGTCTAGTTATTGTTTTGAATAAAATGCTATTCAGTTTTTTTTCTTCACTGCAGTCTGTAAGAAAACTTCAGCTGCTTATTTGTCTTTATTTATTGTACTTTATTTCTCAGACATATTTTTTTCTCTGTCTTCTTTCCTTATTAGCACTAATGAAGAGCTATGCAAACAAATAATTAATTTAGTGTGTTCGATCACTGAGTTTCTTCCTGAAAGTGAATAAACTTCCCCAGTACATGATTTTTCTGTAAAAGAGTCAAACTGATCATACTGTCGGGCAGTGGAAGGAGCACTTTAATGATTTTCGCCATTCATTTTCTAAGAGACGGAGGCACCTACATTAACACCTACATTGTCAATGGAAGAAGTTGACCCAAATTGATAGATGTTTGCAATAACACAGGTTCTGAGCCTCAAATGATAAATTTGTTAACATCACGGTACAGACTGACCAGCTGAGAGCAATATTAACCAGAGGCAGAGATGAAGTAATGTTTTATCTCTATGAAAGTGTGCCTGAGGTCTGATCCATCAGACTACATGCCCCAACTCCCTGGAAACCAATCAGCCTAACCTAAGGATTCCACCTCACTTCTCTATATCCAATCATTATCATGTGGTCACATGTTATAAAACATGTATGCACTGTGTGAAAGACTGCCTCTTCTTTGGGATATCGTGTGCGCCTTAGCGGGTGCAGTGGATTGAACAGAGAGGGGTTCCATGTGCAACTGAATCCTAAGCGCCATTATATAGAAGAGAAGTAGTTTGAGTGTTTGTTGATCTGATACAGACACAGTTTTTAACTCAACATGGCAGCCTGTCGCCAATCAGTTTGTCTTGACATACACATTTTTTGTCACAACTGGAGACAACAAACAATATATCAGAATGGACACATACAACTACAGTCTTGAATAAGATAATGTACTACTGACAACCTTTTCAAGGTTAGCATATTTTCTCTGCTTTGATTTGAATGATGATCCCGCTTCTTTTTTTTTTTTAAACGTGTCCTGTCCGGCAGAGTAGCACTCAGAGTTGTTGTCTGAGTGCCAAAAAGATGCCCAACAAATTTACTTTCACAAGCGGAGCATTACAGCTAACACTATAATGCTCCTCTTGATTTATATATATATATATATCTATGTATAGATATATATCTATATATATATATATATAGATATATATATAAAAGTTTATTAGAAACTGCTTTGCAATGGACATGGAGAGTGAAACGAAAGGAAACAAAAAGAAGCAAGAATTGTTGTCTGATTGCCAATAAGAAGCCCAACAAATTTACTTTCACAAGTGGCATTACAGCTAACGCTTCAATGCTCCGCTTGATTTATATATATCTATATATCTATATCTATATATAGATCTATATCTATATATATCTATACCTATATATATATATATATATATATATATAATATATATATATATATAATATATATATATATATATAGAGAGAGAGAGAGAGAGAGAGAGAGAGATATCTATATCTATATACAGGGGTTGGACAATGAAACTGAAACACCTGGTTTTAAACCACAATAATTTATTAGTATGGTGTAGGGCCTCCTTTTGCGGCCAATACAGCGTCAATTCGTCTTGGGAATGACATATACAAGTCCTGCACAGTGGTCAGAGAGATTTTAAGCCATTCTTGTTGCAGGATAGTGGCCAGGTCACTACGTGATACTGGTGGAGGAAAACGTTTCCTGACTCGCTCCTCCAAAGCACCCCAAAGTGGCTCAATAATGTTTAGATCTGGTGACTCTGCAGGCCATGGGAGATGTTCAACTTCACTTTCATGTTCATCAAACCAATCTTTCACCAGTCTTGCTGTGTGTATTGGTGCATTGTCATCCTGATACATGGCACCGCCTTCAGGATACAATGTTTGAACCATTGGATGCACATGGTCCTCAAGAATGGTTCCGTAGTCCTTGGCAGTGATGCGCCCATCTAGCACAAGTATTGGGCCAGGGGAATGCCATGATATGGCAGCCCAAACCATCACTGATCCACCCCCATTCTTCACTCTGGGCATGCAACAGTCTGGGCGGTACGCTTCTTTGGGGCTTCTCCACACCGTAACTCTCCCGGATGTGGGGAGATGTGGGGAAAACATCCCTTTCAGACAGCTTCTTCTTGCGTCCATAGTTAATCCTGTTGGATGTGGTTCGTCCTTCTTGGTGGTATGCTGACATTACCCTGGATACCGTGGCTCTTGATACATCACAAAGACTTGCTGTCTTGGTCACAGATGCGCCAGCAAGATGTGCACCAACAATTTGTCCTCTTTTGAACTCTGGTATGTCACCCATAATGTTGTGTGCATTTCAATATTTTGAGCAAAACTGTGCTCTTACCCTGCTAATTGAACCTTCACACTCTGCTCTTACTGGTGCAATGTGCAATCAATGAAGACTGGCTACCAGGCTGGTCCAATTTAGCCATGAAACCTCCCACACTAAAATGACAGGTGTTTCAGTTTCATTGTCCAACCCCTGTATATATAAATATATATATCTATTTATATCTATATATATATATATATAGATATATATATAAAAGTTTATTAGAAACTGCTTTGCAATGGACACTGAGACTGAAACGAAAAGGAAAAACAAAAGAAGCAAGAAAGAGAGAGAGGTCGGGCAAAACGGAAAAAGGGACAGAAGGAGAAAAGAACAGAGGAGATAAAGAAAGAGAGATGAGAATACAAGATAACACCCTAGAACAGTGGTCCCCAACCTTTATGTCACAAGGCACTTCAAAAAAGTGAGGTACATACATTCCAATTAATCTTGACCATTGAACAGTGCAGTTAGATTCAGTTATTCAAATTGCATAAAAAGTTTTTCTATCTAAGGAATCCCAGCAGATTGCATCGAATCAGAGACTTGTAGCAGTCACTCCTCCTGGATGAGCATGTAGCGACAGTGGACAGTCACTGGTGTTGACTTTGCAGCAATCCCTCATACTGAGCATGCATGGTATGAGGGAAGGTATGAGGGAAGCCATTGGGCTTAAAAAAACAAATAATCCAACACGAGAAAGTATTTAAAAAAAACACATACACGCTCAGCTGCATAATCGGTTCTGCCCTGTTTGAACTGGATGTGGATTTTTGAAATACGCGCCGTTACGCATACCCATAACTAGAGTTTGGATGGGCCGAATTCCACAAACCACCTCTCCTTTTCATCCTTAGAGCCAATAGAATAAAGTTATCTCCAAGTCTTTCACGTCAATCCCACCACACAGGAAGCAGAGGCCGAGACTTCCAGTGACTCCATTTTGTAGGGTGTGTTTACAACTGCTTGTAGTTTAAACTGTTTGGTCTTCGTAAAAATGGTTTATATCAGCTTTTAGCCAAGATTCTGATGTTTCAGAGGATACCACACATTTCTATGTTTAACTAAGGGAAGTTTGAGCAATAAACATAGGGGAAAAAAAACCTGGAGCTTGCCCAGTGTGTTTAAGTTTAATTATTTCTTGTTCGGCCCGGTAGCAATTGATCCACGGACAGGTACCGGTCCGCGGCCCGGGGGATGGGGCCCACTGCCCTAGAAGACTGCTTCTACACTTGGAAAAACGCATATATACGCTTACAGTGCCTTGCGAAAGTATTTGGCCCCCTTGAACTTTTCAACCTCTTGCCACATTTCAGGCTTCAAACATAAAAATATAAAATTCTATTTTTTTGTGAAGAATCAACAAGTGAAGTGGAATGAAATTTATTAGATGTGTCAAACTTGTTTAACAAATAAAAAACTGAAAACTGGGGCGTGCAATATTATTTGGCCCCCTTGCGTTAATACTTTGTAGCGCCACCCTTTGCTTCAATTACAGCTGCAAGTCGCTTGGGGTATGTCTGTATCAGTTTTGCACATCGAGAGACTGAAATTCTTGCCCATTCTTCCTTGCAAAACAGCTCGAGCTCAGTGAGGTTGGATGGAGAGCGTTCGTGAACAGCAGTCTTCAGCTCTTTCCACAGATTCTCGATCGGATTCAGGTCTGGACTTTGACTTGGCCATTCCAACACCTGGATAGGTTTATTTGTGAACCATTCCATTGTAGATTTGGCTTTATGTTTTGGATCATTGTCTTGTTGGAAGATAAATCTCCGTCCCAGTCTCAGGTCTCTTGCAGACTCCAACAGGTTTTCTTCCAGAATGGTCCTGTATTTGGCCCCATCCATCTTGCCATCAACTTTGACCATCTTCCCTGCCCCTCCTGACGAAAAGCAGGCCCAAACCATGATGCTGCCACCACCATGTTTGACAATGGGGATGGTGTGTTCAGGTTGATGATGAGCTGTGTTGCTTTTACGCCAAACATATCGTTTTGCATTGTGGCCAATTTTGGTTTCATCTGACCAGAGCACCTTCTTCCACATGTTTGGTGTGTCTCCCAAGTGGCTTGTGGCAAACTTTAAATGAGACTTTTTATGGATATCTTTGAAAAATGGCTTTCTTCTTGCCACTCTTCCATAAAAGCCATATTTGTGCAGTGTACGACTGATTGTTGACCTATGGACAGACTCTCCCACCTCAGCTGTAGATCTCTGCAGTTCATCCAGAGTGATCATCATGAACAAGAGAGGGGTCTACCTGGTCCAAACGAGCCCACTAACCAGAGCCATCCCAGGACAAAAATGTTCCAGCTCCCCAACAAAAACTGATCTCAACCCCATGAGTATAACACCCCCCATGAACCCCAACATAAATTTCCCCACAGGGCCACCCGCAATCAGGACATAGATGTTGAATACATGCCCCCAAAAACAAATGCCATAAATTCCCTCCCCACAGGGGCACACCCCCACAGATAAGCTCCATCCCCGAAAAGCAGGACAAACACATTCATATAGTGCAAGCTCCACACACTCATTGCTCCACACCTCACTCCAAGCACCCCGCCCTCCACCACATGACGCGACGCCAAGGCAAGGGCCCTGCACATATATATAAGAAATATTTGTGTGTGTGTGGATGTGTGTAAGTGTGCATGGTTGTCTGTGACAGAGAGAGAAGAGTGACACAGAAATTTGATAACAGACAAAATGAGAGAAGACAAAAAAGAACGGATACCCAAAAGCCCAGCCTTGGCCCCACTGACATCTAACAATGTGAACACCGTACTGAGCTGTTCTTTACATTAGATTACAATTGCCAGTTATCTAACCTCTTATCGAATCTGTGTTACATGTTTTAGGCTCACCTGCTGTTCCTCCTAATAAATAGAGTGATCTACAATTGAACAACTGACCATTAATATAGAGTTTATCTACAGCCACTGTAGCTTTGTTGCCTTCGGTGATATACTGTATTTCTTCCTTATTGGGAATATTACTCGCCTCCGAGAGAGGATCTCTTAGGAACTGATCATTAACGCCAAAGTTTGTTCTCCGTAGCTCTCTGTCCTGACTTCTGACCTGCTCTTTTTGCTTGTTGTTTTCAAACTTATAACTGAACCTATAATTGACCGAGGTCGATTGTGATCAGGCTTTTTACCTCAGAGCTGGTGAACACAAAGGAATGTGATGTTTTCTACCTCATCAGTTTCAGCTGACATTGGAGAAATTCACGGTCTGTGGATTCGACCTCCTCCTCTACCCATTCTGGGATGCCATAGAAGACAAGGTTGTCCCGAGTGCCATGAGCTTGTATATCCATGATGTTCTCCTTCATTTTTATTTTCTCTGGACAGCTGCATCATTCCATCGGTAATTGTTTTCACGTTATCCTTCAGCGTTTGGTTCTCAGCTGTGAGCAAAGCTTGTTGTTCCTGGTTGAACTCCAGAGACTCCCTCAGAGCTTGGTATTCCCTGTGGAGAACCTCCAGCAGGGCAAGATGAGCATCCAGGCTTGTTAGCTTCTTGTCGATAGATTCCAGGACATCAGCGTAGCGTTCCTCTGAGGAGATAGAGGATGTGCAGGCTGAGAACTCTGAACGGTTGTGTTTTAAAATTGTGTGTTCATGGATGTAGATTTTTGTGGCTCGCCCATTACAACGTTGTCAAAACATTCGTCCACGTAGCTCTCCGCGCTGTCCAAGGTTTCCCTGTCCAGGTTGTTTTGTTGAAAAAAACAGTGGTTAATATTTTAAATGTTTCTATGCTTGGCTTGAATTTTTTGGCTTGTTTTACCAGAGTGTGCCGTTTTTGTTTGTTTACCGGTATACTGCCATATTCCTTAGGCACAGCTCTCACAAGAACTCAACCACTCATCGCCATACCATCAGACCCAGTGGTTACAGGACAAACTCCTACCACCGAAGCCACAGTCGCCCGTGCCCTCTGCTATCTGATCCAGTTTGTGAGTTGAAGTAGTTTGTTTATCCTTTTTTGTCTGATGAAAGTGTGAAGGTGTCTGTAAGTTATGTACCTGGGTCTGATATCTTTAAACAGATGCAAACCGTCTATATGTACAGTATATTTACACCCTGCATCCATGTGATATTTTAGCTCTCATGGTGACCTTAGCTAGCTGCATTCCACCTGTGAGAGACCCACTATTTACATGGTTACAGACGTTTAGCACCTTTGGCAAACGAAGCAATGTATGCCATGTTAAAGATTAATGTTGTTTTTAATTTTACTTGTGAGGAACTTTGAATGTTATTTTATATGAAAATGTTTGGCTTTATGACTGCGAATGTAACTGGCACATATTATCTGGTTTATTTGCCTTTATTTTGCATTTTATGACAGAATGTATGATAATGTTAATGCATTCAGTTATGTTTAGAACCTTGTTTATCAAACACTGTAAGAGCATCCATTTATGTTCATTTTATAGTTTTTTATGGTGCTGGAAAGTGTTCTGGAAATGAAAGGATTATTCTGGATTTTCTGAAAAAGGAGAAATAAATGTCTGCACCAATCAGAGAGTCTTCTGTGATTTTTTTCATGTCAAGGGCAAGTGGGGTGTAAAACCGTTTAATGTTCATTTCTAGTAAGTCTGAAATATAAATAAACTAATCAATAACACAGCTGAATTTTAAAATGCCTAACACTGAGCTTTGTGTAATAAGCTAAGTTCTGGGCCAAAGGTAGCTACATTTGTCTAATTTGCAAAAGAGCATGCATGCCTCCTCACAGCAGGGGTCCTTTAAATTAGCAACAAATTGTTGCTAATTTAAACTTCTAGGCAAAATAACAAGGAATACTGAACGTATTTATTAGGTAGAAACCGAATTGCAAAACAAATTTAAACTAAATGCAGTCAACTATTCTACCTCATTTATCAAGATTATATTTCCTAATTTCTTAGCACCCAAATATTGGTTTAGAATACTTTGTCTTGAAATGGGAATGATTAAGTTAAGTTGCTTCCAGTTAAGCTTTAGTAGATTGTAGTAGAAATTATTCCAATCTAAAAGCATTTAAATATCTATCCAGAAAAAAGGTTACACATAAAAAAACTACTAAAGGGTAAAGCCAAACACAAATAGACAATTTATTTTTGATCCAAACTGATTAGATAGATTTATGAAATTCTTATTTTTTTCTAAATTAATTCTAAATTAATCTTGTATATGTTGATGCTGCCGGAAGTCTGTCTTTCCATGGCCTATTGGGGAAAATGGTTAATCGTAGCAATGCTGAAGCAAAAGCCAAAGTGTCATATAGAGTAGCCAAATGAAAGCTCAGAATTGTGAGAGTGAAAACACAATAGTTTTATGCTGAAAGCAAAGGAGTACAATTTGACAGCATTTTTCACTGTAGTTGTTCTGCAGTTTTTGTAGCATTAAAACGCCAGTAATTATTACCTCCTAATGTGAGGTAATAGGACAGTAAACATGTACACATCTTACCTACATGGAAGGCAACAACTATTAACACCTTGAATACGTTGGGTTACAGTAAGCATCTAAGATCAAAGCTACAAAATTAGAATACAGGATTTCCCCTGATTCCCCTTAAATTGTTTTTGTGTTTATTGTTGCATTACCTTGGCTGTGTTGATTCAAATTGTCTAAAATGTTGCCAGGTTCCACCAGTAATTGTATTTTCATTTATTTTTCATCAAATCTGTCTTGTGCATTTTTAACTAAAGGAGCAATCTCTGTTCCTTCAGCATATGTTGTGCCCCAAACAAAACCTCCAATCCCCACCAAAAAAATCAATTTTGCATAAATTGGATGAGCAAAAAAATAAAATGAAAACAATAAACTTTAAGTAGATGAAAGACTATTGACTTTGTAATCAGGATGATTAATCACACCGTGAGTGACTGAGGCAATAATACTATTTGTATGAATAGGTCTGCAATCTAAACTGCATTCAGACAGGAAAAATGTGCTTCATTTTTTGTCAGACTACATGGAACTGAAAGTTTGCTTGCTTAAACCCCGTAAGGACCTTGTCAAAAAAAAAATAAATTAAACAGGGTTAAATAAACTATTAAAAGAGCTGACTAAACCTAAAAAAATATAAAATATATATTTTTTGCTTCATTCTCAGTTTGTTCTATCAGTGTTTGTTTACTGTGGTAGTCAGGGTTTCTTTATGGTTTCTTTTGCTAGTCCTTAGATCTTAGGATGTTGTGTTACTTCCAGTCCTCAGTTTCCTTTAGTTCATGTTTATTCTTGATTCTGTTTTATCTTGGTCTTTAGTTTTCATTTAGGTCTTGCTCCTCCATGTCCTCATTTTCCTCATTGTTTAAAATGCTCCCTCTGCCTCCCCGCTCCACGTCCCACCTGTTCCCTGTTTTCCTGACACCTGTCCTTTGTTTATGTACACCTCGTCCCATTTTGGTTTGTTTGCCTTTGTTTCCAAGCGGTGTCGTTATGTCCTGTTAGTTATGGGGGCAATTTCACGTCTTGTTGGAAATCTTAGATTTACCCTGATTTGGATCCCGTTTCAGTGCTTATCTGGATTGTCTTGTCGCCCTGCACTCGCCTGGGTAAGCTGACTCTCTTATTAAACGAAAGACCTTCCGCTGACGCTGCTTTCTCCGTGTTTGTCTGCCTCTGGTCCACCACAAGAAAACGCATTATGACACCATTAAGACATCACAAATCTATTGCGCATATGACACTGTCATCGAGTCCCCTTGATGTCCTCCCTACATCTCTTTTTAAAGATATTTTTAATTGATTGGGCCCAGGTAGAACTTGATAAAATTTTCCTTTGTTCCGGGGTCGTACCCCACTGTTTTAAAAGTGCTGCTGTAAGCCTAAATTGGGTTCTTCTCTTTCCCGAAAAATACCGCTAACTCCAAACTCCCTTTTTTTCAAAAGATCCTTGAGAAAAAGGGTTTTAGCTCAACAATTTAATTTTTTTTAGAGGAAAATTATTTTAGGACTCTTTTCAGTCTGGTTTTCGCAGTTGCACTCCCCCAGAAAACAGCATTATTAAAAGTTTCTAGTGATGTGTTGATGGCACTGATTTTGGAAATAACCGTTTTGTTTTTACGGCCTGACGCATTTTTTGACTTTGGGATCACACTGTTCTTATAAACAGAGAGAGATCTTTTTGATATTTCTGGCACTGTTTTACTTTGGGTTTTTTTTTATTTATCTGAAAGGTCTTTTACTGTTTTTAAAAAACGTCTTCTCTATGTGCACACTGTGCTTGGGGGACCCCAAGGTTAGTTTTGGCCCACTCCTCTTTTTATTTTTTTTTCTAACCCTTTAAAATTTTTTTTTAAAACGCTATTTAAGTATCATACCCTGTGTATGATGATGATATTTAGATATGCTGTTCTTTTTTACCCTGAGTTTTTAAATTGACCGAACTTTGTAAAAAGCTTTTCTGACATCAAAATAGGGGGAATGAAAACCACCGCAGTTAAATCATCAAAACTGGAATCTTATTGTTGCTCCTGACGTAAAACGCTGAAATAGGAAGCATCACTTTCTTAAGCCCCTTGGTAAAAAATAGTCTCCGAAAAATTTTGGGGGTTTTCTTTGATAGTTCTTTTTGTTTTTATAGGACACAATTTTTTAAAAATGTTAGTTGAATGTTTTTTCCTTTTAAGGAAAATTTCAAAGTGCAATCATTTTATCACAGAAGGAAAATAGAAATGATTTTTTCCATAGTTTTTTTTTCTCGTTAGACTATTTAAGAGCCTTTTAGTGGGTCTAAGTAAATCCTTCATGGCTCGCCTTCATCTGTGCAAAACACTGCAGCGGGGTTTTAACAAAACCCACAGAAAAAGCTCAATAACTCCTGTTCTGGCCTTCTGCATTTGGTCCCTGTGCACTTTTGGATCATTTTAAAATTTTTGGGTTTAACTTTTAAGGCATTCATGGTGACTCCCAAATATATAGTGGACCTTTTGAAGCCTCTTTTTCCTTCTAGGACTTTAGGGCTTCCAACGATGCTGCTGATGGTACCTAGAACTTATTTTTAAAACCCTGGTGATAGAGCTTTTAGGGGGTGGCACCGAGACTCTGGGAAGCTCTTCCTTTGCACGTGCTGCTCCCCATCTACTGACCTTTTAAAAATAGCTCAAGACTTTTTATTCAGGGGGTTTAGCTAAAATTTTTTTTCTGAAAATTTT
>JAHHUM010002671.1:381208-406475 GCA_036173005.1 Crenichthys baileyi
AGGTTTCATGGCTAAAGTGGACCAGCCTGGTAGCCAGTCTTCATTGATTGCACATTGCACCAGTAAGAGCAGAGTGTGAAGGTTCAATTAGCAGGGTAAGAGCACAGTTTTGCTCAAAATATTGAAATGCACACAACATTATGGGTGACATACCAGAGTTCAAAAGAGGACAAATTGTTGGTGCACGTCTTGCTGGCGCATCTGTGACCAAGACAGCAAGTCTTTGTGATGTATCAAGAGCCACGGTATCCAGGGTAATGTCAGCATACCACCAAGAAGGACGAACCACATCCAACAGGATTAACTATGGACGCAAGAAGAAGCTGTCTGAAAGGGATGTTTTCCCCACATCTCCCCACATCCGGGAGAGTTACGGTGTGGAGAAGCCCCAAAGAAGCGTACCACCCAGACTGTTGCATGCCCATGGGCTGCCATATCATGGCATTCCCCTGGCCCAATACTTGTGCTAGACGGGCGCGTCACTGCCAAGGACTACGGAACCATTCTTGAGGACCATGTGCATCCAATGGTTCAAACATTGTATCCTGAAGGCGGTGCCATGTATCAGGATGACAATGCACCAATACACACAGCAAGACTGGTGAAAGATTGGTTTGATGAACATGAAAGTGAAGTTGAACATCTCCCATGGCCTGCAGAGTCACCAGATCTAAATATTATTGAGCCACTTTGGGGTGCTTTGGAGGAGCGAGTCAGGAAACGTTTTCCTCCACCAGTATCACGTAGTGACCTGGCCACTATCCTGCAAGAAGAATGGCTTAAAATCCCTCTGACCACTGTGCAGGACTTGTATATGTCATTCCCAAGATGAATTGACGCTGTATTGGCCGCAAAAGGAGGCCCTACACCATACTAATAAATTATTGTGGACTAAAACCAGGTGTTTCAGTTTCATTGTCCAACCCCTGTATATGTATATGTATATATATGTATGTATATATACATATATGTATGTATATATATGTATGTATATATATATATATATATATGTTCGTGTGTGAGCATGCTTGTTTATATTAGGTTTCTCCATTAAAAATGTGCAATAGCGAGTGTGAGGAGCCACAAACCTGCCCCCCTGGACCTGAGACAGACAAGGAGGAGATCTGAGCAACAGACATACAAAGGCCCCACCGGGCACAGGAACCCCGGGAGGACCACCACCGGGACTACCGCAACCCCCCCAGAGAACAGCCGAGAAGAGCCCCAGGGGAACCACCAAGCAGTCACAGTGCAGAAGCCCCAGGGAGCTGCAGCGACGAGCCCACAGGGTCCGCAGACAGCCATTTATGCTGGAGCAAGATCCAACCATGGACCCAGAGACCCGGAGCACATCACTCCCCAAATAGAGGCCTGAGATCTAGGGGGCCCAAGCCCCGGCAAGCAGCCACTGGGAGAGAGCTGGCACAGAACCACCAATACACCAGCGGGCAAAGACCCAGCCACCATAGAGTGGCTGGGTCTTTATAAAGTAGAGTAAAGTACTTTATAAAGTCATCAAATTTAAAACCCAAAAACTAGGAGAATAATTAATTCAGATTTTCGACCTGGATAGTTAGATTGAACAAGAACATAAACAAAGCAAAGCATGTCTCTGAACTTTTGATATGTAAAGAACACTTTATTAAGTGAAATACGCATGAGGAGGTCCTTGGTCTGTCTTCTTTGCAGTCGTAGTGTCCTTCTTGTACGCTTCTGTTCAGGCATTCAAAAGCCGTCTCTCTTTTTGACTTGGCCAATCAGATGCCCTGCTTCAAGAGACAAATGCCGATATTGGTATTAAATAGCCACCTGTCAGTGAGGACTGTACAGATTAGAAATGCAATTACCTCCACAGTACTTAGATCCCATCGGTTTATCCATTCAATAGTCAAATAATCCCATTATTAGCCGAGGCAGCTCTGGCGTTGATGAAAGTGGACCAGATCTTAAACTGCGTGGGTGTTTGGCCACAAGAATATAAATAGCATAGGAGTAATGGCCTTTTTCAGCATGTGCATGAATCGTGATGCATTCACATGTATTGTTGTTTTTGTTGTCTTAAGTCCTTAGCTAAGAGATGCTGTTGTTTGTCCCATAATCCCATTTTCTATAGAAGGAATAATGGCCTTTACTAATGCCAAGTCCACAGACTGATATGGCCCAACAATTGTGTGTGTGCTGCCAGTTGTTAGATTGCAGAATAGAAAAGATACCTTCATTGGTGCCTTTTTGCTGTCTTGGTGCAGAAATAATTACTCTGGGTGTTCTTGAGTGGAGAACTGCAATCAGTGAGAGCAATGTGGCACATGGTAATAAAGGCCAGTAGGTCCATGAGACACAACAGCAGTAAGACAATTAAAAATAAAAATATGAAGGTTAGGAATGCTCACTCTGCTGTTGACTGATACTTTTCTGTCCTGATTGCAGGGGATAACAATAAACACTTGTGTACTTATTTTCAAAGGTATGGGTACAGAATCCACAACCTTTATTTACAACACTCAAGGCCACATGATTAATAGTCCATATGGGTGTCTGGAAGTGTTTTATAGTAGTTTAAAGCTTACAACAAATATCTTCATGGTGTCCTAAGTTCATTTCTGGAGCATCTAAAGATTAGCAGTAGAGATGCACTGATCAAAACGTTTGGGACCAATTCTGATTTTTGTAGAGCTTTAATCTGCCAATGCAGGTTTTTCTTAAAATCGACAATAAAAGAAAATATATTTTAAAAAAACACATACAAAGAAACGCTAAGATTTCCAAAGGCTGCCAACAGTTGGGAAATTCCAGCATGTAGAAGAAAACAGAACCACTTTGCTGTACTCCTTTCAGCCTTCCTGTTATCTGTTCAAAGTCCGACTCTCTCATGGCCTAAATGAACCACAGAAATGTCTTTTTAAAAACGGTTTATTTTTACTGTAAATGGCTTCTGACATTTCCGACTTCAGTTTTGAACCTTTCAGTCATGCTGAGAATAGCTAACATAAAATATTCCTCAATCTTTCACACCTTTCACGCTGAAGAGTGGTAATGTTAATGAGAAACAGTGGTGCTTCTATCCAATTTGAATAAATAACAGAATCTGACTGCACTGTTCAATGATTAGGATTAATTGGAATGTATGTACATTAGTTTTGTGAAGTGCCTTGAGACGACATGTGTTGTGAATTGGCGCTATATAAATAAACTGAATTGAACTGAATTGAATTGCTTAGGTATGGTGCATTTGCTGGTCTTTTTGAGTTTCCAACAGATAGCCAATGATCTGGCCTAATAAAGTTAAAAATCTGTGAATTCTGGTCACCAGCTGACTTTATTGTGCAACCCTAGAAGAAAGTGATGCCTCTGGCTTTTTGGTGTTTTTTCACTCGGGATTCTTTATCTGTCATGTTTTGTTTTGGGTTTTTTTTGGACTTACTAAATAAGTGTGCTTCTTAAGATGTAAGACACAAGAATATTCAGACAATGTTATCTAAATGAGGACCATCTCTGTGAGAAGGAAGCCAACTTAACATAAATTTAAAAATAAGCTTGTAAGAATCCCTACTAATAGTTCCCTCCAGCTGTATTGACAGCTGTGCCTCCTGCAATTTAGCACAGATAAAGAAGATGATCTTTGATTGCAAACTGAAGCCTAGTGTTGCTCCCGACTGTGGGGCACATATCAGCAATTCTGTCCGTTTCAGAGTAACACAATAACCAGGGGATGAAAGTTTCTGCATGTTGTTTGCTTTCGGGATAATAGCTTGTAAATCATTTTCTGAAACCATTTCATATCTGACTCTGCCCAGTTGAATATATGTTTAGGGGAGCCTGTTGGTGATCACGAGTTTAGGAATTTTACTCATTTTTTGGGGGGGAACACCCTGTTAAAAAAGATTTACTCAACAGAAAACACGTTTGCTGTCACTGTGTGAAAATTATGTACTTATACATTGCATCAGGATATTGAAGCTTGCTCCACTAAATCATTAAGCTGCAATGCCTTGCTTCCTAGAGAAAATATTATGACAGTTTTCAACCATGTAATTTCAGTAGTAGTTTTCCTTAATTTAAAGCAAAAAGAGGAATGTACATTTCAGAGTTACTTAAACTCCGATCTCAGAACACTGAAGCCTCTCTCTCTAGATCCAGCAAACAAACTTGATAGGAGGATTGATTCCACTATATTTTGTATTCATGTGTTATTGATGCACATTAAGCTTTATAATATGTTTAGTGTTAGGTTTCTATTTATCATTGTTTTTAGACCATTTTATCAACCTCCTAATGAGGCTGGGATACATGTTCAATTTTTCCCCAAATGAAACACATAACTTCTGTCGTTTTTTGTAGAATTGCTAGAGATATGTTGTTTTAAACAGAACTGTTTCATGTTAGTTCACCATTTTCTGGAACCCCCTTCCAATGCAGTTAAAGCTGCTTGTCTTCAGGGTTAGGGTTAGCTTCCCTGTCTCTACTGTAAAAATGCCTCCCCTTAGCATGATGCTGCCACAATTATGTTTCACGGTGGGCATGGTGTGTTCAGAGTGCTGCACATTGTTAGTTTACCTGTACAAACAGTGGTTTGCATGTAGACCAAATGGTTTTAGTGTCATCTGAGTAGAGCACCTTCTTCCATATGTCTGCAGTGTCCTCATACATGGCTTGTGGCAAACTGCAAATAGGACGTATTTAGGCTTTCCTCTCATATTGTCTGTGTAGGTTTGCAGTTGTGCCAAACTCTTTCCATTTTACCCATGATAAAGTGGTGCTTTCTTCACTAATATTGTCTAACAAACCTTTAAGGCCTTCACAGAACACTTGTTCTTGTACTCAAATTTAATTACACAAAGTTGGATTATTCAGTTGACCTCTGAAGCCAGTCTCACTAGATTCCATTTATGGGTAACCATCTATCATTTTCCCTGCACGTCACATTTATTCAATATGTTTTGCTCTATTGCAGAAAACCCCAATAAAGTGCATTCAAGTTTTTGGTTGTAAAGTGTGTAGTGTAATGTAAAATGTGAAAGGTAAAGTGGTACCTTTGCAAGAAACTGTTTGTTAATTCTCTGGTTGCAGTTATGTTTAGATTGGATTGAAGTCTGCTATTTATATCATAAACAAGAAAAGATTGGTATTGTTCACACTGTCACAGAGGTCTTGTTTATTTTTGTAATACCATAATGATCCAGAGGGGGGCAGTGGATGCTGACTGGCTACAACCCATCACTGCCTTCAGTTGGCTCTCATTTAGCAGCTGTTGCTAGGGATACAGGGCCAGGCCAATTGGTGTGATGCAAACCACCCTTGTCAAAGAAGCGTAGGGGGCAGTATTGAGCTCAGGGTTGTTTTCTTTGAGAGTATCTCTCTTAAAATATATATCCAGTCTTTGCCAGGTAGAGGAACCTCCTTATATAGATATAGAATGTATACATTCCAGCCACCCCCATTGATTTATGATTTGTCAATATTACTGAGCTATGTTAGTTTTTTGAATGATGGATTATTTGGCATCTGTACCTGGATCTGTTGCAGAAGTTTGCTGTCAGGGGTCACATTCTCCTACCTCTGACCTCTCCCTGCCTGTTCTTTAATCATTATGACATATGGTTAAGCTCTGATCTGCAGTGATGGAAATGTTAACTGTAAATAGCTGCTGCTAGTTGAATCAATTAAATGCTGATTAGCACTGATTATCTGATTATCTTGAGCCACGAATGCACTCCTCACTTAGATGATTACTTAAGATGTAACTTTGTGCTGCTAGCTTGTATTCGTAGCTCAATTTAACTCTTTGCCTGTCAGGCTGGAGGGACATGAATCCAGTTTGACTTTAAACATTTGGGACTTTGTTTCATCTGAGAATAGCAACACTTGGTTAGTAAATTGCTCGCTGAAAGAAGGATTTCTTTGTAATCATACCCTGTGCCTGGCAACGTGCCCTGTGATGTTCAAAAGATAATTCAAGAGAGAAGAGAAAGGAAAAAAATTTGTTACCCTGCGTGCCAGACTGTGTCTTCTGCATCGATACAAAACCAAGTTCCCGGCCAAACGTGGTGGCGCTGCCAAATCTGACTTGGCTCAGTGCGAGACAGGCTGGCACCCAGGCATATGACTGTGTTCCCTGCTTTGTCACTTAGACTGTGCTTTGTGTTAAGAGGATGATTGTGTCTGGCGCTGCCCAGTGTGCTGACTGAAGTTACAGTCAGCCCCTCTGCATGGAGACCTTTTCCGAAGCAGTGCATAACCGGCAATATTCATGCAGTGAGGGGGTGATTATAACGCAAGCATGTTGATTTCCATCACAGTATGGCTGTTACAATCACAGCTAGAGATTCACTGGGAAATCGGCTTTCAACTGGAATCGGCTGACTGTCAGGTTGATCAGTGAATACTAAGACTGAGATGACAACCACACTCTGCTACTCAGAGAAGGACTATCAAAGTTAGCTATTTTTGGTATAGGCAAGTTGTTCAAGAAGGAATTCAAGGGAAGCACAGAGATATAAGAAGCCATTTAAAGGGAAAGTGTGTTTTTTACAGCATGTTAATACATATCTGCGGTTCATTTAGGCTGCATGAGGATTAAAAAGAGCAGGGCTTTTAGCAGATAACAGGAAGGCTCAGTAAAGTACATAGAGTTGCTTTTTACAGATCTCAGATTGAAGGTACGGTTCTACATTCTGTAGAGAACATGAATGGAAACCGTTGTTTTTGGACTGCTAGCCGGGCTTTGCACCAACAGAAGATGCTGAAGCCAGTTTAAAGTGAGAATTGTTTTTAGCTTTAAATAGTGAAACTCTATTTTACAGCTAATGCTCTTTTAAAAAACCTGCTTTTCTGATAAATAATTGACGGCTCACAGTCGGAAGGTTAGAAACATATTCTGAGGGCTTTTCTTATAACTTCCTATATTGCATTTCTTAAAGAGAAACTAGAATCAGCTATAATTGAAATTGACCAGTCAAAGCCTTACAACTAAGCAATTTAAAACCTGTCACAAAATTCTGATTGTTGCATCTCTAATTACAGCTTTTAGTAAGACATGTTTACATAGTTTTGTCAACATTAAACGTACCACTCTTTTTAATAAAAGACCATAATGACCAAACTGACTTCATTATTTGTCTCTACCAAACATTGTCCCAGCGCATCAAGTTGATGTTAAACATCTAAGTGAATGGGATTCATCCCTATAGTGGGTCCTTTACCTACTGGGGGTGTAAATAATCCCTTCTTTGATGAACTGTTGCATGGATTTGTACAGTAATGTGAAAGAATTAGGACCTACAGCAGGCTCTTGCTACTGAAATCAGTAAGAGACTTAAAGGTTTAAATTTCTTGAGATCTGTTCAAGGCAAAAACCAGAAGGCTAGAGTAATGTTTGCCAGAGAGAATGTAGACAAAGACGATAACATTAATGTTCTTTGAACAAATGAGTCTTGAATTGGCTTATTTGGACGCCAGAACAGATGATGTGTTTTACACAAACCAAGCGTTCCAGGAGAAGGACCTCCCACCAACTGAAGCATGGAGGTGTAAGAGTCATGGTTTTGGGGTTGCTTTGCGGCACCAGGACCTGGCTAGCTAAAAGTCCACCATAATTTCTGTATGTAATTGTGCTTGAGGTTAATGTGATGCCATCTGTATACAAATAAAAATTTGAAGCAGAACTGGACCCTGCAACATGACAAACTGGAAATTAGGAAACAGAAATCCCGGTACCGAGTCAAAGCCAAGACCTCTATCTCATTGAGAAGCTGTGGGATGACTGGAATTCAGAAACAAACCCATCTAAATTACCCAAGGTTAGGGTGACGTTTTTATGCCATCTAGAAAACTAATTACAGTTTTTATCTTTTGTTTTATGAGGAAAACTGTTTTTGTGATTAACTGCAAAAATAAAATTTTCCAGAGATAAATAAAGAGAATTGATATTGATATAAATATAACTTATTTAGAGGGGTGTTGTAATGCACAAATATTGATGCACAAATATAAGTCTAAAGCTTCCACATCTGTGCAGAACCTTCATGCCAGAGATTTCGTTGATGGTATCCAGGGCAATACCATTGCTATTTTTTTTTATCTTGTTGGAACCAGTGTTGGAGCATTCCTGCCCAATCCCAGTGTCCAGGTCAGAAAGCAACAGCAGTAACTTCACCTTCATATCTTGCTTCGCATTCAGGGCATACAAAGACACGTTTGTAGCAAGGACACAGCAAGTGGTGTTTAATGTCAAGGTAGGTAATAGCAGTCTCAGTGGAATGTTAAAGGTCTGTTCCCTTAACTCCTTCCAATTTCAAATCAGCAGAAATCCATCAAAGCTTCCCATTGTCAATACAATTGCCCTTCGAGCGGCTAGATCAAGTTTCATCGAAATTTATATATTTCTACAGCATGAATACAGCTGCCAGCAGATCCAGCCAGTGCCTTGCCTGGCTATGTATGTCTGAACAGGGCCTTGGCTGACTGATCAGAGTTGAGGGGTGCATGGGTGGGCTTAATGGGAGATGCCTGGAAAGTAGTGGGGCTTTCCACATTTTCTCGCTGTCTGAAGCTCTTTTGATGTTTTGTCTGGCTTCCTCTGATGCTCTCGTTCTGTGTGACAGGATCTGCCTCCCTCTCTGTCTCTCAAATAAACCTCCCTTCTGTCGAGGATTGTATGTCTCGCTTCCAAAACCGTGCTTGTTTTGGGGGGCTTTTGGAAAATCTATACCAGGTGGGCTGTGTTTGAAGGATATGTCTTTTCTAATTATCTGTTTTTGGGGAAGGGGGGAATTTGGGTGGGTGGTCACTGGGCCAAATGTTCTCCAGATCCCACCCTTCCTCCTACTTAGGATTCGCTTCATTTTAGTAAACTGACTCACGCTCCATTGCAGACCCGGGCGGATTCCTGGACGGAATATTTAGGGTTTCATATTTGTATCATGTTCTTAAACTGGGACCCAAAAACTAATTCGGATCATTTCTGAAAATCAGAAATCGAATGTTTCCATCTGGAACTTTAGAGACCCGTTAGATGACTATAGTCTATTAAATAATAGAAAAACCCTTGAGCTTCTGTGAATGGAAAGCAAGAGCAATAATTCAGAAAATAGAGAAGACATGGAACAGTGGTGAACCTTCCCAGGAATGGTAAATGGTAAATGAACTGAACTTATATAGCGCCTTTTCAGCCATACAGACCACTCAAAGCGCTTTACACCCAATCGCACTCACTAACGCTCACACTTTCATACACCGACACGCAGATCAGTAGGCAACTTGAGGTTAAGTGCCTTGCTCAGGGGCACATCGATATATGGCAGGAGGAACTAGAATCAAACCCACAACCTTCTGATTGCAAGACGACTACTCTTCCTACTGAGCCACAGTCGCCTCTGGCCTCTGGCTCTGGCCTACCAAAAGTATTCACCGAGCACATCAGCAACTCATCCAATAGGTCACAAAATAACCCAGAACAACATCTAAAGCACTTGCCTCAGCCAAGATCAGTGTTCATAATTCGACAAAAACAAAGAGATTAAGCAAAACGAAATCCATGGGAGAGTTCCATGGCGAAAACTGCTGGCCAAAAAGAACACACTGGCCGATCTGACGTAAAAAAAAAAAAAAAAAAAACATCTTCATGGTCTCCAAGATTTTAGGGAAAACATTTCTTAGATTGATGAGACAGAAGTGTAGCTGTTTGGAAAAGTGCATCCAGTTAGATCTTGTGTATTACTAAAGAACATGTAATCAGTCAAACACGGTGGTAGTAGTGTGGGGGTTTGGGGCTGGCTTTCTCAGGACTTGGACAACTTGCTATAACCGATGAAACCAGAAAATGCTGAAAGAGAATCTCCCCTCATCAGGAATAAAAAAAGATTTTGTAGTGGCTTAATCGAAGTCCCAATTTAAATCAGATTGAGATGCTGTGGCATGACATTAGGCAGGCCTTTCCATGTTCAAAAAACATTCATTTAGGCATGATTGAAAAAAATTCTGCACAGAAGAGTGGGCCAAAATTCCCCCACAGTACTGTAAAAGACTCATTGCCAGTTATCACAAACACTGAGGGCAGTTTTAATTGCATGTTTTCCTAATATTGTGCAGCCCCAATTTAGACCGAAGTTAAGGGTTAACTGAGAGAAAAGCCTTACATTGTGGAAGGTTTAAAGTAGCCATCTATCCAGGTGCTATATCAGTCTAAAGCATTATGAGCCCTAGATACTAAAATCTCCCCCTTGTTCTTGTTAAATCAGTATTGTGTACGGTCGTGCCATTCTAGCTGGATGTCCCGTTGCACCTCTAGCAGATTCTAGCATGTCTTGGACCCCTGAAACCTATTTTTTTGTAATGTGTTTCGTCTAAAAGGTGAAGCATTTTAAAAACTGGAAAAAAATCGTGAGTGATGGTGTGCGTGTAAAAGACAGGGAGGTTTCCAGATCAGTTAAGATGTAGTTATTTTAATATTCAGATTTTTTTTTAACCACACCTTCTTTGGCTGCAATTTGCAGTGAAATCGGTCATCAATATACATGTTTTTTTTTTTTTTTTAACAGAGACCACCATTTTGAAATGTGAAGTTTTGACACCAGTCGCTGATGTGTTATTGGCAGAGGGCAACCACAGAGGAGCAGCAGATATTGCTATCTACTTAATCAGCACATCCCTCCATAATTACCTCTCCCTCCTTCATCAGTGAGGCAGTCCTTGAGGACCTTATTTTTCAAATCATCGTGACTTTGAAGGGTGTCTGTTTATTTTTATAAACATCTTGTTGTTTTAGGATGCACAAAGAGAGAAGGATAGGAGGACCAGATCTAAACCACTGGATTAAAGCCTATGTTACATCTCCTTGAGGTCATGTTGCCTGCACATCTATGGTCTAACACAGGCTGAGCTAGACCTTTATGCCTCATCATTTTTGTTTTGTAAATAAAGCTATTTTGTATTTTAAAAAATATCATAATAAGATGAGTTAGGATGAGTATTATTGGATTTTGATGCACACCTATAATGATTATTTTTGATTTATTTTTATCTTGGTTTTGAAAATCCCCAAAATTCTGGAAATACCAAATTTCCGTAATGGACAATCGTGTTGATGCTACAAGTGTTGTTATGGAAACTCCAAGTATCCAAGTATGTTGCCTTGCGATGGTTCTCGTATCGCACTGGTTACTTAAGGTGGAGTCTGGCATTGGCATTCTTGTTGTTCTCCAGTATTTGCATGTAAGGCAAGTGTATTGAGTTCTCGTTTGCCCCAGGTTTTGCTTATGACCTGTTGCGATCTAGGCAGGACAGCAGTATCTTCTCATTAAAAATGATACTGGTATTAAAATGTAAGAAGCAAGACTTTGAGTCAAATCATTAAAACGGGGCTGTGTGGAGCTTGCGCTGTGTGGATGTGTCTTCATCTACTTTTCAGGGGTAGAGCTCATCTGTGGGGGTGTGCCCCGTTGAGAGGGGATTCATGGTGTCAGGGTTCGTCGGCATGTGTTCGATATCTGTGTCCTGGTTGGGGGTGGCCCTGTGGAGAAGTTCATGTTGGGGTTCATGGGGGCTGGGGGGCTCATGGGGTTGAGATCGAAATTGATTGGGGGGTAGTGTTTCGTCCTGGGTCGGCTCTGGTTGGCGGGCACGTTCAGACTTGACATTTAAAATGTCTTCAGCATCTTAGCAATAAGTATGGTTATCATGGCTAGCATTACCAAAAAAGGATCCCTGTGTGATTTCCTGAGATAATGTCAGAAGGGAAAAGAATACAAGGATAATGCACTGAAGTTAAAGTACACATTTTACTAATGTACAGGTAAAAGTTGACGTTCTGCTCAAGCTTAAATCTGCTCAAGCATCTAAAATATTCCCTTAGTAAGTTATCTACTTTTTCAACAGCAGTAAGGAGGCTGTCTTATGTGCAGCATAAAGGCAGGAGGGAAAATATTAATATCACACAAATAAACTAGTTCACACACATTTAAAACCCCTGGAGAGTATAATTTATCTTTGAGCCACCCAACGTGTCCACTACTCTAACATGAATTCTTACTCTTTTCTTGTACAATGCATTTCTTTCATGTCCATCACAACAGAACATGTAGGCACTGACTTGCCCAACTGTGTCACTGTTGCAGGTTTCATATTTGGTTCTTATATCATCTATTGGCAAAACGTAGACTGTAGGAAATACTTATTTACAGTCTTTGGGCCAAACGCTCTTTGTAGAGTGCATTATAAAGCATTTAACTCCATTTTGGAGCCAGAGTATGTGTTATTAGTTTATCTGCAACAGAATCTGAGGAGGTTTAGCTTTTATTAACTATAACAAGTACCGTACAAAAGTAAGTGCTTTCCCTGACCTTATTTTCTATATCGCTCTGATACTGAAAATGTCTTAACGTATCCTGCTTCCCTCAGTAAAAACTTCTGCAGCGAAGAGTATTTCTCACAGGATGATCAGGCAGCATTTACATATAGTGCATTCACAAGTCAGAAAAAGGTCAGAATTTTGAGTTTCCAACCAGCTGGTCACCAGTCAGGTCTTGTCGAGGGTAAAAATCAGCTGATTCCTGTAACCAAGCGGTTTCACGGTGCATTTACAAGATGTTTTCAGAGACTTACTTTAAAATTATCTGCTGCTGCTCCTCCACATCGAGAGGAGCCAGTTAAGGTGGCTCGGGCATCTATACCAGATGCCTCCTGGACGCCTTCCTCGGTAGATGTTCCAGGCACGTCCCACCGGGAGGAGGCCCAGGAGACGGCCCAGGACACGCTGGAGGGACTATGTCTCTCGGCTGGCCTGGGAACGCCTGGGCTCCCCCCGGAGGAGCTGGAGGAGGTGTCTGGGGAGAGGGACGTCTGGGTGTCTCTGCTGAGTCTGCTGCCCCCGCGACCCGGTCCCGGATAAACGGGAGACGACGAGTACGAGTACTTTACCAGAATGGCAGTTGAGTTTTCACCAGAAAAAATGTGATTTTGAAAATGACTTTAGAATGTTTGGTGTTGACATTTATATCGGTGGACTCCTTCCAAAGCAAACGTGGATCACTTGAAGGCAGCAGTGTAACTGAAATGAATTTTCCACTACAGTCACACATTTTTATTTATTTTTTTTAGATATAAAAACAGTCATTTCTTATTATATCTGTGAAATGGGCTCATTGGGTTCAGTTATCATTTATTACATAAATCTACAATCATTCTGCCAACCAGTGCAGAATGCTCTTCTGTGCTGTGCTAACAATCTCAATCATCTAATTATGCACAACACACACACACACACACACACACACACACAGGCACACTTACGCACACGTATGCACACAGTTTCCATGGAAACAGGATCCAGGCCCTTTTATGACTGGTTCTGCGCCCCAGACAACCAAAATTGTTCTCAACAGTCATGCAAAGATGGAAGATGAATAATTTGTACACTAAATAAATGGGCACAGTAGTATATAGGAGAAATGAATATCTAATGTGAATTTAGATGAAGCTCCCATCAGTTTTTGTCAGCTAAACAGGCTAATTCTTTTTGTTTGCCTGACTGCATTCACCCTCATTGTTTTGGTCTGTTATGTTGTCACATTGTTTTGTGCTGTGTTTGCACATTAAGCTCTGCCAGAGAGTGGGCAGCACTCATTCAGAGCAGAAAAAAACTAGGCACACACATGGACCTTCTCCAATCACGCTGCCCTTCAGTAGCCTAATGTGTGTCTGAGGTACAGATGGCGTAGCTGTAGGAGGGCTGCATCGTGGTGTTAGCCTTACTGTTAGCAGTCTCCGTTTTGGCTGTGCCGAACTGGTGGGAAAAATGGTCCACAAGCAGTCATTCCTCTGTGCGTCAAAGGCAAGGGTGCAGGTCATAGCGCTGCGTTTGGCTTAGCGGGATCAAATGTTCGCTCCTTTTGGTGGGAGCCGAGTGATCTGGTCATTTGTCACGTAACTGCGGATTAGCTGCATCATTTTGGCTCTCATATCTGTCTGCTTGGCTTGTTTTACATTAGTTGAATTCATTCACTAACGTGTTTTTTTTGTGTGTTTGTTCACAATGACAGGAACTAAGTTGAATAAGGACCTGAAGCATTATCTAAGCCAGCGCTTCCAGAAGTCGTCACCTGACCACGAACTGCAGCAGACCATCCGAGAAAATCTGTACCGTCACGCAGTGCCTTGTGAGTCTGACGCTTCATTTACACCATGACCACATCATCATCATCATCTCTGAGTGTTATATTCTCAATTTACCTTTTTGCACTGGGAGTTTAGTTTGATTTGGTAGACCAAACACAGAGGAGTGCATAACTGAATGATGGAAGGTTTTATGGACATCAAACATTTTTACAAATAAATATCTTGTAGGTGTGGCATTTATTTCAGATTCCACGTAATTAGAAAGTCCACCTGTGTGTCATCACTGCATCTTTGACACACCAAACCCTGTTGTGAGATACGGTGGTGGCAGGATCATGCCGTGAGTCTCCCTCTTCACCAAGGACAGAGAACCTGGCCAGAGTTGATGGGAGGACGGATGAGTGAAATTCTGCTGGCCCCTAACCCCAGCCCTTTCCCTTGGAACGACTTCATGCCCACAACTGAAATCCTAGCGACCAATATCATGAAGCTCATAGAGTGTTGTGGATAAATAGTGATGATAGGAAAAAAGGGTAGTCAGGAAAATATGGGTTCATTCTAATTTATATCGACTTTGCAATATTCAAAAATAATATTATACTTTCCTTATATCATGCATAGGTGGTACAAATTTACTCCAAAAGGTTTGCAGCCAAAAGTGGTTGTACAAATATTGACTAAAGATCACTAAATACAAATGCCACTCTTTTCAGATATTTGTTTGTAAAACAATTAAAAACCTTTTATCCATTTCCCTGCACCTCACCATTATGCACTATTTTGTGTCAGCCTATCAACTTAAATCTCGTTAAACACAATGAAATAATCATAGTTGTAACATGACAAAATCTGGAAAGATTAAAACGATATGAATGCTTTTGTAAAGCACTTTATATTTGGCTCTGCTGATGCAGGAACTTCACACACATCTTTACAGAGTCATTGTCTCAGCCTTCGGCAGATTGGTATTAGATCGCTGTAATGATTCGGTATATTTTCCCTGCACCAACATTTTGCCCTTATTTCTAATTAGAGCTGATTGTTTAAGTCTGATCAGAACAGTGCAGCATTTGTCTGTAGGCCAATATTGACCATGCAGTTAGCCAAGCCGATTAAGCCACATCCTGCCTGGGACGAACCTGATCTTATTGCTTTATCTGTTTTATCACACAGCACATCCCTCTTCCTCCCATTTGTTGACTTTACCTTCTGTTTTTCAAACTGATGGCCAGTGATGATCCACCCTCCACTTTGCTAACACATCTGATCCGTTATATGACTTTCTGCTGAATCAGTTGGAGAAACTTATGTCGCCCTGGCTAAGAAAACAGATAATTTAGTCTATTACCCATCCCGTGATCTCATCCAAGGATATTTTATTTCTTTTTGACTTATAAAAGTTGCGCATTTCTCCTGTTGCACAATTGGTTACTATAAAATCCAACCTATCAAAGTAGTTTTGGTGCATACATTGTGGCAAAGTTGCTTTCACATCATAATACAGTAACACAGTAACACCTTCCTCTGAGAAGGGGGGATAAAACGACTAGAAAGCCAGACTGATGATCAGTGGTGCAAGATGCCAGATGCTAAAATTAAATAGAACACTCAAACATAGAAGTTGGACCAATAAAATCTATTTTTTTACCATAGATTTTAAATTCCCATTGGCTCAGGCCACAGCGTTATACCCTCCGAAAATAAATCGGGTGCAGCAAGTTGCCGTCACCTACATCGCAAATAATAGTCATTGAACCTCAGTATAACTACAGCTGTTCTGTGAAGGCTTCAGAGGTTTGTTAGAGATTATTGGTGAACAAACCTCATCATGAAGACCGAGGAACACAGCGAACATTATCCAAAACATTGGACACCTCAACGGACTCTGTTCAATGCATCATTTAAAAATGTAAAGAGCACGGCACAACTGCAAACCTACCAAGACATGGCTGTCCACCTAGACTAACAGGCCGGGAAAGGACAGCAGTAATCAGGGGAGCAACAAAAAGGCTCATGGTAACTCTGGAAGAGCTGCAGAGATCCAAGGCGCATGTGGGAGAATCTGTTGGCAGGTCAACAGTTAGCTACACACTTCACTATTCTGGCATATGAAGGCGTGGCAAGAAGAATGTTATTGTTTCCAAAATTTCAAAGTCAGTACTAAATTCGATTAAGAATCTGCTGTAAGACTTGAATATAGCTATTCAGAGATGCTTTCCACCCAGTCTGTGCTTTAACCGCTTGAAAAAAAAAGAGCAGTTAGGAAAATTTTCTGTCTCTTGTTGGGTGAATCCAGTAGAGAGTATTGACTCAGTGGGTCTGGGGTGAAATACAAACCCACGGCACAATTTTTATGTTTCCTTCTATATATGTCACAATTGAGTTCTACTAAGCAAAATATTTAGATGTCTTTGTTTGTAACTTGACAAATTTGTGAAAAGTTTAAGGGTAATTAAGACTTTTGCAAGGGTCTGTATAAGGAAACCTATATGAAGTGGATAATCTGATTCAGTTTCTTTTAGTTTTAAGGTTCAATTAAAACAGGATTTTCTTTCACTGCCTTTTAAATTAGTTTACTCCTATTTTTCCCCCATAAATTACTTTCTGTATGCAGGACGCCTGTTTCAAGGACTTTATCTGCAATTTGCCATATGTCAGCCAGACCCTGTAACTTGGTGGGGGTCTGATCATAATGCCCACTGCAATTAGTGAGTGGTTTCAGGCACATTAATGTTGTGCGAAGTAAATAAAGCATGTAGTCACTCTCCTGGCCACTTGTTCTCTGGGGTTGTAAAGTTTTTGTGTCATGCAGACGTAAAGAAGGTAAGTGTTAAAGCAGAGGCTGCATTCGACAGGAGGCATTTTTGTTTGTTATATAAAGGAAAGTATATAAATATTTATTTACTTCCACCTTAGTATGCAGCACAAGTCTAGTATCTGAACCAGTGCTATCCGGTCAGATATATTGACTTGCTCCACCAGATCAAATGTTCAAATCAACCCACTCTTCATTTGCAAACAGACATTCTGTTAAGGTAGCAGAAGGGGAAGTGTACTGTACAATAATTTTCCTCCATAATCCCTCCACCAGTTTCCATTAGCTATCAGAACACTGATTTTAAAGTTAACATTAATATGATTTGATCCTGTGGAACCAGTTATATGAAAACCATCTGTTTGGTTGGTCCAACAGTTGGGGGCTTCCCTTTTATGTTGGCTTGTAGCACTTTTAAAGCTTGTGATGCCTTGTGTGGGCTTTTCACACCCCTCACCCCTCGTTTCCCGTTGACCCTGGTGCCCTTTGCAACCAAGAGGACACTCAGTGGAATCAATAAGGACATGACCCATCCCTTGGTTTTCCAGGGTCAATAGCCTCGTTTTTCTTAGCGTGCCTTGCAGTGTGCATTGGAACACAAAGAGAATCTAAAACATGGTATTAATTAGTTAATTTCAAAGCAATAGCAGTAACAATAAAAAGATCTAAATACCTGACACTGGAAAATGTGTTCGACTACAATTATACCAAAATTTGCCATATGTACCAAATTTACACAATACCTATTGTTTTATTATTGAATGTCCTTAAATGAACAATCGTTACCTAACTTAGCATCTGCTTAGCAGCAAAAACATTATTTATGTTTTTTATATACTTAAATATGAAGTCAGAAATTATTTGAAGAGCAATTTACAAGTTGGCAGTTTACACAAAAGTACATTAAAGAGGGTACTTTTGTGTCAAGTTAAAGATTAAAGCTACTTCCATCAGAAGCTTAATTAAAGTAGGTATAAAGTGCATATAATGTGAGAAAAACAAAAAAAATCCAAATTTTCTACCAGTAAACACACCATACCTAAGTTACCAACTAAAGGCAAAGCATAGTCCGGTGTACTAGGAGCAGCACGGACTCCGCACGTACTTTCAGGCTATATAGTAGATCCTACCAATTTCCTATATTTTTGGTGACAAATTCCTACATTTCCCATACTTTCTGCCATGGCGTCAACAGGCGAGGAGGCAGAGCTAATTTGCAGTGAAGCTTTGGAAAAACAAAAATAAAAGAAGGTTGTGTTAAAGGCATTTAAACCAGACTAGGGACGAAGAAGAGGAATATACCTGGTAGTGTGGCGCATAGAGTGGCCGTGACGCTGTGCGTACTCGGGACCGGCTGCTCGGAGCAGTGTGTCACATATAAAACAGTTTGATGTGGAGACTTTTCCCCGCTGAGCAGTTTACACGTATGTGGTCGCAAAAATTGAGCTTTGTATGTCCACGGAGACAAGTACGCGCTACTATGTTTTGCCCCTTAGCACTAACCACACCACTCTTCCTTGCGGAAGTTGTTACTTCAAGAGGAAGAAGTATTTTCTGTATCAGTGAGGTCTTTTCAATGAACTCAGTGGAAACTATTTTCTGCAGACATGTTGGCTGCTCATTCAGGCTTGACAAACAGATACGATGGTAGATTTTTATTTTATTTTTTACAAAAAAAAGTCTCTAAACTCCAGAACTGATACTAATGTGTAAAGCTGATTTTCACTGCGGCACTTACAACAGTAGTGCCTTTTGATCTTTACCTTTGAGCGACTCATTTCTATTTTAAGAAAAACAAAGAAAATTGATTACCAAGTAAAATCGCATCGGATATTCAGTGTGTTTGTCGCTACACTGTCAGTCTGTGGTTAATTTAATTCTGGTAGGCAGTTCCATATTGGCTTTAAATTGAAACATCATTTCTAAAGTTCTCAACTTAAATATCACTGGGAAAAAATGAGCAGTAACCGAAACACCCTGATCAAATTTAACACCCTGTGGATCCACCCTCCCCCAAATGCTGAGGCATTTGTCTGCTCCCCTTGTGGTCACCCCATCAATATATTCAGCATTCCCATGCTCCCATTATCCTCAGAAGCCCTCCTCTCCCTCTGTCCCGCTTCCATTCCTGACCCCCCGAAATCTATGACACAACTGCCTCCTGTCCCCCTGCTGCCTCTGCAGCTCTCTCCTCCCTTTAGTCTGTGTCTTCCTTTCTTATTTTTCTTGCCAGTTGTAAACTATTGGAGCAACAGCAGCAGGAAGTGGAAAGGCTGGTGTTGGATTTATAACTGGTTTTAACGTTCAGCCTTATAAACCGGGCTAGGGTGCTTCCTGCATCAAGGCAAGTAGCAGCGTTATGTACTGTCGATGTCGGTGGTCTTATCTGAACTGAAGGAGGTTGCAAAAGCCTGCGTTCACGTGCATGTGTCATGAATAGCGGTGCTAGCTTTGTAGACGATTGGACGACCTGTATATAGGCTAAGAGGACAGCTCGATTAGAGGCAGCGGGGGCTGAAGCTATGGGGATCCTGATGGGGGTGGGGTGTAGTTTTAGTGTAGGAGGGGGTCAAGAAGGGGGATGGGTAGAGGGGATTGAAAGATGCAAAAAAACTTCACTTAAATTTATGTTGATTGTAGCTAGCCAGTTAAGCTAATATAAAAACATGTAGTGACAGTTGTTGTTTTTGGTTGTATTGTACTAAGATGAGGATGCTTTTGTTGAATCTTTCTACGTGTCTTTGGCCACATGTTGCATTAGGTTGGTTGTTTTTATCAGGGATTTTTTAAATGTCTTTGTAGTGACAGAGCCTTCCTGTTTAACCAGTTCTCAGCTGTTTTAAACAGAAACAGAGCCCAGTTTGTGTCCGCTGTGTTGGACTTCATCAAAAACTGATGTGAATACAACAGTGCTTGAACAGTTATTTCAGAGCCTCTTCTAAACTTTTGACTAGATGAAAAAAGTCAATCTTTTCTTTGTTATTGCAAGTGTAGGAAAAATTAAGAAAGCATCCCCTATATAGATCTGATTCATTCCCCTCATTTTGTTATTCATAATCACCATTTTTCATAATGCAGAGCGTGTTTGATTTCATAACTAAATTCAAATAATCTCAAGATAAATCATAGCATCATTATTAACATAATCACATAAAGGTATACTTTATAGGTTGGATAGTTGAAGATGTTAAGGAACACTGAAAAGTGACAACCTTCTATCCCCTCAAATAAGGACCAGTGTATTTGCAAAACATGCAGTTTCTCACTGTTTTCAGCCTTGGTTTAGTTGTTTCTGTTGGTTATAGTCACATTCTTGCCCTGGCAGACTGCCTAAAAATGGTTCAACAATTAACCATCTAACCATTATTCGTTGATACTTCTTTGATGTTTGGTATCATCAGCGTTTCTCCATGAGTTCACTTCCTGTTGAAATAATTAATTACTCAAACTTATTGTCGATCTTAAAAATTGTAGAAAATTGTAGTCCACAGAGTGGATTAGATGATGAAGCAAGTACCCGTTATGGTCACAATGATGGACGAGGAACTCCCCCGAGTACTGTTTGTCATTTCCACAGTTGTTTTCTGGTCTTCTAATATTTGCTTCCAGCTTACTGTTAAAAACCAGCAAGTCAGTGGGATAAAATGGTATGCCCAAGTCATTCGCAAAAAAATCAGTGGCTTTGTGGAAAAATGAAACTGAGAGAGAAGACATGAATGTATTTCCATCTTCATACTGCTTTCCAGGGCGTTTGCAAATTTAAAATTTTTTGAAATATAATTTTTTTCATTAAATTTTTAATCTAATAACTCACTATTCATTAACTTTACTGGAACAAATAGTGTTATTGTGGGAAAAAGACCAAAAGTTGTTCATTTTAGCTGTCGGGGAGGTGTTGGTGTTGAGTTAGAGGAAGCACAAAAAATGTAACGATTTTAGTTAGCCACATTTCTCTCACTCTTATTTATTTCCTATTATCCCAATGTTTCTCTCATGAGCTTTAGCATCTCTGTCATTGAAACCAGACACGGTGTGGACTTCAAGGCCAGTAGAAGTCCATGTAGCAGATCAATGTTGAGTTCAGGACGTAACTAAACGGCTGAAATATAGTACCATGAAAAAATGATTTGCCTGTTTCTTCTGTTCTTGCTTTTTTCTACACCTAAATGTTTTAGATCATCAAACAAATTTAAATATCAGTCAGAAGATCACAGTAAATACAAAACATAGTGACCATTTCATTTAAAAAGGGTAAATGCTAACCAAACCAATGTTAATTACGCCTCTCTATGAATATTGAAATACTTGTGATTGCTCACATTTCTTTAGTTTTGTTTCGCTAGCCCCACCCAGGCCTAATTAATGACAGACCTGTAGAATCAAACAGTTACTTTAATAGAACCTGTCTAACAACATGAAGCAGGCTAAAAGGTCTCAAAAAGAAACACATTATGCCCTAATTTAAAGAAACTGAAGAGGGGAAACAAAGTAATTCTAATCCATCAGACTGGAAAGGGTTACAAAGCCATTTCTAAGACTTTGGGACTCTCAACTGGTCTCTATAAAAGCCTACCAAATTTAGCATTCAAGCAGTCCTTGTGCAATTTTGCACATATTGATATTGCGATATTATACAGGAATACTGACCACTCAGAGCAGGAAAGCTAGAAAGAAATATTTTGAATGCGGTTTACTGTTACTTTCAAAGAGAGGCTGGAAATCTGCAGTGACTGGTAAACAATTGGCAAAAATAAGATCATGTATTGCTCAGAAATCTTCGATCAGTGCAATTTGATATACTTTGGATCATCTACAACTCTCTTAAAAATGCAGCTGATATATTATGTATACTGTGATCTTTCAGTGTCTTGAATGGCCTATGACCCCACAGACTCCAATGTGCTCTCCATGTTTTCCCAGCCCCCTTTCTCTGACCTCTTAGCATAACAGATAAACTTATCTCTTAGCTGCATGTCTTTCTTTCCAAGCTATATTTCAACCAGAAGTCCTAATCTGAGAGATTGCAAATTTTAGTTCGTCTTCTTGCCAGAATTTGTGCCAAACTTTTGAATACTCATCCGCTGAAGTTGTAACATTTATAAAAGTCGGTGAACTCCTTGTTCTGTGGCTTGACATGTAAATTTATGCAGCTCCTGACTCACTCCAGCACAGCTCCCCTCAGTGAGGTACTAAAGTTTCTTCCCCTGGCTCTTTTTTCCTCACAACTTGGTCAAGGATTACTTGTTATGGACTCAAACAGCAGACGGCATGTGTATAGTTGGTGCTCGCTATACCTTCAGTGTTTTGGGAGTATAAAAAAAAAAGAGGTGTTTTAGGATCTAATGGCATCTGTGAGAACAGGAGGGAATGGGGGTGAAGAGCCACAAGGGAAGGGAGGGGAGAGGGTTGAGGGGAGGGGAAAGGGTTGGGGGGGTGGGCGGGTGCATGTGGGTGCCTGCGAGACGGGAATCAGCGGGGCTCAGTCAGTGAGAGAGAGAGAGACAAGGAAGCCTCGCTTCGGTGTGTGTGTGTGAGACGGACCACATATTAAGCCAAAGTGTAGATGCTGCTTAGCTTGGCTCCAGTTAGCCTAGCATCCTCAAGCCAGAGCTGGGCAGAGGACACAGGCACAGGAGGAGAAAGGTTTTCTAAATCTGCATCTTCACCCCTTCTTCCACTCATCTACACCTGGCTGGATTTTTTTTATTCCATCTTCTGTCTCCTGTCGACGTGTTTTTGTAGACGAGGGAACAGGAGCCAACCACAGCCTTTCTGATTGAGGTATTTTGTTTTGTGTTATTGATTTAAAGGCGAGGTTGGCTGTGATTTAATGCTTGTGGAGGCGGGGTGGGTGAGGATGGAGGAGAGGATGGCTGTACATCAGTCGGAAGGTACATCGCCGGCAGTAATGGTGGCTGATGTGTTGTGGTCAAACGGAAGCAGTCTGCATCTCGTCTGTCTCGGGTTTGACCGTCTGCGCGTGTCTCGAGTAAAAGCCCTCCAGTTTCCAGTGTTGACATGTGTGATCATGTTGGAAACTGCTGCCTGTCTGTCCGGCTGGAGCTCCTTGGATGCTAAGCTTAGCCCCTTCCTCTCCTCCTTCCTCCGTCTTTCATTCTTTTACCATTTTTCTCTCTCTCTTTTTTTTTCCCTTCTCCCTCCCTTTTTTCTCCAGTCTATCTAACGTCTGGATGCCCCTCTAACCCACCCTTCCTCCACTCCATTTCTACCCTCCTGTACCCACTTCCTCCCCGCTCCTCTAAATTGTTCATTTTAAAGCTTTTCTTTCCCATTCCCATGTAGCTGTAGGTAGCACTTAGCTGCCGAAGCTTGTTTTGAGCGTGGAATAAAAAGACAAAGGCCGGCTGCAAGTGTACGCGGGGGGCATTTTCAGGCTGGTTTCTGGCTGATTTAGCTTCACACAGCTTACTTGGCCCTTAAGGTTTTTTCCCCCTTCAGTGTAATTTGTCTTCCATTACTCTACTCCTTGAACCCACTGTCTCAGCTGCATTTTACTATATGGGGACCATATTTAAATGCTTATGTAGCGAAAATGGAAAACGGGACTGAAGAAAGGCCTATTTTGATTTTATTGACACATGGGATGTCTTATCAATCCAAATCACTAAAGACGTTCCCCCTGACTTAGGACGTTCCACTTATAATAAAAGGCATCCAAATCAACTACAAACACTGCTATCTCTTAACGTTAAGTCAAAGTCAACACCATTCAAGGAGATTTTAGGGGTTTACAGAAGAAAGCGAGATGGTGGAGGCATCTGTCAGACCAGGCTTCCTCTCTCAAAGGCAAAACACGTGCATTTAGCTAGAATGTAGTCGGAAATTGGAGTACTGGAAAATGCTGGAATCTGTGGCCTGTGCTTTTGGTTGGATTAACCCTTTACTGGGACAGATGGCTCCATCCCCCTGCCGAGCTAACAAAACCCAGTCAGCTTGTCAGCCCTCTTTGCGTGTGTTTTTGTGTGTGTCTTTCACAAAAAAAGAAAAAGGTTTGGCAGGCTTGCTCATGCCAACATGGTGGATGGATCTGTTTTGGTTTTTGGAATATGATGGCAGACTGCTGTCCTTCCCCCTGTGTTTGTGTGTAAGCATGTAGTTTCTTGAAAAAGATCCACGAGGACGTGCCTCAGTATCTTCTTGGAAAATATGGACTCAGTTGGCCCGCTTTCATGAGTGCATGTTGATTTGTGGAGATTTAAAGAAACGACTCATTTGTAGTTTGTGCACAGCTTCTCGTTGTGACTGGCCAGATTTTCAAGGCAGACTCATAATCTGTTGTTCTTTCTGGTTTTCATCCATCAGTTGTACACAGCAAAAATATTCACACATGTTGAACTTCTTCATCCATCTTGTTACTCTGATTCCCCCACATAAAATAGCTGATCCATGGAGGACTCAGAGGTTTGTTGGTGAACATTAGTGAACAAACCGAGGAACATAGTAGACGGGTCAGGTTGGGGAGAGGTTTAAAGAAGGGTTGAGTTGTAAAACAATATTCTAGGTTATAAACATATAATGATGCAACGTTCAATCCATTCTCCAAATGAAACGTTTCAGCTTATATGAAAATCACCATGTGTGGCAGAAAAGTGACATGATATATCACCCTGAATACACGGTCCCCTAGCTGAAACATGGTGGTCATAGGATCATTCTGGGGGTATGCTTTCTTCAGCAGGAGCAGGGAAGCTGCTGGGAATTGATAGGAAGATGTATAGAGGTAAATTCAGAAGAATCCGGGAAGAACAACTGTTGAGGCTGCAAACGGCTTCACACTGGAGCAGAACTCCACCTTCCGGCAGGACAACGACCCAAAGCACACATCCAGAGATAAGGAGGGAGGGCTTAGGCCAAATAATATCCATGTGTTAGAATGGCCCAAAGGTCACACCTGAATTGAGAATCTATAGTAATCCTTTCAAATTGATGTTCCTAGGTGCTCTCCATCCAATCTGACTGAGCTGTTTTGCAAGAAAGATGGGCAAAAATCCCAGTCTCCAGATGTGCAAAGACGGTAGAGATCTACCCCAAAGACCCCGCAGGTGTAATCCAGTAAAATATGTTTTCTTTTAATATTGACTCAGGGTTTCTGAATGCAAATGCACGTCCCACTTTTCAGATTTTTATTTGTCAAACGTTTAAAAATCCATCCATTGTTTTCTTCCATTTCACAGTTAAATGACACTTTGTGAGTCTGTTGTCATAAAATACCAATATGTTGTATGCAATGTGACAAAATAAGAAACATCTTAAGGAGTTGGAATACTTGTGCAATTGTCTTATTTAAGCCAGACAGATGCTCCAGTTAACCAAACAAAAAAA
>JAHHUM010002672.1:0-122337 GCA_036173005.1 Crenichthys baileyi
TGATCCTGTCACCTCGTCTTTTTTAACACACACTCTGATGCATGTGAATTACAGTATAACCAAGATACACAGCCACTCTGATCTTCCGCCATTAAACCCTTTGATGTGATGTGCAGGCCAATCATATTGGTCAGGAGAGGACTTTCAGTCCTCTCACAAAAACTGAATACCTATATAGTGGAGACACTTTTAATCGATTTAGACTTTTATTAGTTTTAAACAGCTACTGGGAAATGTTTCCCTTTATGATTATGTCAGCTAAGCTAAGAACTAACTCTGATATCAGTAATGAACAGAAATAAATGTTTGGTATTTTTCCTAACATGTTGGTAAAATCTCTTTTTTGTTACCCCAATATTGTGTATCTTTACCCCTCTAAATACGTTTTATTGTAAAAAATATTTCTAACATAAAAAAGAATGCATAGATAATTAGTTAGGTTCTTTGACATCCCAAAGTACTTTAGTTTTATACTAAAGTAAACAGCGCCTTGAGTGCCTAGTTGCTGAAAAGCGCTATATAAATAAACTTGACTTGACTTGACTAGAAAGGTTTTTTTTTTTTATCTAAAACTCAAAAAGCAGGAAAAACTGCCCATTTGAAACTAACACAAATACCTGAAAAAGATGGTGTTGGAGGGGATTCTGACCTCACTGAATTGGAGTAAATCTGTCTCACTAGATTATGATTGTTTTATAGCCAAAATGTTTCCAGTGAAATTATGGAAATTATTTATTTCTGTCTTAAATTTTTTTTTTTAACCCTTTGCATTTTGAGTAATACAGGGCGGCTGTGGCTTAAGTGGTAGGAGTTCGTCCTGTAACCGGTGGGTTGTTCAAGCCCCCCCTCTTCCCGTCTCAGTTGTTGTGTCCTTGGGCTAGAAACTTCAGCCGACTTCAGCCTGCTGATGGTGGTCAGAGGGCTCAGTGGCGCCTCTATATGGCAGCCTCACTTCTGTCAGTGCGCCCCGGGCAGCTGTGGCTACAATGTAGCTCACCGCTGTCAGTGTGTGAATGTGTGTATGAATAGTGGAATGACTGACTGTAGTGTGAAGCGCTTTGAGGTCTCTGGGGACTTGATAAAGGGCTATACAAGTTTCAGGCCATTACCATTACAATGCGTTTTCAATGTACTTAAATCCAGTGCTATGTTGAATTTTAAATTTTGTTTTACTTTTTAAATATTTTTAAGTGGGAAAAATTTAGTCAAAAGTAAAGTAAAACCAAAAACTCTTTAATTTGCTGTTAAAGATATTATTCGCATAGAGGGCGACCTTCTTCTCACTTTTGGGGAAAAACAAAAATTACGTATTCTACGTGAAGTCTACGTGAACAGCATCCAGCCATATCAAATCGTCCTTCCATTGCCATGTTATATCACAATGTTCATTTATGATTTTAGCTGATCACAATAATTAGGAAAGCTACTCTATGGCCTTTACACTGAACGTTTTTAATATATATTTAATTTATCTGTTATTTAAGAAGAAACAATTTTATTCGAAATTTCCCCAGTTAACTGAATTGATTAAATAAACCAAAACTCATGCTACCAACCACACTATGAACTCTGACATCTAATGTTTATGGAAAGTGCCATCAGTCATGGTTTTTGCCAGCGAAAACCATTAGTGTACTTTGCCTTTGTTTGCCTCATCTCTCTATACCCCTGCAGAGGACAGTGAGGGGAGCTGAGAAGTAATAGATGTCCCTCCCCTCTGTCCAGGATCTTTTCAGAGCTACTGTAGAACACTGCTCTGACAGAGACTCCTTACATCATCTTGACTAATTTTTTTAACTGCTTCCATCAGGAAACGGCACTGTAGCATGCCACCAATACTAAACAGCATTGTGCCATGAATTGTAAAAGGCTGAACTGATATTAAGATTATGCTTTTTATACTATTGTAGTTAATTTATATTTTTCTAGCTTGATTCTTCTTTTAAACTTTTTACTCAAATTTTTGAATGATTCAGAACAAAGGTTTTCATTTGTTGTATACTATTTTCTTTACAATAAAATGTACATTTGCTAATCCTCAAATAAGGTTCAAATTTTATTTACTCAACCCTTTAATTACCACCAATATTTCATTTAGATGAAAAACCTGTTTTCCAAGGGAGATATGGCTTATGGAAGGAAATTAAACAAGCTTAACTTGGTTCTTTAACCATAAAACGTTTAACAACTTTAATTTTCCAAAACACTGCAACCTAATTTTTACTTTTTTTTGTGTAGGTGGATGGTGAGCTGAAACTCGATCTGGTTTTTACGAGAACACAGGATAGATACTAGGCCACCAGTCCGAGAAAGAAGGTTTAAAAAACTGTTTTTGCCGTCATTCAAGATAAAAATTAAATTATCGGTTCCTTGGAATGCCAAAAAACACTTAAGTTTTTTTTCCTGCCACAGAATTTTTTTTTTTCTACCCGAAACATAAACACCTCAGTTCTCAAGATGGAAAAAAAGCAATAGCAGTCCATTCACCAACCTTTTGTTTAAAATAAAAAAGTACTGAATAGCTGAGAGAAATGTAGAAACATTTAAAAAATCCCACTGCTGGTTTGGGGTTATAGCTGCCTGTCTGCACAAACCTGTTTAAGCCTAATGTCACTTGATACATGCTGCCTTATTTTTGGAAAACAGCACAACAACTGAAACTCAGCTTTTTTCAAATATTGCAATGTGTCTTTTTCCCCCCTTCATAATTTAATGTCTTCCCAAGAATTGTTTTAAACCACACTTTGGTTTTGACTCCAGGGATTCCAGGGACCCCTTACATGAGTATTCTGTAAAAAACCACTTCTGTAGAAACGCACCTCTATACACATTACACTACATCTGTTCAACTGACTTACACAGTTCTTTGTCCCCTTAACAGTTCTCTATTTCCCCCCTTTGAAGAGCCCCAGACTAGATTTTGATGTCTTGTTATCTTTTCTTTGTATTTTTATCTGTGGTCTGCAGGTTTTCCATAATAATAATGTTACATGCATTTGTAGATAGCATGAATTGTTATCAGGGATGTGTAATGATACATCAGCTCACAAAAAGAAATAAGATGTTCACAGAGATGAAAAAAACATTTTATCACCATATTTGGCAAAAGTTTGAGTGTTTGCAGAATATAAAAACAGTTTGCTCAAAAGTTATCTTCTGAAATGTGTCCTTTAGCCTCTAGCACGCTTCATGTATTACCTCTCTCTGGTGAACAACAAGCTGCAAACATCATGTTGTGGTTTGGTTTCCATTGCCTTTGAGAAACAAAGATGGCACAAGAGAAAAGCACTCTAGTGCATTGCCTGTGTGTTAATTAGTGGGTCAGTGTTGGCTCAGAGTAATCCATATCCTCACTCATTTTATGCTATAGAGACACAGAATCAAGGCGTTCACAGATGCCTGGAGCTCATGGAAAGCTAATTGTCTCTTGCAGTTTGTGGGTTTGTTCGGCCTCTGATCTCCTCGTACTCTTGTCTTTCTTTTATGGTGTCTTGGTCTCTATCCTTTATCTTTCTTCCCTCTTTCTATTCTCCTCCCTCTTGGTCTGTCTCATTTTGTCGCCTTCTCTCTAGCTACAATATCAGACAGCAAATCAGCATCGCTGACATTGATTTTTTTTTTTTAGGTCTAGATAATAGCTGTTGACTTGACAGCTCGTTTAATGATTTCTGCCTTATTTAATAGCTGTAGCTGTAATCATTTTTTTTTCTCCAGCAGTAGACTTGCTGTAGATGTAATCAGAGACTTGATGTTCAACATCTGCAGACAGGTTGCAGCTTTTGAGAACAATCAGGATGGGCCTTAATTAACAGACTGAAACAAGAACCTGGCAAAGCTTAAATGCAAAGTCCTGTTGTCACTATGTTTCTTTTCTTAGTGTATTTCTTTGTATCTGGTTAAGCTCTTTGTCTGCTTTTTCAGATCTTTGGTTGGTTTTCTTACTGACCACACTTTTCTAACCTCTTCTTGTTTTCTCCTTTTCTGTGTGCTTTTTATCTTCCATCTCTGTTTACATCATACTCCTGTTATGAACACATCATAAGGCATGTCTGACACATGGCTTAACATGTAACATTGTGAATTAAAAAAAATGAATGAAACGTATATTTATGTTTAAATAATTTATCTGACCTACCTGTGTTTTTGTAGGAGGGAGCAACTGATATGTGTCTCTTCTGGGGAAAAAAAAAACTACATTTAGAAATATTTTTGTAGATGTTGACCTTCATTTGAGTTTGGGGGATTATCGGAGTCTATCTCTGTTAGTTCTCTGGATCCACTGTTTAAAGCGATAGGTGAAGTTATTATCTGTAGTAAAGTACCTGTAGTAGCCAGATGCCATTTCACACAGAGTTTGCAAGTTATTAAATCCTAAGAACCATGGAAGTCGCACAGATTCACCCATTTTAGGTAATTAAAACAACCCAAAATATCTTGCAGGAAATTATCCAGGCAGACTAGGGATAGTTGAATGTGCTTATAAGGTTGTCTGATACAGCTAGCAGCCTCAGCCAGTGCAATCTCTAGCAGTAACACATACGTTTAGTGAAAAGTTAACAGCTAGTCAGATGGGGGTCTTTGTTTTAGGTGATTTTAACAAACTCAAAATTATTCTACAATGATCATCTACACTTTCAGAAGAGACTGTTGTTAGGTTTGTTGCTGTTTTCCAACCTGAACAATGCTGGTTTTATTAGAAGAAATTGTGTTGGCTGAGCTTGTATGAGTCAGCCTGATCAGCAGATCATGAGTGTGCCTGGATAATTTCCAAACAACTACAAGAACTGGCAAAGCACATTAACCTACCATCTTGGATTATGTTTGATGGTGTTGCACTGATGAAGTTTACTGCAATATCTGCTAATATAGCATTGTATCGTAGTGTCTAATACATTACTTGGGGTTGGACCATGTATGTCTATGCCTGAAGCCATACGCTGACATTAGTCAAAAAAGGCAAGGTATGCATGCTTGGACCGTGCTTAGTAACAGTCAAAAACTACAGGCTACCAAATAGGGAAAATGTATGTGAGCAGAGAAAGATTTTGCTTAAAGTCAGAGCTATATGTTTGGGAATGCCAGATATGGTATTGTATATGTGTAGACCAGAAATCTACAAAAGAGGCTGTCTTAACATCAACAGGGATTCTTTGACATTCTGTTTAAGATTTCCTTCAGACTAATTTCCAACCTTTGATGTGGGCCTGATTGAAATAAAATCCTCAATTGTTCAACTAAGGTCTGTGTCCGCAGAGTCCTTCCTGAAGTATTCACAAGGAAGATAGACAACCCCTTATAAATAACCGAATGGAGTTAGAAATTTTCAGTTTGGGTTATTTTAAGTAGGGCTGCATGGTGGCGCAGTTGGTAGCACTGTTGCCTTGCAGCAAGAAGGTCCTGGGTTTGAATCCTGGCCAGGGGTCTTTCTGCACGGAGTTTGCATGTTCTCCCCGTGCATGCATGGGTTCTGTCCGGGTACTCCAGGCTTCCATCCACAGTCCAAAAACATGAGCATTAGGTAAATTGGTCTCTCTGAATTGCCCCCAGGTATGAATGGGTATGTGTGTGGTTGTTGGTCCTGTGTGTCTCTGTGTTGCCCTGGACTGGCAACTTGTCCAGGGTGTACCCTGACTCCTGCCAACGACCTTGTATGGAAGAAGCGGGTATAGAAAATGGATGGATGGATGGTTATTTTAAATAGCTAAAATGGGATCCCCTCTCTGACTAGCTCTTAGCCTTCCACCATCCTTAGGATTTTTTCCCTTTTCTCCAAACTTTGAAACGACATCTGGCTATACAGGTACGGGAAGTACCAATGATAATAAGCCTAATCTTACAGCCACTTCAAAAGATCCAATCTGTCCCTTTAAGATTCATAGGCCGCCTTTCTTTACTGTTACTACAATGGTTAGGTTATACTTAATGCAGGGTTTTATCGTATAAACAACCATAAACTGTCTAATTAGGTGTTTTCAAAATTATACATTCGTGTCATCAGTCTTCCTTAATAAGCATAGAAATTTGTCATGTTAATTTCTGTCGCAGGCCAGTTTGCTGTTAGCGTTTCATGATATACTGATGATATGTAAAAGGTAAGATATGAAAAAAAGAGTGTCGACTGTGGATCACTTTCGGTTCCTAGGAACTTAGGTACTTTCTCAGGACCTGAACTGGTCTGTACTTCTAAGACTGAGACTGAGACTGTACTTCCTGCGGGAATTCAAGAAGTAAAACCTGCCACAGGAGCTGCTGGTTACCTTCTACACTGTCATTCGGTCTGTCATGTACACATCCATCACTGTGTGGTTTGCCTGATCCACAAAACAGGACAGGTCCAAACTACAACAAACAACCAGGTCTACAGAGAGGATTGTTGGGGCTGCCCCTTCATCCATTGTGGGTGACCTTCCCTTCATCCTGGACTACATGTCTAGGGTCAGGAAAAAGCAACACATCCCAGACACAAACTGACTTACCAGCCGCCACAGAGACAGTTTCTTTCCCCAGGCCGTCTCTATGATTAACACAATGAACACCTTACAGCCCGAGTAGTCAGCTACTCGGCCGTAAAAGAAAAATGGCTGTACATACACGTCAAGTCAAGTCAAGTTTATTTATATAGCCATTTTCAGCAACAAAGCACTCAAAGTGCTATACATGAGGAAAAACATTACAATGATACAAAACAATCAAACACAGAAAAACAAATCAAAAGACATTAATAATATTTGGGAATTCATTTACTGGTAAGACTGGTAAGAGCTGGTTCTAATCCAATCTTTCTAATAGAGGTAATTAGCTCATTAAGTCCTCTGTGATAAGGAATTCATCCGGTGATAATATTAATCCTTGAGGTCGCTGGTATGAGGCAGTTGTGGTCCCATCATTTAGGCTAACTCACTGGCCTAAATCAGTCACTGTATGATAACCTTGAGTAAAAACATCACTCTATTTTAGAGTTTAGAGTATGAGTTAAAATTCAGTATGAATTTTAACTCATTGTTAAAATTCAGTATGACACCCATGTCTGGTTTTAGTAAAATATTTCTCGGAGTTCTCTTTTGTAAGAGACATTTCAGCTATAAATTTGCAGATAGCCTGCTGCTGTAGTATTTACAAAAGCAGCGAATGTGTTGGTTTAATGTGAAAGATAGTTTCTATTATGTTAGAGATTTAGGCAGAATACCAGTTAGGCAGAAGCTGGTGTAAAGTTCTCACTTTATGATACCGATGAGTAAAAATACCACACTTTCACAGTATTTACATATATTTACAATTTTCCAAACAGAAAAATAAAGATTGTTTTTTATAATGGTGTCCATGTACAACATTTATATATTGTTATTTTTGCCTTGATATCCAATTTTTATTAGATTAGTAGACAGACTACACATTGTTGACAGGGTAAAAAAATTACAGAGTACACACCTTCCTAATTTAGATGCAGTTTGGCTAAGTTCCTATTGTTTAAAATAGTATCTGCTTTCATACCTGAGGCTTTGTTTTGATGAAAATGCAGGAAATCACTGCAGAAGTTGGGTAAATAGTTTGGTGAGCATTTTTAACAGAAATAACAGCAAATGATGCTCTTGATACTTCTGTTTTAAGAAAGTGGGCAAAGATTGTTCTTGATGAGAAGAGAAAGTGATCAGGGTGGCTATAAGCTAATATATTATTAGTGTACTGAGGCTTATTTGGTTTCTGGTTGGCGCAGAGGGTTTGGTTAGTTATCCTAGAGTGGTTGAATGAGTTATGGAGGTGAATTATGTTACTGTGGGGATCAGGTAATCTTAGCTTCTGGAGTTTGTTTGTTGGCGAGGACAAAAGGCATGTAAATGGTTGGGGGCAGAGGACCGCGCTGAGCTCTCATGGAACTTGTAAGTTTTCCAGGTGAGTTTGATGTGGCAGATGAGAACTGGGAAACTGAAGATGGCTCCAGTGGCAACCTGGGAGGGATCCAGGTTTGGAATCTACTGCACAGAAAGACAGGGTAAGGCCATGTTTCTGGCAAAAAAGAAAAGTACTATTTTACTGTTTGTCTACACGACACCGGCGCACGTTTTCTCAGAAAATGTCACAATCTGAAAAAGGTTGAAGGGTGAAGGTAATAGTTTGAAAATGTTGCGGTATTTGTTGTCCTATACACATGAAAAATTAAATCTTACAAATGAAGATTTAAATGGTTGGGGGCAGAGGACCGCGCTGAGCTCTGCAGTATTTACAGAGCTCAGCATGTAAATACTGAGCTCATGCACAGTATGACGGAGATCAGTAGAAATTAATGTGCACACACACAGCATGCCGGGCGGCGACCAGTTTAAAACCCACTGAAGACAAAGATATCAACAATAACAATGGCAGATTGCAGAGTACTTACTTTTGCTGTTCATCTAACGAAGGTTCTCCAACAAAGTGCTCATTTACACCCCCATTTTGTAAGCAGAAGTGTTTGCGCATATGTTGAGTTTCAAAGAAAATACAGCCAACTAGTGGCGTGGTGCAGGAATTACACAGTCTTCACGTCTACGGTTTCCGTGTGAACGGAGATTGTAATTAAAACTTTGTCAGGCTTAAGTCCTTGACTCAACTTGCGCCCATTTGACTCCCACCACAGGTGACTTTTGCTGCATGTCTCCCCCCTCTCTCCACCCCTTTCCTGTCACCTTACTGTCGAAAAAACTAAGAAAAATAAAAGCCACTAGTGCAGTTTTGAATGGATAATTTATGTGTACACAGGGCCTATGTATTGAGGAAAAACTTAAAACAGGTGAAAATACTTGGTTAGATTACTAAAATCCAGCAAAGCAGGAACATCTGGCACTTTTGTTATATCCCTGGTAACACTGGGCGTAATAGTGAGCTAGTAATATGTTTATTTAGTCAAGGTATCTGCTCTGGTAGTGAAACTGCAGTCAGCTACTTTAAAGATATGCAGTTCTTATCTTAACAACTATACTTAGATGTCAACTGGTGTCACCAAAGTATATTCTGTCATAGCAAAAATCATCTTTGTTGTTTCCCAGTATTTTTGTGTCTGTGACCTTCTTCTTGTAAGTGCTGGTGGGATTTATCTTCAGTGCCAGTGAAGCCACTTTGTGCATACGTATATGGTCACCCAAAGATGCACAAGGAAGGAGGATCACTGAGACCCTTCATCATCTGGTCAGTTACTTACAACATTGCTAAACATCTTGCTCCTATTTTAGCGTCGCTGGTAGGTAGAACCCCACATCGCACATCAAGCACCACATCAAAGGCAAAGGCTCTTGGAGATATGGTTGGATACCCAGTTTTACCTATTGTGACCAATCATTGCATAGAGTAGGCAGAAGGGGAAACGGAAAGCAGAGCACTGAACTGTGGGAACAACATCAAGCCCTTGGTTTAGATATGAGGAAGACACCAGGTTCAAAATTCAAGCCAAAGAAGTTAAAGCTTTTACTGAAAATCACAATCCACTCAAGTCAGTGGACAATAACATCAAGTTTTACAAGGGAGGACGGCTTAGGCAACAAGCTTACATTTTTGGACTGTCTGGTTGACAGTTGAGAGATGAAACTCTCAACACAGAAGCCTATAGAAAACCTACACATTGATCAGTACCTTTTATAATCTCATCACCTGCAGGAATAAAAACTGTCAGTCATTAGAACCCAACAGCACCAAGCAGGTACACACAATGATGGAAGAGTAGGACAAGAAACATATCATATAAAGATAACACTTTAAACCTGTGTATAAAAGGGGCTTCCAAAGATTTCAAGAAAACCCTTGACTCAGCCCATTGAAGGAAACAATAAGAACAGTTGGAAGAACACTGTCATTCCATATCTGGCTAGAGTATCAGAGAAACTAAGAAGCATATTGAATTTTAAACTTAACAAAGCTCATAGACAAAGATTGGTTCTCTACAAGGATAAAACACACAAAAACTGAAGCTCAGTGGTGTAGTAGACTAGTACAACAAGGCAACTTTTAAACTGGAGGAACACAACAGCAGTTACACAAAAGGATGGTCCAACACAGATGAGTCAGCTCATTACTACCAAATCATATTTATCATAGAAGAAGCCTTTTGGATCAGAGCAGACAGAGGAGTATTCTTTCGCAGTGCTTTGACTCTTATTTTGTCATCTTTTACATCTTGTAAGAACAATAGCAGGCAATAACATGAGGATTTTCACTGCTGTGGAGTTGCTTGATATGTTGGCAGCTGATAAAGAAGCCAGTTTGCCCTCGACTCCTCCTCAGGCAAGAAGGATTTAGTGTATCCAGATAAGGATAACAGGGATTGTGATTGATATTCCACCATCAAAAATGCATTAATGCTCAAACTTATTGAAACTGTTTAAATGTTGAGTTCCTTTGTACACAACATATCTGTTTTATCTGCTGATATCTTAGTTGTGAATTCAGTAAATTCATGTACTTTTAGTGTATATATTGATTTATATCTCTTTTCTTCAAGTGATTTTACAGTAATGGTAATAATTGTGATGAACCCCACTGATGAGGCCAGTGTGGTTTTGCGGTTATTATGACAGATTTATTGGTATTATTTTATGACTGCATCTGTGTTCATTACATTTGATGACAGTTTGCTCTTAATTTCATTCTATTCAATTCAGCTTATTTATATAGTGCCAATTCACAACCCGTGTCGTCTCAAGGCACTTTACAAAGTCAATTCAATCAAATCATACAGATTTTAAGTCAGGTACATACATTCCAATTAATCCTAACTATAAAACACTGCAGTCAGATTCAGTTTATTATTCAAACTGGTTAAAAAAAATCTGTACTAAGGAAACCCAGCAGATTGTATCGAGTCAGTGACTTGCAGCATTCACTCCTCCTGGATGAGCATGTAGCAACAGTGGGCAGTCGCTTGCATTGACTTTGCAGCAATCCCTCATACATAGCACGCATGTAGAAAGTCAAGTTTTAAGCCTAGTCTTAAATGTAGACAGGGTGTCTGCCTCACGGACTAAAACTGGGAGTCGGTTCCACAAAAGAGGAGCCTGATAGCTAAAGGATCTGCCTCCCATTCTACTTCTTTTTTTTGTGTGTCCTGTCCGGCAGAGTAGCACTCAGAATTGTTGTCTGAGTGCCAAGAAGAAGCCCAACAGATTTACTTTCACAAGTGGAACATTACGGCTACCGCTATAATGCTCCGCTTGATATTTATAAAAGAAACTATTAGACACTGCTTTGGAACTTTTCAATTGCAATGAACACAGAGACGGAAAAACAAAAAAAAGAAATGGAAAAAAGAAGCAAGAAAGAGAGAGAGGTGGGGCAAAAAAGAAAAAAGGGAGAAAAGAATACAAGATAACACTTTCATATTTCACTTCTCACAGGTGGATTTCTCCACGGAGATTTCATCTTACCACAGACCACCTTCACCTTAATGAGACTCAATAATGTCTGATTTGTTTTCATAGAAGTTATGTACCAGCTCATCTACTGAGTTACTTAGTAAAATGGTAAACTTGGTTAAAGGTTTCAGAAATGCTTTTCTTAGAAATATGCTTTCTTATTTCTCTTTAGTTAACAGAGTCAGTGGAAATTATGAACTTAAAGATAACAGATGTCATATACAGAGACCTGTAAATGTTCCGACCCTTACTGATGATCAGTTCCAAAATATGTCCCTGTTTGTGTGTTGGCTGTTTCACATGTTGAGTCAAACCAACCATCCTTATTTTGCCCGTCTGTTTTGATGGTTGTCAACATGAATGTTGAAGTCTTTCACAATGAATAAACTTTTGTAGTCAACATATATCACAAATAGAAGGCCATAGGAAAAAATTGAAAAAGCTTATTTTGCGTTTTGGAGGCCTGTAAACATTCAGAAACATATTTTTATCACTATGCCTTATCTCTTGGGGCATTGGTGTTTACCCCCTGAGAGAGCCCTGCCATGGTTCAAGCCTGTTCACCATTTGCAAAACTTAGCAGTTTGTCAATAAATCTTGCCCTTCAGAATCAATCACACCCTTTTCAGTCTCATCTGAAAGGGTTGTGGAAAAACATATTTTTAAATTCGATCCACACCTTAACAAATCTGCTGGTGTTTGGCATAATCCTAAACTTTGCATATGTAAAAAGCATTTTGTTTTGGAACTCCTGGTTTCTAAAAGGGATATGTGTGTTGGGGGACTTATGTGAGGATGGTTTATTGAAATCTTTTGAAGCACTGGTTGAGGAATTTGAGCTGCCCCGACTGGAAATATTTGCAATTAAGACATCTATTGGTTAAGATGTTAGGCTCCTCCACCTCTGTCCCTGGCAGCTGTAATATACTGGAAGATACAAAAAAAAAATGTTTGGTCATGGGCATGATGCCTCGGTTTATTATATAATGCTACTGACAGTGTCTGACCCTAACTGCATGGCCCTTAAGAGATCCTGGGAAACGGATTTCAATTTTGGTCTTACAGAAGAGAAGTGCTATGCAATTATTAGACATTTGAAGAAATTATCAAGTGAAATTAAAACAAGACTGATACCATTTAAGATCCTACACAGAATAAATTGGACACACCTCAAATTACACATGGTAGGATTATTAGATACCCCAGTTTTTTGGAAGTGTCAGGAGGATTGTGGCACATTGGTGGACATGCTGTGGGGGTGCCCAAAAATTCAGGAATATTGGTCATTATTTTGGTCAATGTTTTTGAAAAGGAGTTCGTCAGAATATATCCTTTTGTAGTAGGTTATACATTCTTGGTGACCCCTCAACATTGAGCTGCTGGCCTTCCTCACGTTCACAATGGGTGCAGAAAACTATCATGATGGGGAGGAAGTTGTTAGTGAAGGAGTGGAGGGACACATCTGTTCCTTCATGAACTCATTGGTATAATTCTCTGGATCAACTTATTAGAACGATTATCTTATAGATTGTTATAGATTGTTAAACAGGGTTGAGGAGTACAACAGAAAGTGGTGCTAATACTTTTCATACTTAAATACAATGGCATTTCCAGCTCAAATTTCACCCAGTGTTGGAAATGGCTTAAAATAAGGCTTAATTAATCATTTGAAACAAAAGCTTAAATTTTCAATAGTTACCTTCTACATTTAAAGCAGATAAAATAGTACACTTGGAATTTAGCATAGCAGACAGGTGTTGTAACTAATGGTACTAACTCAGACCTGAAAAGACAACTATGCTGGACTTTCAAAATAGGACAAAACATACTCTACAAAACAAAAGCCTTCATATTTAACACAGTAGATAATTGCAGCATTGGTCTTAACACTACTGCTGGGACTGGGATGTAAACGGGTCTACTTTATCCTTTCAAAATAAAGCTTACTAATATTTTCAAAATAAATGACTCAAGATTCCTTAGTTAGGGCCTGCCATAGCGAAAATAGGAGAGAGGGATATGAATAGAGAATGGCCTTGCCTCCCACTATTATGATCCACCTGTAAACTGGACTCTTTATATAGTATACTTATTGGGGCCTGCCATGGCAATGCAAGGAGGCATGGAGGCCACTGCGTAGCAATGGCATTACTGGTGAAACAAGAAAAGGTCTAGGTGGATATCTTTGCCTTCTACCCTCAATCCAATACCCTCAATCCTGATGCATACTTTGACTACCTCAGCGACAGAATCTTTGGAAACACACACCAAGAGGCAGGCCCTGTCTAAATTTCTTCAGAAATTTTGTAGTTACTGTTTTTTATCTTTTTAGCTTTGACTTTTCTGTCACGTATTAGCACATGGATTTTACAACTAACTTGTAATGGGGCCCAAGCTTTTCCTGGAAATTATCGTGTCTGATGAAGTTATCAGTGGGGCGCAGTGCATATCACAGGAAAGTAACTTGGACATCGTGAACACAAACATGCTCATTATCGTTGATATGCGGTAGAGATAGATTAGAGGTCAGGATGACTTGGCAACTTCTGTAAGTGCCCTGTGCTGGACAAACATGGGGGTTCAGAGTGCCATGTTATTAGTTATTTACTCCATTGCTGTTCCTTGTGCATGGTGAAAGCTACTGGTGTGTTATTCACTGATTCACTGAACAGAAAATGAAGTGAGACATTTTGCTCCAGACTTATCAAGACAAAATCCATCTTTCTTGAAAAAAACTGCCTTAATATTATATTACAAATATTGAAGTTGTAAATAAAATTCACAGATTTTTTTTAGCTATTTGTTGAGCATCAGAGATCTATTGAATACCTCGCATCCACTGTGAATAGGACCAAAAGGTTCAATGAAAAACACATTGACATTAAGACCTTAAACTTCAGCAATAAAATTTTTTCTTTATAACATCATAAAGTGCTCCTTTGTGTGTGAATAGGTTTTTCACAGTCGGATGTTCTTCCGTGATCCTCAATATTTTCTCTGAGATATCAAACACATTGACAAAACTAAGGTGTTTTTCTTGTTGCAGAAGTGTTTATTCTCATTCACAGCTCCATCACCAACTTTTAGAATTTATGGCCTGGTGGATGGCTCTTTCTGAGGCAGTTTAGGAGAGAACCGTTTAGAGCGCAATCTATTCATACGTCTGTCTTTTGTCTGGAAACAGGCTTTTTTTCTGAGGGGTCAGAGCTTTGTAGAAGTTGAGCAAACCTGTTTTCTAGTGGGATCCCAATATTTTCAGTTGGCTCACTCCCATTGTTTGTTGTGAGAATAGTCCGCTGTTGTTTTCTCTTTTTTGCTGGGGGTGAAGAGACATTTCTCTGTATTGTCAGCCAGGCTTTTTCAACTGGCTGGAGGGTTCTTCCTGTTAGCCATCTTTCCAGATCTGAAGGACGGGATTTATCCTTTGGCTTTGAGCCAAGAGAGCTCCAGGGAGGACTGTTGGTTAGTTTATTATTATTAATGTTAGCATTTTGTTTCTTAGTTAGCTGTCAGTCTTATCACTGTTTAGAATCATCAGTAGGGTGGTATAATTTCCATTCCCCGCAGTCACCTACACATTCACTTCAAGTCGATGAATTTTCATTTTCATCACATCTATTTTCTTGAAAAACTGGTCTAAATTGTCTATGGAAAAGGGAGGTATCCAGAAAGGCATCTTGTGCTGACTAGCTGATGTAATTCTCTCAGGTGCAATTAAAATAAAATGCTAAATATGTTAACCTTACTGTCAGATGCATATAGAATGTTTACATCAGTTCAAATTACTATAAACTACCACTTGTCATGAAATAATATGTTCACTTTGGTTTTACGCTTATACACATGAAATAAAACATTTTAACTAACCAATTCCCCTGTTTTCATTGACGGTTTCTGGTTTCACACGGCTCTACTCATCTTTCAATCTACTCCACATGGAACTTGTGTTTCCTCAGACTCATGGCTGGAGTTATGGCTTGAAGCCCCGCCTCCAGCCATTAGTGTATTGGGTTTTGCCACTATTAGCCCCTTACGCCCGAACATACCGGTACCAGTATGAAAAAAGCGAGCCAACTGAAGCCTGTTCGTAGCTCAGGTGCGCTGGGTGCATTTTAGTTTGAAGCAGGGCCTGGTTGCTGCACACATGTCCCGCAGCTAGCTAGTTAGCTTCCAGTGTTGTGTTATTTCTGGATAATCTGTCACTTGTAATGCCACAGAAAAGGATAATTATCGGTTTGGAAGTTTAGAACGACATTTAGCAGACCAGTGACATGAAAATGAAATATACTTCAGACAGACAGCTGCGTCGAGTAGAAAGAGAATGATGAAGATTAGTTTCAGGAGGGAGGGGGCTGTTTCATGAGTAAGATACTGTTTCTTCCTATTTTCAGGAGATTTGCGTTGCATGTCTGTTATTTCAACAATTTTTACTTATTTTACATTTTTAATTAGTCTTGTGTAAGACATACAGTGGCTTGTATAAGTATTCATAGTCCTTAAACTTTTCCACATATTGTCCCATTACAACCACAAACATTAATATATATTTTATTGGAATTTTATGTGAAAAACCAACACCAAGTGGTGTAGTCAAGTCAAGTCAAGTCAAGTTTATCTATATAGCGCTTTTCAGCAACAAGGCACTCAAAGCGCTGTACATGAGGAAAAACATTACAATGATACAGAAAATCAAACACAGAATTAAAAAAAATCAAATGACACTAATAATCCTTGGGAGTTTACTGGTAAGAGCTGGTTCTAATCCAATCTTTCTAATAGAGGTAATTAGCTTATTAAGTCCTCTGTGGTAAGGAATTCATACTTTGCTAGAAGAAAAATGATACTATTAATCTTTGAGGTCGCTGGTATGAGGCAGTTGTGGTCCCATCATTCAAATAAGCTGGGTCACTGGTATAAAACAGTTTTAGTCCAAACGTTTTAAATACTAATAATGTTTGGCTGTCACTGGTATGATATAGTTTTAATACAATCCTTTTAAGAAATCAAAAATTCTCTGGTCATTGGTGTAAAAACAGCTTTAGTCCAAATTTTCAAATACTAATAATGTTTGGCTTTCACTGGTAATCCTTCTGAGAAATCTGAAAATCTATGAAAAGTAATGAAATCACACATTTAGGTAGATGAGAAAAGAGACCACATTAGGTAAGAAGAGGGGAAAAAATCATATTTCACACTCTATCCTTAGCAGGATACAATTTGAGATTGCAAAAAAATCTCAGCACAAAGAAGCAACATATTTACGAAACAACATCATAGAGGGGATCCAGTGAAGGCGGTGTGAAGGGGTGCATATGTTTATCTTGAGCATGTGTGTGTGTGGATGTGAGTGTGTGCAAAGTAAGTCCGTGAAGCACTGTCACAGAGGCCATTGTCCTTGATGATACGATGGAATGTTCATCAACCGGCCACACAGTTGTGAGCAGGTCCACAGATGTCCTCAGGGAAGGGAGGGGGCAGAGCGTCATGTTTACATAACTTCCAGGAGAAGCTGAAGATAGCCAGCCATGAAGGCCGTGCAGGGGAGCCAGATTCAGAAAAACAACAATTATTTGGGTTAGGCTGACTCTTAATTTTCCGTCAGCCTTGAGAGTCTCGCTGGTGCTTCTCAATGGCGAATCCAAATAGTCAAATTCCAGGTCCTTTCCGCCAGATCCGAGTGAACAACTTTATTTATCCCATCATACATGCCAGGCAGCCTTACAATGGCCAAAACTGCTGCCGACGTTTTGAATTTCTCGATATGCCAGGTAATCGCCAACTCCAAACAGCAGAAATCCTGTTATCAAACATCCAATTGTGTAAATATCTTCAAAGCATCCTCGACAGACAATATTGACAGACACACAATCCTCCACTACTGCCAGGAGTCCATCGTGAATCCGGAGAAAAATGTCCCGTCTAGACAAGAGGGTTCCCCTTCACCCTGTCTTCTCGTGGAGAAAATTTGATCAATTGCATTCAGAGACCAGTTGACCAAATCCATAACTCAGAATTTGGAAGATATGCAAAAAGAGGCTCCAAAAAGAAGACAAGACACACAGCTGAAGCAGGGCAGATATGGGAGGGGTGCGGGAGACAGAGAAAAGCGTCCTCCTCCACCGAGAGCAGAAAGAAAATAAAAGAAAATTCTACAATTGTGAAGTGGAACGAAAATTATACATGATATATTTTACAAATAAAAAACTGAAAAGTGCGGTGTGCAAAAGTATTCAGCCCCCTTTACTCTGAGTGCAACCAGTCGCCTTCAGAAGTTGCCTGATGATTGCTAATGACTAAATAGAGTCCACCTTGGAGGTTGGTTAAGAGAATATTGGGGAGCAAACAGCATCATGAAGTCCAAGAAACACACCAGACAGGTCAGGGATAAAGTTGTGGAGAAGTTTAAAGTAGGCTTAGCCTATGAAAAGATTTCCCAAGCTTTGAACATCTCACGGAGCTCTGTACAATCCATCATCTGGAAATGGAAAGAGTATGGCACAACTGTAAACCTACCAAGACAAGGTCTTCCAGTTAAACTTACAGGCGAGCAAGAGATGCAGCCAAGAGGCCCATGGTGACTCTGGAAGAACTGCAGAGATCCTCAGCTCAGGTGGGGGAATGCGTCCACAGGACAACTATTAGTCATGCACTGCACAAATATGGTCTTTATGGAGTGGCAAGAAGAGTGGCAAGGAGAAAGCCATTGTTAAAAGAAAACCATAAGAAGTCCCGTTTGCACTTTGCCAGAAGCCATGTTGGGGACACAGCAAACATGTGGAAGAAGGTGCTTTGGTCAGGCGAGACCAAAATTAAAGTTTTTGGCAAAAATGCAAAATGCTGTGTGTGGTGAAGAACTAACACTGCACATCACTCTGAACACACCATCCCCACTGTCAAATATGGTGGTGGCAGTATCATGCTCTGGGGCTGCTTCTCTTCAGCAGGGACAGGGAAGGTGGTAAGGGTTGATGGGAAGATGGGTTGAGCCAAATACAGAGGCAGTCTTGGAAGAAAACTTGTTGAATTCTGCAAAACACTTGAGACTGGAGTGGAGGTTCACCTTCCAGCAGGACAACGACCAGAGCCATGTTGTCGCATAGGCAATTGCCTAGGTGGGCAACTGCGGAAATGTTTTTTTTTTATTTTTTTGTATACTAATTACGATTTGCCTAAACGCATCATTGTTGCACAGAGGGAGTGGAACGGTGGTCGATTTTCCATGGTGGACATGAACACAGCATTGCACGCACCATAACGTGATGATGTCAGAAGCCGCTGCTACAGTAAACAAAGCAAGCATGGCTAATTGAAAGCATTTGAGACTCCACTTTTCAAACTGTGATGCCATTATGCTCGCTGCAGTATTTGTGACGCGAAGTGCAACGCTAATTGCGGGATCTATTAGCTAATTATTGTCTGCAGCCAGCAACAAAGGTGAGGCAGCCGCATCGCCATCTTTGTCTGCTCCAGATAAACAAGCCTAGTGTTAGGGCGGCGAAAAGGCACAAAACGGGCCTGATTGATTTTATGCTGTGCAAAATGGCAAATTGTGATGACATACAGGACAAATGTCATGACCAAAGTCTATGTTATATGCAGAAGGAGTCCTACAATGGATATCAGCTTTTATATTTGAACAGATTCCCTTTTACACACATTAGGCTAAACTGTGCCGAAATGCCAGCTCCGCCTGGCACATTGCTCACTAAAACTTTTATATAACAAATATGCTTTAACTGATTCAGTCCGCAACAATTACATTTACATAGGTACCGAATGTTTCCATTGCAACTGTGGAGCCATACTTGGTTTGTTTAAGTTGTGTAATTTCAGGCTGAAATTGCTCTAAAACCCCTTAGGGCTTAATAAGTTAACCATTAATGTGTAACATTGTCACATTATGGTAACCTGTGTGAACCAGTAAAAAAAAAAAATTGAAAATAACATAAATGAAGTACAAAAAATGTTTGTATTACTGTATATACAAGAATATCTTGTATATGTTTTTTTCATGTATAAAATCATCCACTAGGATGATTATCTGGAAAGCAGACTAGCCTGAACCTACAAAATAAGGCACAGCTGCTATGCCTGCACATGGTTTTGATGTGAGGGAGTGTGGCAGGAGAAACGGAGAGGAGAGACGCCTCTGTACTGGTGAAGCTCAAAGTTTGCCTGAAGAAGTTAAAAGTTTGTTCTTTATAAGAAAGTATTTTGTCTCAGTCACGCTGACCAGGACAACGAGGACGGTTTCATGGAGGTATTGTTTTGTGTGTTTTGAGTGAAATGTATGTGCATCTAAACATCGTTTTTTTTTGCGATCAGCTGATTCAGCATGTGCCTGTGTGTAATTCAGAAAGATTACACAAGATTACAGAAAGATTGTCCTTTTCTTATCTTTCAGCCTTCAGGCATGGTTTATGATTTGCAAAAAGTAAAATAGTTTGGTTTAACCCGCTTCAGCCATTGTGGTCCTTAATATTATTATAGTCACTCTTGAGTTTCATAACTCTTCCCTGTAATACCTCTGGGAAAACCGTCTCATTTATCCTCATCCCATGGCCAATCAGTGAACAGCTGTTTCTACACATCACATAGTCTCTAGTCAGCCCCCAGATCATACCTACTTAAAAGAAAGTACAAAAGACAGGTACTGGGCAGGACAAACCCGTAATGGAAATGCTCGGAACGCCGGCCTTTTGAGTCGAGCTGGCCTAAGTATAGCCTGTGCAAAGGAGCATTACAGGCTGTGTTCCGCCTGGGAACAGGGCTGAAGGCGATCCACAGAATTGCATCGCTAAACAGGAAGTGCTAACGCTGTGACTTCCGCTTTAAGCAATTAAACTTAGTGTTTGATATAAAATAAGCTAGCAAACATTTTGGGATTAAACAAAACAATAACGGCTCTTAAGGAGCCAGAACAAGATGAAAAAATATGGGTTCCTCACTCACCTCGCCTAAACCTTACTAAGACCTTGTGGGCCCTTTTTAAATGGCTGATTCACATTGAAAGAAATCAGTACATGTCTCTGAACAGTGTCTGGGATTCTGTGTTTGCTACACCCCAAATTGCACCCCAATATGGTCACCATGTCATTTCTGCTGGTGTGAATTCAGACTGTGTTTTTGTTGTGCGAGTTTCTCTCTGTTTCAGGGATACAGGCTTAACCATTTCCCGGGTTAGGGAGGATCAGTAAGCGTCTTAAATAGTGGATGAGCAAGAGGAGGGTTGCCAGATTGTTTTTTACACTCCTTTGGTAATCAGGCTCCTTGTTGCTGGAATTTATTTCTGTGCTTCAAGTTTTTTATTTGTTGTTCTTTCTCTGTCTCGGATCCTGGGTTTCCCAAGTGCTCCCGTGAGAGTTCATCTGCTGCCTCCTTCACTGTCCCCCCGCAAGGCTTCCAAGCCTTACACCTTCCTTCGTCTCCTCTTCGATGATCCTCTAAGTTTTCCTGCCACTTCTTTGGCAGGAAAACTTAGAGGATCTTCGGAGAGGAGACAAAGGAAGGTGTAAGTTTTCCTGCCAAAGAAGTGGCAGGAAAACTTAGAGGATCTTCGGAGAGGAGACAAAGGAAGGTGTAAGTTTTCCTGCCGAAGAAGTGGCAGGAAAACTTAGAGGATCTTCGGAGAGGAGACGAAGGAAGGTCTCTGAAGATCCTCTAAGTTTTCCTGCCACTTCTTTGGTCGGCTCCTCACATAATGCTTGCCAGAGCTTACCACTATACAGAAGAAACTTGAAACACACCTAAAACACTGCTCAGCTTCCATCTTATATACCAACCTCATTTTTAGTCAATGTAAATGGAAACCTTTTAGTCCGTATTCCTTACAACTCCAACCAAGTAAGACACTTTTCTCAAACATCATAAATATGATCTTTATTTCATAAAATATCACAAAGCCTACATTTAACCCATCTTCCTGGTTCCATCTTGCACACAAGAAGAATAATTTACATGGATAATAATTTATCCATGTAAACAAGAAATCTCTTAAACTGCTTCCTGTGTCCATAGCAGTATCTGCGCCAGAGTTTCACATAAACATAACAACAAAGGTAATAAACAAGTAGAACAAACAAGTGGGATCGGGAAATTTGCATTTTAATTGTGCACACTGATAGTTAAAGCTAAAACCTCAATTTTACTTTCTTAAATGTTCAGATCAGTTTACATTTTAATGTTATTTATTTTCATTATAATACAGAAAAATCATAGTATAGTAATAAATAATAGACCTTTTAAAATGTTGTCATAAATCTTAACTAAACAGGGATAAATTAGGTCAACCCCACATTTATTCCTAATACAAATGGCAAAATTTACACACATGCATGTCACGTCATTTGCACAGGTTTAGAACATTTTGCTCTGTTTAAACTTCATTTAGTTGGGTGTGTTCCTGACTGTTTAAGAGTAAGAAATATGGTAAGGCCTTCTGAAGATTGTAGCAGCTCTTGAGTTTGGTACGAGATTTAAATATGTCCTAAAACAAAATAAATAAGTCATTCCACTGTTTGGAAAGTACTCTGTAAGTTGGGGACAACTGCCAACATGCACAGGTCTAGCTGTCCTGGCAAGGTCACTCTGAATGTAGCCTGCAAATGATTTTGTAAGATTCCAAATAGCAGCTGCTAATTTGAGTGTACTATAAATAAATTGCACGTGGAGTAAGTGGGCATGTTGCGTGCAAATTTCAAAGATTGCGCATGCAATTTATAACAGGTGCAAAACAAGTGTAGAACGCCCTATTTACATGAGGAAATTGTGTGTGCTACTAGCTGGAAAAGCAAACTGATCCTCTGCTGTGTTGCTAGAAATATGCAGGGATTGTTACGCTGCATCATTATAAATGATCCAGTTGCTGATTTTTTCCCTCTGTTCCGTTTGGCCCTTGTTTTTCTGGAATGTTACAGTTAGTTAACTTTTGTTGTCCTACTCACAGCAGGTTTGTTAACAATATAAAACAATATAAAATATTAACAATATGAAAGACAAATATGTCTGTTAATTAATTTGTCTCCCTTGATCTTTTAATTATTTGTGGGAGACTCACCGGGTTCTGTTGCTTTTTTGAGAGTGTATGTTTGAAGATTTCGGAGTTTATCATAAGGCGCAGAGAAGACGCAGCAAAATGTGCAAAAATTACATGTTTAGCACTACAAGTACACAGGCTGTTGGGGTGACACACACCTGTAGCACAGAGGAAGATGTAGCCTTTAAGACTGCAGATTCAGAGGAGCAGGAGGAGAGGGGAGACTAGACACAGCAGATTGAAGAGGAGGTCATGTTGGCTACTAACAGCTCAGGAAAATGTAGCTGAACACGTTAGAACAAGCAGAATGAATTAAGCATGAAAAACACAATTTTTCGTCTCATAAGGATAAACTTCACCATTACAGTAGTAAAAACGAGCTATCTTCATGCTATAAGAAGATAGCATGTGTCACCATTAAGTACAATTTAATATAAAGACAGATGTTTCATGCAGGCGGAGGGCTGTTGTATGTGTGGGGAGAGAAGTGGGAGAGATTTGCCTACAATTGCCGTGATTTTCCAAAAATACTGAGAAGTCCAAATTACAGTGCTATTTTATCTTGCCCTAAAGTTACTGTTTTTATCATTATGATGGAGAGGTGGGTAGAATACCCAAAATTTGTACCAATGACAAAATAGCACCACTTTAACATAAAAAGTATTTGGTAAAAACGCTACTCAAGTACTGAGTAACTGATCATAACATCTGATTTAATATTTAGAATTATGCAATCAGTATCAGTATATACCCTTCTGATCAAAATAAAAAAAGACCGGTTAAAAATAGCAAAAAAATTGCATTTTGCACAGTATTAGTCTGACCTCACCTCTGTATCCTTCAGAGCACCAAGGTCCATGTAGCTTTTAGTGTCAGCATGTGTAGGTACAAAATAAGCTATTATCTCTCTGTTCACTTAAAGGCACTTTAAAGGCAACTTTAAACATATGGGTTTTTAACCTTGATTTAAGGAGTTTCAGCACTTTTACAGTCTTCTGGAAATTTCACTTCAGTTTATTTATATAGCGCCAAATCACAACATGTTGTCTTTAACGTCAATTCTATAGAATCAAAATAGACAGGTATCAAGTCATTCACTCCACTTGTACATTCTTTTCCATTTTTGGATCTGGTTCTGGGGATGCAGAGAAGACCTGAACCAGAAGATGTGAGTAGTCATGATGTTCATATATTGACAGCAAATCTGCCACTCATTAATTTATGTTGGGGCTTGGGATTTTCCGTCCACCAGCCGCTAGGTGTACTCCTTCCACAGGTGTTCCTGATCTTCATCTGATTGTGAATACCTTGGAGGAGTACTTAGTAGCCAAACCACCAGTCCTTCAATGCCAGAGTGTTTTGCCCATGTGGTAAATCCCTAGCCGTAGAATCTCTTGCCTGACTCTAGCAGTGAGTGTTCTAACCAGTACCTGTTTTTCCTTGCTTCCTTTTTAGTACCTGTGAGGTGTGGGCTTACCCTTTTTTCTGGGACCATATTCTACCTGAAACATATACCTGCCATTTGGCCTTGGACCTCCATCATCTTGGCTGTCTGGTTTTGGCTCCCCAAAGACCACCCTGGACTCCCGGATTCCCAACCCCACTGTAACCTCCTGGAACTGATCACCTGCCTGGAACCCAGTAAGCTAAGAAGCTTTAAACACTGTTCTCTGAAACACCTTCCTGGAGTAACTTCTCTCTCTCTTCCCCAGAGAAGCCTAGTGGCCTTTGTGCCCTCCAGTGGTTGACCGTCCTATGAAAGACCCGAGCTTGAGTCTGTGTTGTAAAATAAACCTTTTACCTAAAAATAACTTTTCTTGTTCCTGTGTGAGATTTTGCATGTGGGTCAGACATATACCTAAAGCGATGACAATTTATAAACTAGCAGGAGTATTTTAGTCTTTTCTCTGAGATACAGGGTGCCAGTTTAAGGCCTTTAAAACTGGGGTGATGTGCTCTAAATTTCTTTTTCTATGGTTTGTCATGTGTCTCTGCATATCATATTACTAATCATGGTGGGCTGCCATGATCAGAAATGCCAGGGCCATTTTTTTGGTCCCAGTCCAGCCCTGCGTTCAGCAGATGATCACTGACAGCGATGTTACGCTGGAATGATTTTGAATAAAGTGTTGTAAGGAGTTTTACCATATGAGAAATATCATGGCTTTTGTTTGTGATTGGCTCCAAATCAGAGCTGAGATAATCCTACTTAGAATCCTCCATTCTCATCTTTTTTAAATATTTTTATTTTTGACAACCCAAATTGGCACATGTAGAGAAGATTTTCTCTCCCTGTCATCTGTCATTCTATTTATGCCTTCTTCTAGCCAAAATGACAGCAGACATTTTTGCGTCCCAGTTAGCACTTGCATTTCAGACGTGCTAAATCCACACGCAGAAATTGCGCCCACAAACCGTTTCAGGCTTTGAAAATCCCATAACATTCATTTGTATATCCTCCTTCCATGAATTTGCATGTTTGGGTCATTATCACGAAGGCAGACACGCTAAAAAGTTTGCACCCACAGTTCTGCTGACTTTGCACACGCAATCCGATTACCACCTTGTTTGTAGATCAGCTTTGCTGACGCAAACAGGTTTGTATGCGTTTTGTACACACAAATCTTTTGAAGATCAGGCCCTTAGAGTTCTGTTAGATTCCTTACTGTGTTTCTGTGTGCATGCTAATCTTTATTAGCCTCCCTTATTCAGTTGTTTTGCGTTTTCCCTGCCAACAGCTGCTGCACATTTAATCTGACTAGCTCTTCTAGTTTATTGGTCATTTCTCACCCTGCGTCTGTATTGAAACTCTGGCTTTCATTGCTGGTCACTGGATCCTACTGTTTGCCTGTATGTTCCATGCCCATCTCATCGCCCATGTTCCGTGTCCTGTTTTCACCTCTGCAAGTTATTCCAGTTCTATTGTTAAATAATTCTACTCACCATGCGGCTCTCGTGCTCTTGTCTGCACGTTGGTCCTACAAAACACCACCCCATTATGACAGCAATATACTAAAAGAAGTCACCAAGTTTGAATGGATATGCGCATGAAGAAACATATGTTCTCTAAGGCAAAAATGAAGGTCAGGATGAAGTTGGCCAAAGAGAGCGTAGACAAAACCGGGAATATGGTTTTAGTCTAAAATATAATTATTTGGATGCCAGAACAGAAGACATGATGTGTCGTGGTTCAAGGATGCAGCAGGACTTGGCAAGCTCACCGTTGCAGAATCCACCATGAATTTTCGACAGTGTAATTGGGGCCACTTTACAAAAATGTGAGACAATGTGTAAGGAAATTAATGCTGAAGCAGAACTGGATCCTGCAACAAGACAATACTGGGAAAAACCAAAGCCTAAATACAAAAATCGCATCAAACATTTTACAACGTTAAAAAGGAGGTGGGCAAAAATTCCTTTATTGTCTGTCTGCTTTTAGATGAAGATGAACTTTGATGACATCCCACTTCTAATCTATAAGTTCCAATTTGTTAATGGAGCCACCGATGCAAGCAATAGCAACTTTAACTATTCTATATGCATCTTCTACAAGGTTTAGTGTGTTCATAGTTAGAGAAAACCAAGACTGCAGCCTCCGATCTAACTCACCCCAAAGATGTTTAAGAATGTTGAGATCAGGACTCTGTTCAGGCCAGTCGAGTTTCTCCACACCAACCTGTATACACCTGCAGCCATGGAAGTGATTGAAGTTGCATTGTGCATTAAATTGCCAAAAGTGTTAGGTCACACTACCAAATAAATGAATTGTGGTGTTACAGAGATGTAAAGGCTAACAAAATACAGCTTCACTTATCAAAAATTCTATGTGCCCTTAAAAAGATACTTCTGTCTTCTATGTACAGGTAAGCAGCAGGCAGATAGGATCCCTGTTGGAGCAAAAAACTTGCAGCAAACAGAACACTAAAATAGAACACTTTTGTTCTCTGTTTGCTCAGTATTTTGACAGTACATTCGATTCTCTTCGTATGTTATGCATAGAGAAACAGTTCATTTGGAACTAATTAGAAATACACATTTTTCACAAGCGACTTTGAAAAGCTGGTAAACATATGATAAATCCCAGATTTTTTTAATGCCTTTAACCATGCAAAAGAACCAACCCCAGTGGTCATGTCTGATACATCTCCCAGTACACACTATTACTAGAGGGATTAACTGGATTGGGGTTTAACATGCACACAGAAAGTGTTAGGGAGGCATTGTGAGACAAGAGACTCTGGCAGTGGAAGACAAGATTTTTGCCAGCAAGGCTCTCTGAAATGAAAGAAACAGTCTAAAAAAAGACTGGCATTAGTGGAAGGCACAAGGAGAAAAGGAAAATGAAATTTGGAAGAACAATGAAGGAGGCAAGTTGAGTGACAAATGCCAAAAGCTGGAGTCAAAGTCACACCATCTCAAGTACATGGAACATTTTATCCTCCTGCACCACAAAGCATCCTAGTGTGTCTAATATGCTTTGGTTTCAGCCCATTTGGAGACAAATTCAAAGCACATAGACCCTGGCGGCCCACTTCTGAGGAGAGCCGAGGTGTGTATATGTGTGTACACAGTGCAATTCATACTCCTACCACCGAGCGAAGAATTTGAAAATTCTAATTAATATATCAATTAACTAATTTTTAAAATCTACAGGGAGGTGAAATCGGATATTAACCTGTGAATCTGAATGAAATTTTCATTGGACAGGTTGACTTCCAGATAAAATAAGGCTATTACTGTCTATCCAGTTAAGCTAAACCAGGTGTTCTTTATTATAAAATACATGTCTCCGTTTTCTGATAAATCAAACAACTCACAGATCTGTCTCAGTGTGCTGAAAACCATTATGACATTTCTTTTCACAAAGATCTCGCTTCCATACATCTTCTCCACCTATTATTAATTTCAGTTGTATGACACCTTCTCCCATATGCGTCTACAGTATTCTCCTGAGTAGTCTTAACCTTTTGAGGCAGATAGCCAGAATATTAAGGTATCGTCCAGGGGAACATTGCTGCCTTCGACTTGTATCTAGCCTGGCATCTCAAAGATTAGCCTACAGGTCTTGCTGTGCAGTCATTATTTTACCTTGGTGAAGGGCGTAGCCCACAGATTTCTTATCTCTCAGGTCAGCTGCCCTTAATGCAGTTTGGTACCTATTCTCGATTGGTTGAGATTATTATATAACGTGAATAATCTGTAGTCCTGGTTACCCCTTGCTGTAGGATCTTTGTTGTACTTCATCAGTCACTAGTTCTCTTGCAGACATTGAACACTGAGTGAGAAGTTATTTCATGGTTAAATCTGGATGTGGGGTTTGGGAGCTTCCATTGGTCCAAAATCTTCTGCATATAGCTCCTTTCACTGGGATTGCTGGTATAGTAGCATTGCAGCAATATTCTCTGCTCCATGCCATGCACAGCTAAGCCTTATTCATACCCCTGACTCTCATAATGGCAAACCAGGTGACTCTTGTGCGAGCAACAATTACGGAGGCAGAGTTCAAGGTAAACTGGTTTATTGATAAACAGGAAAATGCAACGGGGTCGTCAGGGAATCCGGGTTCTGCTGGTCGGTGTACTCAGGAAGAGAGGTAAGTGAGTACAGGTAGCTGGAGGTAACTGGAAATGTTTGAGGACAAGTCTTACTTTTAGGAAGAAGAGGAGTTTCCAGGGGAAGGTGAGTAACGCCACTGATACAGAATTTGACAGTTGAGGCTGTGGTGAGGTGGTGATTGTTCCTTTGGGTTTCCTTCCAGGTGGTATATGCAAAGGTGGAGGGTGGACAGGCAGGAGTCTTGCAGGCAGGTGATTCAGAGGAAAGGTCAGTACATCCTCTGGGTTTGCAGGTTCCAGAAATCTGGAGGAGACTCTTGATTGGGGAGGCGCAGTGAAGTGCCTTCCGCCAAATGCGAACTCGGACTAGGAACGTGGACGAAGAGAAACCCAGTCTGGGTCTTCGGAGTCCCTTTCCACTCTACAGAGGGGAGAGCAAAAGTGAGTAAGAAACAAGGTCACGGAGAATAAGACAGAGCTTGGTCTACTGGTCTGATTACCACTCAGGTGCCTCCTTCAGGGTTGTTGCTTAAGAAGCTCCTCTCGATTAGCCCTGATGATCTTCAGCTGTGTGGCTGCACCTGCCTGTCCCACCCTGCAGGAGCTGGTCTGGACTGGCTTGATTTGGGAAACGTGAAAGGTGGGGTGAACACGGAGATGAGAAGACAGCTTGAAATGGACAGAGGAAGGACTGATGATGAATTCGATTTTAAATGGGCCAAGGAATCTGGGTGCCAGCTTTCTGGAGTAAGCATTCAGAGGAAAGTTCTTAGAAGACAGCCAAACCTTCTGTCCAGGTGAGTAAATGGGATATGGAATTCTGCTCCTGTCAGCGTACTTCTTATTGTGATGGGATGATTGTTGGGATGATTGGGGGGGCACACATTGGAAACCTTACAGATCCACAAATGGTTTAACATGTTTTATTGTTTATTATTTATTTTACGACATTACATATGGTAATATACAGTATCAGGATTTGACTTACATAAAATAAAAAAGCAGCATCTGTTGAGGCTTTTCTTATACATAATGATTTTTAACAACTGATTTCCAGATGTGTTTAGGCTCAGACACTGTCAAATCTGTTATTAGCATAGCCCAACCCTGACATCAAAAGTGTTCACTGATTTTTTTTTTAAGACCTCACCTCCAGCCCTGTACCATCCTTTACTTTTTCTGTTTGCGCTGCTACATTGCTGCTCCTAAACATCCAAAATAGCTTCAGAGATGCATGTCTAATGTACCACTTCTGAGCATACAGGTGACACATATTAAAAATAAATAGGGGAAAAAATTCCACCTCTCGGTTACTATGGAGTAGCATTTCACCATATAAATGTGCAGAACACTTGTTCTAGTGCAGCTGATAACTTCATATCCTAACCAGAACCTGTGGAAATAATGACTAAAAAAATTTATCCACTGAAAAAAAAGTCCACCTGACATCAGTCCTCACCTGTTCTCCTTTCTGGATCTATACTATTAATAAAGTGATTTTTAAACCTTACCTCACACCCTGAAGCTCCCCCTGGCTCTAATAATATTTTTATCACTAATCATTTAAGCCCTTACTCGAGCTTCCTCCGTCTCTCCACCTTTTACTGCTTCAACTGCCTCACTACTTATGTACTATCATTCTCCTGATAAGACATTATTGCACATAATATCTAATATAATGTCAGACATGTTAAATAAACAAATAAATATGATTAGGTGTTGACCTCATGATGTGTTACCTTTACTAACACTGATGTTACTCTTTTTAAGAAAACAAAGTCCTGCTGTTGTTCAAGCCTTTTCTTTCATTTTACTTAAATTAGATGACAAAACATTTTTTGGATGGTGTTGGGAACACGGGTGCCCATCCCAGGATTAAGATGAAGCTATGGTAAAGATATGGTATGGTAAAGATTAGGGGAATTTTAGGGTTTTGAAATATTGGAGCTTGAGCCCAGAACCAAAATATTTTAATTTTCATAAGACAGCAGCCAAGTTTCTAAGTCATTTAAAGTTAAAATAACATCGGACATGTTGTACCAGGTCTCTGTCTAGGCTGGGTTTTGATTGAATGTAAATTATTGTGAATCAAACAAAAAGGGTTTGCAATACTTTTACTTGGTTCTTATTTTTTTTTTGTTAGAAGCTGAATGAAGGAGAAACAGAGTTTAGGACTGATTAAAAACCATTTTGCTGAAGCAGATGACACATTTTGTTGTATTTAGACAAAAAAACTAATCAAAATTTTTACTGACAAAATGTGTTTTTAAACTCAGATATATTTACTATGGGCCAAATAAATGTGCTTCTTTTCTCATCTATGTAAATTACCTTTTTAAATGTTACACTCTCATCCAAATATTTCACTCCTGAGGCTCCATGGTCTTAATTTCTTACATTTCAAAAAAGGATACTGGTATAAAGTCGATTTATTTAAAACTTAGTCAAATGGTAAGATCCTAAAAACACATTTATGTAATTTAATTATGCTGAGAGCTTTCCAAACATCTCATGAAAATTGTTCCTTCTTTCATTAACCTGTTCTGTTTTCTGCCATCAGAAGAAATCTGTAAGGCTGCAAATACTTATTCATGTCATTGTATTTAAGATATGTCTATATTTATAAGCAATGGTAAGAGGAGATGAAAGAGGATACATGTATAAAGTAATACTGGAAGTGCCTGAAAATTTCAGCAAAATGAGAAAATTAATGTTTTTACAGAGGGACACTGAAGTAGTGATGGGGAGCCTCCTGTTACAGTTTTGTATTGAGAATAAGGAGTGCACTTAGTTAACCCAGACACTCCAGTTAGTTCAGCATTGTTAAAGGTCCCTAAAATTCTGATTCTGATTCTAAAAACTCACAGAGAGACTCTTGATATATTGCACGCATACCCGCATCGTTCTCTGATTTTAATATTGATAGACACTGAAACACTTTGGCCTAGAGAAAATGCACATGTTGCAGAAATGTTGAAACAGCAAAGCCCTCAAACCTACAAGTAATTGGTCCTCTATGGGCCTCATCTGACAGGCAAAACATTGAACTACTACAAAAGAAAGATGCAAAGATAAAACGAAGAGAGGAGAGACAAAAAGTTAGAAGAAAAACAGAGACAGCGAAAACAGATAGGGTTAAAGAGAAAGACATTGCTGGAGAGAAAAGCTATACTAAAAATGGCCCTATAGTTAATATAAAAACTCTATCAGAAAGAAAAACTGAAAGGACAATATTTATAGGCTGTTTTGGTTATTTATTTTGTTGTCTGACCTTTTCAAGGTTTTCCAATTCCCACAGCCAGTTTCTTACCAGGAAACCTTTTAAAAGAAAGGCACATTCCTGCATCTAATTGACTTGTTGTCACGTACTGCTCCATGTCTGTGACGGCCTTATCACTAGATTTCATTTCCTTGCACTATGTTAACAAGAAAAACACTCCCCTTCTCCCCATATCTTACAGCAGTAATTTAGCACGTAAGTAATACACAGCATGCCATGTCCAGCTTGTAACTCATTGTAACACACTGGAACTGTCAGGTTCCCCACAATAACATCAAACTTGCTCATAAAACTACACACACCCACACACGCACACACACACGTATCCATAATGTATGTGTACCATATATATGTGTACCAATGTAGATTTAAAAATAACTTATATGTTAGTTAAGAAGGCCTGGAACTGTTTTAAAGATGTACAGAAAGTGTTGAAATATTCATTGTATGTGGGATGTGTGGGTTACAATGTTATGGACGGATATGGATGTTATATTTCACGTCTGCAAAATACACGAACATGTAACTGACTCAAAATAACTCTTACTTGTCATCTTCTGCTTCATCCGGGACCGGTTCGCTGGGGCAGCAGACTCAGTAGAGACACCCAGACGTCCTTTTCCCCAGACACCTTCTCCAGCTCCTCCGGGGGGACCCCAAGGCCTTCCCAGGCCAGCCAAGAGACAAAGTCCCTTCAGCGTGTCCTGGGCCATCTCCTGGGCCTCCTCCCGGTGGGATGTGCCTGGAACACCTCCTGAGGAAGGCGTCCAGGAGGCATCCGGTATAGATGCCCGAGCCATCTCAACTGGCTCCTCTCGATGTGGAGGAGCAGCGGCTCTACTCCGAGCCCCTCCCAGGTGGCTGAGCTCCTCCCCCTATCTCTAAGGTAGTGCCTGGCCTCATTTCAGCCGATTGTATCCGGGATCTCGTTCTTTCTCGTCATGACCCAACGTTCATGGCCATAGGTGAGGGTAGGAACGTAGACCGACCGGTAAATCGCAAGCTTCGCTTTTCGGCTCAGCTCTCCATTCACTACTACGGACCGACACAGTGTCCCCATTACTGCGGAAGCCTCATTGATCCATCTGTCGATCTCCTGCTCCATTCACCCCTCACTCGTGAACAAGACCCCAAGATACTTGAACTCCTCCACTTGAGGCAGTAACTCCCCTCCAACCTGAAGAGGACAAGCCACGCTTTTCCGGTCAAGAACCACGGCCTCGGACTTGGAGGAGATGATCTTCATCCCAGGCGTTTCACACTCGGCTGCGAACCGCCCCAGTACATGCTGTAGGTCTTGGCTAGAGGGGGCCAACAGGACCACATCATCTGCAAAAAGAAGAGACGAAATCCACTGGTCCCCAAACCAGACCCCCTCCAGCACTTGGCAATGCCTAGAAATTCTGTCCATAAAAGTTATAAACAGGACCAGTGACAAAGGGCAGCCCTGCCGGAGGTCAAGATGCACCCGGAACAGGTCCGACTTAGTGCCGGCAATGCGGACCAAACTCCTGCTCCGCTTGTACAGAGACCGGATGGCCCCTAATAAAGGGCCCCCGACTCTGTACTCGTGCCGCAAAGCCCCCACAGGGCACCACGAGGTACACAGTTGAATGCCTTCTCCAGGTCCACAAAACACATGTGGACCGGTTGGGCAAACTCCCATGAACCCTCAAGTACCCTGCAGAGGGTGTGGCGCTGGTCCAGTGTTCCACGGCCGGGACCAAAGCCACAGTGCTTCTCCTGAAGCTTAGGTTTGACTATTGGCCAGACTCTCCTCTCCAATACCCTGTCATAGGCCTTTCAGGGAGGCTGAGGAGAGTGATCCACCTACAGTTGGAACACACCCTACGGTCACCTTTCTTATGAAGGGGGACCACCACCCTGGTTTGCCAGTCCAGAGGCACTGTTCCCAACCGCCACACAATGTTGAAGAGGCGTGTCAACCATAACAGCCCCACAACATCTAGAGACTCGAGGTACTCCGATTGGATCTCATCCACCCCCGAAGCCCTGCCACTTTTTAAGCACCTCTTTGACTTCAGCCTGGGTGATAAAAGAGTCCAACCCTGAGTCCCCAGCCTCTGCTTCCACCAGGGAATGCGTGACGGCAGGATTCAGTAGATCCTCGAAGTACTCCTTCCACCGCCCGATAATGTCCACAGTTGAGGTCAGCAGCTCCCCACCCCCACTGTAAACAGTGTTGGTGAAGCACTGCTTTCCCCTCCTGAGGCTCCGGGACGGTTTGCCAGAATCGCTTGGAGGCCAACCGGTAGTCCTTCTCCAAGGCCCTACCGAACTCCTCCCAGGTCCGAGTTTTTGCCTTTGCAACAGCCCGGGCCGTGCCACTCTTGGCCTCATGGTACCCGTTAGCCGCCTCAGAAGTCTCACAAGCCAACCACAGCCGATAGGACTCTTTCTTCACCAAATGTTCATTGTATGTGTGTGTATGTGTGGGTACAAACATGTAGCTGACTCAAAATAACCTTTGCACTAAAATACATTCATAATTAATGCAATGCATGGCCATAGAGATGTAATGTTGTCAGTGGTTGGTAAATTGACATTTGTAAGGCATACATGCAGTTTCATTTCCAAACATGGACCTGTCAAATATTACTTGAGTAGACAAAATGTTCTGGCAATTTGTTGAACCTGAGAAAAAAAAGGAAATAAACATTTAAAGATGTTTTAAATCCTGTTTTTAAGGGTTGAATTCATATTTGATATGGGAATTGAAACATTGGCCAATTCAGATATTTTGCTTTCAGCTCCTTTTGTGGGATAAACTAATATGAATAAACCACACAGTCACTGTGTTATACAGCTGTAACTTTAACCCAAATCTTTAGTTGCCTTAATATTTACAACATCAATAATTACATAATATGCATCTGAATTATCCTCTTTATGCCTGTATTCACATAATTGACAGTGTTGCAAATGTAGCAACTTTGTCACTTTTTTTAGAGGCAGATCTATGGAGGTAAATCTGGTGCAAAACAATTAATACACTTGCATTGGTAAATTTGAATTCATATAATAAAAGGCTACAAGAGTTGTTCAAATGTTAAGATTTTTTTTTCTGTCTTTCAAAATATTCAAAACAGTTAAATCTCTTCAGATTTGCAGACATGAAACTGCAGTTCTTCAGTGCAGGTACACAAATTCTCATCAAAACAGCCGAAATGCTTATCCACGTCCAGAGCTGCAGTGTGGCTGAGGCTCGCAGAGTTTTAGGAGATGATTCCTCCTGGGACATGAGTGTGGATGAGCTGAATGCCTTTTTAGCACTAGTTTATGTCCGCGAAGTGAAAGGGGGGCATAACATGGAGCTGTCCAGCTTTTGGTCAGATTAGTAAAGCTTTTTTTTAAAATGTACCCGCTATTCTGTATAATTTTTCAGTACTATTTATAAATAATAATAAAACATAATAGGTTTTGATCAAATAATATTATTAATTCTTGTCAAAACTATAATTTTATAGCTTGTAAGACAACCTTTAGCATTCTGACCGCTTGTAATGCGATGACATCATCACCGCCCTCGCATCCAGAATGCTCGCCGTCAAATTGAAGGGCTTGGGAGTTCTAGTACTGTTAGAATTCTGGGAGTCCTAGTGTTAATCCATTAAATCAGGAACATAATTTCCCACACTTGTGTTGACATCTTACCACAGACACATTTTTTTCTTTTCTAACAGAAACACAAGTCAGTGAACTGCTGAAATCTACTGATGTGAGTCACAAATGCTGCTTTACAAGCATTTGCACCATTTGTCTCACAAATATGTGTGGCAGAACTGATCTGTGACCTGAAGGTAATTCATATGTCCATACAGCAGAGTGTGCTGGCTACACTAGTGAAGTGGCATTCTGGTATGCAGCAACCAGAAATAGCATCACACTTGAACAGAAACTGGTTTAAGACTGTAAGGCCTCAGCGTGCCGGTTACCTAGCTGTAGCTGTAGTTGCTATAGCTGCTACAGGGACTGAATGTCTGCCATTCAGTGCAAATCAAATGGCCGAAACATTCCACTAATTCCTTGAGATGTATAGACAAAACTTGCATATATAGGGTGAAAACTAGAGTAATTTGAGCAGATTTAAATGACGAGCACAAAGTTTGTTATTCTGGTGATCAGTACACCTGCCAGAAAGAAACCTAAACCGATCCAGTGATCCCTGTTCTGTAACTAGTAGCCCTCTTTTTACCTGGTGATGATCACTTTACAATACATACAAATTATTTAGATATGTTTTATGTAGTCTCGAATATTAGACTGCTAAAAATGAAGTTTAGATCCACAAGCAGCAGTTTCGATCAAAAGTATGAGAAGCCAGCTCGGATGGTGATGATTACATTATAGACTAAGGCTATCTGACAGTTCACAGGTTATGACAATCTGGTGTTTAGGTTGTTTTTTGTTTTTGTTAAATTTAGGGGAGCAACTTTCGATTATTTTCATAATCGACTAATCTGTCAATTATTTTTTGAATCAATCGATTAATCAGTTTTTATTATTACATTTTTTAGCCTTTATTTCCCCATATAAGTTATTAAGAACAAATTTTCATTACGAACAGGGAAAACACAAGAGAATTGTGCCATTTACTGCAATTTATTAAACTTAGTTTAGGAAGGAAAAGAATGAGCTCAAAAGTGTAAAATATTTGTTCATTTTTAGACATAAAATACAAATATGAGGTAGAATGCCATACAAATGGTATTTATGATATTCTACCACCACGAATAGTGGTCTCATGTCATTTACTAGCATGTTTAGAACAGAGTGTGTAAGTGGTATTCATTGCTGGTGGGTGAGCGTCTTGTTCCCCTACTACTGCTCTATTATGGAAGTAAAATAAATTCATTAGAATCAGACATTTTTTAGACATTGAATTTATATCCTGTGCAATTATGTATGTGATTTTTTTTTGTACTTAAAATTTGCCAGCAAAAATTCACCTGCAGAAATTCACCTGCAAAAATTTGCCTGCAAATGTGTTGTCGCTTCTTCCGGTTACTTCAAAACATTAGCATCTGCGGACAGGTTTGGGGCACTAGCTGTCATCAGGTCAGTCAAACGTTTCATTCAGTTCCATTAGATGAAAAAAAATACAGAATCTGAAATGGGTGTTAAAGCAATCAGCACTCGATCGAGGCGAGCGTCTTTCAGCCAATCAGATTACGCTTATTTGATCACGTGACACACCATTGCCTTGGGCAGTTGCGAGTCTCTTAACAGTTTGCTGGATAGTGGCTTAATGAAGATCAGTGATGAGATTTTTCTGCCAAAATATATTATTACAAAACGCCAGGTAATTAACACGACAATCATTGGAAGTGATGGTATGGCCCCCACAGAGCCCTGATCTCAACATCATGGAGTGTGTCTGGGATTACATGAAGAGACAGAAGGATGTGAGAAAGCCTACATCCACAGAAGATCTGTGGTTAGTTCTCTAAGATGTTTGAAACAACCTACCAGCCAAGTTCCTTCAAAAACTGTGTGCAAGTGTAGCTAGAAGAATTGATGCTGTTTTGAAAGCAAAGGGTGGTCACACCAAATATTGATCTGATTTAGATTTCTCTTTTGTTCATTCACTGCATTTTGATGATTAATGAAAATAAAGGATTAAAACTTGTTTGTTTACAGCATTTTTTCACACTTGCCTAAAACGTTTGCACAGTACTGTGTATATATATATATATATATATATATTATTATATATAATATATATATATAATGATGTGTGTGTGTGTGTGTGTGTGTGTGTGTATAGAGGAGGTCTTGAAATGTTGGAAGTGTAGCAGAGAGTGAAGCATGGTTATAATCATCATATATTGCCACAAACCCATTGAGTTGTTGTGTCTAGCAACAACTGAGCTGATGGCAAGACATGCAGTGTCGGCAATAGTTGAAAGGTTGATTAAATGACTGCTAATTATTTTTAAAATTAGTGAAGGAGGTGTCCAAACCAACCGATTCACCGACATCAGAACTGAAATCAATGTATTTCCCCACTAAGGTTAGCACAGGTTTGCTATCTGACTGTCATTCTTCTTCAAAATTTCTCTAGACACAACAACCTAATTGGAAGTAACTGTGTCTCTTACTCTATGTTCTGCTTTTGCAAAGTTAAAACTTTTGTCTTTGTGTTTGTATTTTGGAGAATAAAAACGATTCCAGTCCTGTTGTCACCATCCCTCTCTGCCACTGTTCTACTGCAATGTGCCTAATCGCCCGTCATGTTAACACTATGTAGCGGCACATTCAGTAGCAAAGCGATGCGAAGGATGAGTAGGACGCGATGCGAGTGGCGAAATTAGGGCGCATAGAGCAAAGCGAGAGTGAAGCGAAACCCCGATGGACGCGAAGCAAAGTTGGCTGGAGTTGAAAAATCTGAACTTTTCTGTTAATGCGCATTGCGTCTACATCCCTCTTTTCAGCACAAAGATTGGATACAAGTATGAAACTCTTAGCAGTTGCTCAGGGTACATTAATGCTCATGTAGGAAATCGTATTTTATTCATTAATATTTAAAGTTCAGATGCATATGTCAGCAAGCCTGATTTCTTGGTCGCTGATCAGCCGTTTTTACACAATTATTCAATACACTACCGTGCTACATTCTGTTGCCATATTAGCTCTTGCCTGGTGTATTTTGGCAGTCCTCGTCCATATATTTAGGCACAAAAATGTTTATTATATTTAGAAGATGTGAACAGTACAATTTCTCTGTTTCTCTATTGAACTGAGACTCACCGAAGACAGATGGACATGCGTTCTGCTGCGGGGATCCAGCGCCCGTAGTTATTGTCCCGGAGGCTGATTCCCCCAACGCGGGGCAGCAGGTCCTCAAACTGTGTCCTGGATAGACGGAGGTACCGCTGAAAGCGACCGTGATCCAGATGGAGCTCCTGGAGTAGGTGGTAGTACTCTCCAAGCTGGTTCCATCTCTGGTGAACCCAGGGACGTCGACGCCGGCGGCGTTGTTCGGCCTTTCAAAAATAAAGCACCATGACTCGCTCCATGTGGAGTTGAAACCGGCAAGCAGCAGATAGAAGCTCCTCCTATTTGATGACACGGCGGAACGTGTGGAGCGTCGTCGCCCGTTGGCCACGCGACAGCACATGAATGAGGTGAAAACTTTGCTGGAATCGTAGAGGGTCTGAAGACACTATAAAAGAAGTCTTGGCAGATCCAGTTGAATCAGATATTTAAATACACTGGATAAATAGATGCACAAGCTTTTCTCCCATCGACATCTGACATTAAATCGGACTAAAACATGCCTCTTTTGGGTCAGTCACAGTTACCAAACTTATTTTACATTTATAGGTTTGCATACATTTCTTTGGTATTTGGTAGAATTGTCTTTTTGACTATATGACTTGGGTCAAACATTTAGGGTTGTCACGAATAGATCTGACTGTAATAAAGTGACTAACAACAGATCTAGCAAGCACACATTATGTGTGTACATGGGAGATTAAGTGAAGTAACTCCAAACAGTGTGTTACTTCACTGTGGCCGTTTCTACCCGTCTCTGATTTTCCTTGTCTCAGGAATCTTGCTGGCTCAGCTTCTCACATCTTCAGCATGGTACCACAGGACTGACATGGTCTCTGATTGCCAGCTGAACATGGCTATTTCATGGCTTTCAGTCTGTCCTGTTTTCATCAATCTCAGTGTGGTTTGGTTCATCCACAAAACAGGACAGGTCCAGACTGCAACGAATAATCAGGACTGCAGAGAGAATCATCAGGGCTGACCTTCCCTCCATCCAGGACTTATACAGGTCAAGGGTCAGGAAAAGAGCTGCTAAAATCTCTACGACCCCACACACCCTGCACATAAACTGTTCAGAGTTCTGCCTTCAGGCCGACGCTACAGAGCACTGTTCACTAAAACCAGCCGCCACAGAGACAGTTTCTTCCCCCAGGCTGTTTCTCTGTTGAACATTCAATAGAGTACAAAACAACAGCATACAGATGTTGCAAATGCACCTTTTTATTTATTTATATATGTGTATATTGTACATTGTAAATATGTATATTCTGTAGTGCAAAAACAAAAACCAAAGAGCAAAGTGTACCGGAGTCAAATTCCTTGTTTGTATGTACAAACTTGGCAATAAAGCTGATTCTGATTCTGATTCTATTTTTTCCCCTCACTCTCTCATTTTTTGTCCTGCTCGTTGTATTTCTAGCTTTATTTATTTTTATTTTCATAGTTCTTCTCTTTACCTGACTTGTGGTTTTTATCTCTGGACCTTTTGGCCTCAGCCCTCCACCCCACCAAATCCTTCAAAATGTCGAAACCTTTGTGGCAGAACGAGCAAAACAAAACAGACAAATGGTTGCCCTTTTGCACGAGTGTTTTCTGACTATCTGCCCCTCAGTCCATATCTCACATGAGCATGGACATCCACCTGAAAGACAGAAAAATCTTAAAGGTCTCTTGTTAAAATGTAGAAGGTTAACATCAGCTAATATGGTGGTTTACCTTACAGCTATGAGCACTTTTAGTTTGAATTGTTTTTAACAGCTAAAATCAACTAAAACATCTATATGTCTTTCTTCACTTTTCTACAAACTTGCCTTGATTTGACATCTGTCTATTGCAGGTAAGCAAAGTATTACTTTTTTTTTCTTTCTATGTGTCCTGTTGCTGCATTTCAGGGATACCATATAGAGAAGCTGCATGCCTACATGTGCCAGGGTAGATTTTGCTCTACAATAATGAAATCCCGAAGATGGAAGATGGATCCAGCGTCAAAGAAAGTAGGCTCTATTTATGCCATTTGCCTACATCAATGTGTGGTGGGGGTGTAGAAAATGTGTGCGTTGTATTGAGTGTGTGTATTTGAGGAAGAGAATCTTCCGATTCGATTTGGTGAGTGGCGAGAATGAAAGAAGGCCTGTAACACACAGCGCCCGAGGACTTAGCCCCGAACCTGCCTATACCAGCCAGGAACAGCAGCAGGTCGGACAAGAGAGCTAAGCGGTCCATGGCTGAAACGTGCCTCAGTGCCTGCAGCAGCAGAACACCAACCCCACCACTGACACATCCATGCCAGACCCACCGCCACTGCTGGGCAGCACTCAAATGCCTAGGCAGAGCCCCTGTTGCTATACCCCCAACACCACCAAGTGATGTATTTAATTATTAGAGACCAAACCAATAAAATGTTTCTGTTGGTTTTTCTAACTTAAGTTGATGATATTCAAAGAAGTTATTTTTATCAGTGTCATATGGTTTATGGAGTTCATTTGCTGCTAAAGGTAACTCCAGAACCTTTTTCTGTTGCTCATTTACAGTAATTTAGGAAGATTAATCTTATTTAGCAATTCATCTATGTGTGAAGAGATCAATATTATTTCAGTACAGATTTTGTGAAAAATTTCTAAATATTGTAATTTCTTTAGGATCATTAGTTGGTATACAGTTATTGTCAGTTTTTTCTTAAACGTACCTTTTCTTTCTTTTTTTTAGTTGATTTGCTAGTAGTTTGCTTCAATGATATGATCAAAGTTCTCCAACTGCAATCTTTGTATTTGGAATTGTATAATTGCCTTTAAAATGAAGTTCTAATTTTAGCTTAGATTTTGCATTAGTTTTTGTTCCAGCTCAGTTACTTTTTTTGTGATGAATGAGAAATTATTTTGTCATACATAACATATTTTTCCCTTACCAGTGGACACCAGAAGAGATATTAGGCTGAACATTCTTCATATAAACCTGGTCCACACTCTCTTAAAGAACCTGGTAAAAACTTAATCTTTAAGTAATAATGTGTTAAACCGCCAAAGTTTTACAAGTGAGGTATTTGTTTTGTACCATCACAGTGCATGGTCAGTTAAGGAAATAGGATGAACTTGTGCCTAGAATATACCTTCTTAATAAAAAAGTTACTGATTAGAAATAAGTCTATAAGAGACCAAGAGTGGTGGGCAGGTGAGGAAAAAGTAAATTCCTTTTTCTGATGGGTGACATAAGCGCCTGGCATCACACAGACCAAAATCTTTCATATACTGCTTTTGTATTTACTGACTGCAAGTTACAAAGTGCAAATGATCTGCTATCCTGTCAAACTTTGTGTTCAGAGTGAGGTTAAAATCTCCCCCCTCCATGAGTGCTGTGCCAGAGTTGAAAGGGCAGAACAGAGACTGTAATAAAAGTTGTCATCCAGATTTGGAACCTATATAATAGCGATACACCAGTCTTTGTTGTTTATGTTAATAATTAGATACTCCTCTTCTGGATCAAATATGATGTTTTTGCATGTAAACTGTATTTGTCTAATAATTAAAGTAGCTACCCCTATTTGCATGGAATTATAGATAGTAAAATAAAAATGAGGAAACTCTAGTGTACTTTGGGCATTCGGTATGCTGGTTTCCTAAAGTAAAACAATGTCTGCTTTAAGTGTGAAGATCCTCAGGCTTTTGAGTTTAGGTTTCCTTATTTATCTCTGTTGTTTAACTTCTCTTGTGCTGCCATTTAGTTCATTCTTTGTAGATTAGGTTCTTAGTTAATCCTTCTTTAAATATTTATTCTTATATTCTTGTACATTGAGATCTTTAAGCTTCCTTCTAGTGCTTCTGAGTTCTTCTCGGTCTGCTCATGCCCATTGTCTCTCCTCCCTCAGCTCTCTCTTCGTTCATTGGTCTCAGCTGTTTTTCATCTCCTCCTGATTACTCCCACATGTTTTGCTACCTTTCTCCACTCTTCCCAGTGTATTTATTCTGTCTGGTTGTCATTGTTCATTACTGAATTATACTGTTCACTGCCTGTTCACTCTGCCTATGTTCCGGGTCCTGCCTCTCTGTATAGGTTTTCCAGGTCCGTTATCATTAAATATATTTTTTATTTCATTTTTTAAATTATATTTATTTAATAAAGGGAAAATGCATATTAATTAACATCTGTACATTAGACTGTCATGTAAATATGCCAGATTTAGCCACAATGACTAATTGTTATCTGTAGTGCCTTAACAGATTTTTACTTACTATGTGGCTCCCAAGTTTCTGTTTGCACTTTTGGTCACAATCCTTGACAGAATAATCCAGTCACTTGGACCAAGCAGTCAGAAAGGCTACAGAAGCTCTGCGGTGGATTCAGCAGCAGCTGGAGGAGGCGGAACAGTTATATGAGGACGTAGAGATCCTGCCTTCTCCACTGCTGCTGGAGGAGATGCAGCAGGCCTTTCAGGGTTCCAGGCTGGTGCTCACATGGCCCACGGCGGGAAACCTCTTCTCCGCCTCTTTGGCATGGTCCTTTGGCCCGGCGAAGAGGATGCTGCCGAGACCCAAACTTGACACCTTACATTTCCTCCACCACGGTCAGCAGGGTTCCAGGTCCCAGCCAACGTTCCAGTCTACACCATCCATCTCAGCACCTCCTGTTTACTCCCCCTCCCGCTGGAGACGGCGCTATCATCGAGAATGATGTCTCCTCTCTGCTCCTGGACGGTCTGGTCGATGCTTTCCCTTTTGCCCCGGCTGGGTGAATTAGCCGCGCCTGAGAGGCTAGTGAGAGAACAGCTTATTTATCCTGACTGAGAAGTGGCTAACCCCGCTAACTCCAAACACACAGACAAACAGGGATTGTTTTCATTTACTCCGGGGCCAACAGAACCAAGGAGAGCGGTAAAAAGTGGGCATTTTATCTACTGCAGAAGTATACATATATTATCACTAGATGTCCTTCACACTGTTAAAAGCAGACTTCAAAAACAGTATCCCCTGACACTTTTTTCTGATCTCCAGGGATTTTAATCATGTCTCCCTGTCCACTCTTTTCTCCTTCATCCAGTATGTTACCTGCTATACTAGAGACAATAAAACACTGGATTTTTTGAATACCAACACAAACGAGGCATATAGCTCATTACCTCTCCCTCCTCTGGGGATTTCAGATCACAACCTGGTTCATCTCCAACCTGTGTATAAGCCACTTGTACACAAAGAACCAGCTGTGAGATACACAGTGAATAGATGGTCTGAGGAGACTGAAGAGTGACTGTTTCAGCTCCACTGTATGGAAAGACCTCTGTGCTTCTCATGGGGAGGACATTGACAGCATTACAGACTACATTAACTTCTGTGTGGACAACACTATTTTTGAATCACCCTACTCAGTTACACATTTCTTTTAAAGCGAGTATGCTATTTTTAATAACCGTGCAGTATTTTTTTTCCTTTGTTTTAAATTATACCTTAATGTACAGTCTCATATTCTTTTTTGTTTGTTTTCACATTTTTTACTTTTGTGTGGATCTGCATGCCTCCATGCATGCTGGCACACGTTAATCTCCCCACTGTGGTACAATAAAGGTGGTATTACTTCCATCTCTTTTAGGAACTCATTGTTTATACTGTAGTTCTTACCACGTTATCCCTAACCGTTTGTTCTGTTTGAAATGCTCACCTTTTGATACAGTGGGTCTCGGCTTGTGGTTGTTCAGACTGCTTTGCTGCGAGGTAATGTTTATGGAGTCTGTACGCCATGGTTCAGGAGTTTCAGTTGCCTTTGGTTGCCTCTTGCATAGTTGCCTCATAGAGTTCTTCATTCCACTCAGGAATGCCAAAGAAGACAACAGTGTCCCGCATGCTCCTCACCTGGTTATCCAGTATCCCATTTATTTTTCTGTTGTTCTCTGGAGAGCTGTGTAATCCCTTTTTGATCTCAGCCACTAGCGTCACCACCTGCCCCTGGCTATTCTCTAGCAATTCCCTTAGGGCCAGGAATTTCTTGTGCAGGACCTTTACCAGGACCAGTTTGGCATAGAGGCTGATAAGCTTCTGGTCAAAAGAGTCTAAAATACTGTATCTGTGTTGGTCTTATCTGGTGAGGTGGTGGTGCTGTTTGTTTGTTAGTGCACCGCCATGTTGTATTTTTTCTTTTGTGCCCCTCTCGTGAGCACGCAGCACATCCTGCTCTTAATATGAACAACGAATTCACAGATCCTCAATTGAAAAAGTTCTGAACCATCCATTTAGTAAGGCAGACAAAATAAAGGAGTGTTAATATCCTAACCGAAATGAGTTAAGCTTGACACTGTTTTTAGTCATCATTCATGTTCGTTCTCATACTCGTCCTCTTCCGCTTCATCCGGGACCAAATCATGGGGGCAGCAGACTCAGTAGAGACACCCAGATGTCCATGACATTAATGTTATTATGTGTAAATTACAGTGGTTAAGGTTCTCAGTCAGTGACGGTTCTCGGAATTTTCACTGGGAGGGCCAAGGGATGGCTAAGGGATGTCCAGAGGTGGCCACATTAATAATGTGCATGTCCATGTGCATGTCCATGTCCATGACTCTTGATCTTATAAATAATGCACTGGACCTGTAAATACACCAAGTATCTGCAGTTATACGTCTGCATAAGCTATCAGAAGAGTTGAAGACAGTGGCCTTTTACCTAAAAGTAGGCTGTTGTTAAATGAATAATTAGGCCAACAAGTTGGCATTATGACAGCTGTACCTTTGTAATAATGAAAAAGCACAAAGGAAAGTATTGGTTGGAGTGACAGTCTTTTTTTATTGTTTGTGTTTGTCAGGATCTGTACATTTCTGTGTGTTGGTGCATGTGTTGACTTTGCTCAGCCTACAGATGGCGTCTGAACCTGGAGGAGAGGTGACAGGTGTTTCCCTTTGCTCTAATCACTTCATGAGGAGGATTTAAGGAGGAGGCTGCCAGCAACTCAGTGCCAGAGTGTTGCCCTTAGTGGTATAGCTCAAGCCACACAACTTTGCCTTGTCTTTGCCTAGTCTTTGTTTTGACACAGTCTTGTATTTGCCACCTTGCAGGATATAACCTGGATTTGACTTCGTTCTTCGCACCAAGCCCTGTTTGGATTATTGTCTTCTGGAGAAGACCTCTCCAGCTTCATGATCAAGATTCAAGCCTTCTGTTACTTCATTGAGCTCTCCAGCTTTGTGATCAAGTTCCAAGCCTTCTGTTACTTCATTGGATTACTTCTGGCTGGCATCCTTCCTGATTCCTTCGTTCCTCAGACCTCCACCAGCGGACCCTGTCCACCCTCCTCTGCCTGCAGCACCAACACCAGAAAAAAACTCTGGATCTTTCAACTACCTTGCCTTTTAGCATTCACCATCTCCTGTTCTCACGGGTACACAACCTCCTGGTCTCTTCACCCCCTCTGGCGGATCCCACCTTCACGCCCAGTAAGATCAGATCTTTATTTAGTACTTTGTTTATATATTGCCCCCTGCTTACCATTCTATTTATCTTACAGTTTGCATCCCGGTTCCAGTTCCCCGTCACCACTTGTATCATTTTAAATAAAAATCCTTGCCGTTAATCTTTGTCTCCTGATTCCTTTCTGCATGTGGGTCAACCTTGTTAAAAACAATATGACAAAACACTCTGGCCAACCTGACCCAGGAGAACCCATTCAGAACCATGACGCCTCTCTCCATTCCCTCGTTGAACAGCACAGACAAACCAATGATCAAATTGAACAACTAGCTTCCTTAGTACAGCATACTCTAAGCAGTTTCACCTCCCCGGCTTTAGAGGGCGCTCCCGCTTCTCCCATCTCTCAACCGCTTCCTCTAGCCCTGAGAAATGTTTCGGGGAGAAAGGAGACGGTAAGGGGTTCTTGTTTCAAGTTACGCTCGTTTTCAATCGTTCCCCGCAGTCCTTCCCTCATGACCATGCAAAGATTTCCTATGTTCTTGGGTCGCTTACTGGTAAAACCCTGAAATGGGCCGAAGCACGTTTTGCTGACTGTTCCAATTTTGGTTGTACTTTTTCTGACTTTGAGAAGGAGTTTAGGCAGGTTTTCTCTTGTGAAGTTGATCGGACCGCCACATCCCGAAAATTGTGGTCTTTAAAACAGAGGAATCAGTCAGTTGCAGATTTCTCAATTGATTTTTGTACCCTTGCAGCAGCTTTTGGGTGGGACGATTGTGCACTTAGAGCAGCCTTTTTTCAGGGTTTAAGCAATCTGTGAAAGGACGAGTTGGCTTTAATTGATGAGCCAAAGACTTTGAACGAGCTAATCAATTTAACCACCAGACTAGATAATCGTATGAGGGAAAGAAAACAAACCCGATTGGAACAAAGCTTTGCCAGAACCCATTCTCCTAGTCAAAACACGCAAACAGTCCGCTCCACACCCATTTCTCAGGTTCCTGAGATTGAACCCATGCAGGTCGGGCGTACTCGGCTTTCTGCAGAGGAGAGACTGAGACGCCGACAGACAAATTGTTGTTTTTACTGTGGGTCTTCAGAGCATTTCCTGGCTGACTGCACCATCTGCCCCAAGAAACCAAAAGACCAGGTCCGTCAGTAAGCGAGGGGAACCTGGCGGACCGTTCACTAGCCCCCAGACTTAGTTTGCCTGCCTCATTGATTTCTCACAGTCTCATTCAGAACCTCTCCGCTCTGATAGATTCCAGAAGTGATCAGAACCTCATTGATCAGAGGTTAGTTAATGAAGCCAAGATTGAGACCGAACCGCTTCCCACACCACAGTTAGTTTCAGCCTTAGATGGGCAGAATCTTCACCCGTCGAACCAAACCTTTGACATTAATACTTTCCGGAAATCATAGGGAGGAGATTTCTTTCTTTGTGTTCCCTATTGCATTAAATTCTTTAGTTTTAGGTTTTCCTTGGTTGAAGAAACACAACCCCCATATCAATTGGGCAGAAAGCAGAATAGAATCCTGGTCTACTAACTGTCTTTCTTCTTGTCTACAGTCAGCTGTCGCCACTCTCCCCACTGACTTTGCCTCTGCAGAAAACGAAAATACTGATCTCTCAAACGTACCTTCTGAGTACCATGATTTAAGGTTGGTTTTTAGTAAAGCTAAGGCTTTATCTTTGCCACCGCACAGACCATATGGTACCCCTCTACCTTCAAGTAGGCTATATAATATTTCAGGACCGGAAAGAACCGTAATGGAGAACTACATTAACGAGTCCTTGGCCACTGGTTTAATTCGCCCCTCCTCATCTCCACTTGGTGCAGGTTTTTTCTTTGTGGATAAAAAGGATGGTTCTCTACATCCTTGCATTGACTACGGGGGTTAAACCAGATCATGGTAAAAAATAAATATCCTCTCCTCTCGTCTGCATTTGAACCCGTTCATGGCTCTACCATATTCACTAAGCTAGACTTACGTAACGCATACCATTTAGTTAGGATCCGCCAGGGGGATGAATGGAAGACCGCTTTCAAGACCCTACTTGGAAACTGAGTATCTGGTGATGCCTTTCGGACTAAGCAACGCATCAGCAGTTTTTCAGTCACTCATAAATGACGTTCTCAGAGACTTTTTGAATGTTTTTGTCTTTGTTTGCCTAGACGACATCCTCATCTATTCCAGGAATATTGAGGAGCATCACCGCCACGTCCGTTTAGTCCTCCAGAGACTCTTAGAAAACCGACTGTTCGTGAAAGCTGAAAAATGTGAGTTCCATAAAACATCGGTTACTTTGCTGGGATATATTCTCGAGGGTGGACAGGTCCGCTCGGACCCTGAGAAGATCAAAGCAGTTCTGGATTGGCCTGTCCCAGACTCCCACAAGCAGCTTCAACGGTTTCTAGGTTTTGCAAACTTCTATTGCGGGTTCATCAAAACTTCAGTCTCATCACCGCCCCACTCTCGGGCTAAACATCCACAAACATAGTGTTTTCTTGGACACCTGAGGCAGATAGGGCCTTTCAGACCCTAAAAGAAAGTTTTCTCAAAGCCCCATACTAGTTCACCCAGACCCTACCAAGCAGTTTATTTTGGAGGTTGATGCTTCAGAGACAGGAGTTGGAGCAGTGTTATCGCAGCAGTCTTCATCGGATGGAAAACTCCATCTGTGTGCCTTTTTCTCTCGTCGTTTAACCAGCACAGAGAGGAACTATGATGCGGGAGACAGAGAGCTGTTGGCGATTAAGTTAGCTCTCGAGGAATGGAGACATTGACTAGAGGGTGCTAAACACCCTATTCTAGTCTGGACCGACCACAAAAATCTGGCCTACTTACAATCAGCCAGAAGGATGAACCCACGTCACTCACGCTGGTCACTTTTTTTCTCCCGTTTTGATCTCACCATTTCTTATAGGCCAGGTTGTAAGAATGTTAAGCCGGATGCTCTTTCCAGGCTTTACTCACCGGATACTTTTGAAAAGAAAGCAGAACCTATTGTACCTCCTCATTGGACTTTTGGGGCTTTAGTGTGGGAGGTAGAGGATCTGGTTAACCAGGCAAGACAAAACGAACGGACCCAGGCATTGGTCCTCCCAACAGGGTATTTGTTCCCTCATCTGTCAGGTTTAGACTAATCCGTTGGTTTCATACTGCTAAGTTCTCTGGTCATCCAGGAATCAGCCGAACTATTTCTCTCATTTCCAGGCGTTTTTGGTGGCCATCTCTCCATAAAGATGTCAAAGAATATATTCTAGCATGCTCTTTCTGTGCCAGGCAAAAATCAGGCAATCAGCCACCTTACGGGTTACTCCAGCCTCTCAGCACCTCCAAACGTCCGTGGTCACATATAGCCCTGGACTTTGTGACCGGGTTGCCCATCTCTAAAGGCATGTCAGTCCTCCTCACTATTGTGGACCGTTTTTCCAAGTCCTGTCACCTGGTTCCATTAAAGAAACTTCCATCTGCATTTCAAACAGCTCAGTTGTTAGTACAACATGTTTTTCGCCTACATGGTATCCCTCAGGATATTCTATCTGACCGTGGTCCTCAGTTTGTTTCTTGTGTCTGGAAGCAGTTTTGTTTAGCCCTGGTGGCTAAGATCTCACCTAACCTCTGGGTATCACCCCCAATCTAATGGACAGACCGAACGTATGAACTAGCAGGTGGAATCCATTCTCAGGTGCATGACCGCCACAGAACCTCTGGACTGGAGCACCTATCTCCCTTGGGCAGAATATGCCATAAATTCACAGATTTCTTCAGCCACTGGCCTCTGTCCTTTTGAGGTCTCCATTGGTTACCAACCACCACTGTTTCCCACTGAAGAAAAGGACATTGCTGTTACCTCCGTTCGCCACCACATTCGCCGCTGCAAGCGGATTGGGGAAACTGCCTCCAGAGCCCTCCTTCGCACAGTAACCCAGAACAAAAAATATGCTGATCTAAGATGGCGGCCTGCTCCGGCTTACCGTCCGGGCCAAAAGGTTTGGTTGTCATCTCGGGACATACCGTTAAAGGCTATGTCAAAGAAACTTTCTCCTTGCTTCATTGGTCCCTACACTATTGACTCTGTTATCAGTCCTTCTGCTCTTTGTCTTCGTCGGCCTTCTAGCCTTCGGATTCATTCTGTGTTTCACGTCTCCCAGATCAAACTCTTCATCTCCAGTGCTTCTTCATCTTTGATCTCTGATTTTGTCTCTTCTCGTCCTTCCACGTCTTCTGGACCGCCAGGCGGTGGTCGTTGAGGGGGGGGTGATGTCAGGATCTGTGCTGTATCTGTGTGTTGGTGCTTTTTGACTCTGCTTGGCCTCTAGATGGCGTCTGAACCTGGAGGAGAGGTGGCAGGTGTTCTCTATCTCCCTAATCATCACATGAGGAGGATTTTAAGGAGGAGGCTGCCAGCAACTCAGTGCCGGTGTTTTCCCCTATGGTATAGCTCAAGCCACAAACTTTGCCTTGTCTTTGCCTAGTCTTGTTTTGACACAGTCTTTTTTTGCTACCTTGGGATATAACCTGGATCTGACTTCGTTCTTCGTACCAAAACCCCTGTTTGGATTATTGTCTTCAGGAGAAGAGCTCTCCAGCTTCATGATCAAGATTCAAGCCTTCTGTTACTTCATTGGATTAGTTCTGGCTGGCAGCCTTCCTGATTCCTTCGTTCCTCAGACCTCCACCAGCGGACCCTGTCCACCCTCCTCCGCCTGCAATACCAACACAGAAAAAAAAACTCTGGATCTTTCAACTACCTTGCCTTTCAGCATTTACCATCTCCTGTTCTCACGGGTACACAACCTCCTGGTCTCTCCACCCCCTCTGGCGGATCTCACCTTCACCCCCAGTAAGATCAGATCTTTATTTAGTACTTTGTTTATATATTGCCCCCTGCTTACCATTCTATTTATCTTACAGTTTGCATCCCGGTTCCAGTTCCCCGTCACCACTTGTATCATTTTAAATAAAAATCCTTGCTGTTAATCTCTGCCTCCTGATTGCTTTCTGCATGTGGGTCAATGCTGTTAAAAACAATATGGCACCAGTTTAATTTATGTTATAAATGATCAAGTTAACATGTATTTTAGACTGTTTTTGGCTTTTGGTGTTCTAAATAGCTGAATATTATATCTTTTCCTTTGAAATTAATCTATTTCTGTATTTTGATTGTTTAAATTTATCTAATAATGAAAATACAAGTTATTTTTTCAAACTTGTTAATAAAATCCAGTTTTAAAACCAAAGTAATCTCAGTTCACACGATTTCAACCTGTTAGGTCTTCTGTAAAATCTGAGTTTGGCAATTTGTCAGTTTTCAGTTTCAGTTCAGTTTTCATATGGCAGTTCTTATCTATATAAATTTAGGAAGCTGAAATTTTTACTTTTCTACAAAAAAACAGTCCACATATTATGTGTTGGGGTTCACTACACTACAATAAAATGGTTGTCAAATCTGTATTTAACTCAAACTCTGTTGATCTGTCTGTTGAAAATAGGAGTTTTTACTCTTTCCTCCCTGTGCACCACCGGGTCCGTTTCTCTCCAGTTCCGAGACGCAACCAGTAAAACCAGCAAAGTATTTACCTTGTGAAATAACGATAAATGGTTAAGTATAAAATCAAGATTTAATGCCAAAATGATCAGTGTACAGAATATACAATTAAACAGATACAGAGTGACATTCACCTTCGGCACCGGGCCCCCCCCAGCCCATCTTAGGGATGAACCGAGAAGAGCAAAGAATGGAGCGTGAGTCCTGCTTTTATCTAGGTGCTTTTAAACCCTCCTAAAGGGTGTCATCCTCTTGTATCAGTTTATCCTTGACTATGTGTTGCGTCTTATGTGAAATCAACAGTTATGTTGTGTAAGCTGTAGCAGTGAGCGGTGCAGCAGATAAGCAACATGGGCAGATATATTTAATTAGGGCAGCAAAGAGATGATTAGAAAAGGCCACAGAATCATACATCCATAACATGTCAACAGTTAGTTTCCCCACAGAAATATGTTTGGAGCTGAAAAGTCACTTCAAGTTATGGAATAGAATATTAGTCAAGATATTCCTTTTTAATCTGTTGTTCATTTGGCTTAGACGTTGAGAAAAAACAAGACGCTGCTGCAATTAATTACCATGGATCAACATGTAGAAGGAATGTTTGGAGAGATCTTGTTAATATAATAACGAATCTGTGGATGTTAAGAGACGTTTTATACTGAGAGAGGACAGACAAAAAGTAAAAACCTCAACAAAACAAAACCATTTAAAATCTCTGCTGCTAAAATCTCGCTGCTAAAATCTCTGCAGACCCCACACACCCTGCACATAAACTGTTTAGAGTTCTGCCTTCAGGGCGACGCTACAGAGCCCTGTTCACAAAAACCAGCCGCCACAGAGACAGTTTCTTCCCTCAGGCTGTTTTTCTGTTTGAACATTCAATAAAATACAAAACAACAGCATACAGTTGTTGCAAATGCACCTTTTTATTTATATATGTGTATATTGTACATTGTAAATATGTATATTCTGTAGTGCAAAAACAAAAACCAAAGAGCAAAGTGTACCGGAGTCAAATTCCTTGTTTGTATGTACAAACTTGGCAATAAAGCTGATTCTGATTCTGATTCTGATTCTGATTTATTACATGTAGAAACTTCATGCTCACAAAAATCAACACCAGTTGCGTTGATGGTCTGCCTGCTGACTCCTCTACACCTATAGCCATCACCATTCCAATGGCATAACCTGTCTTGTGTCTTTGTTCTTCAGGCTTAGGTTGTTCCTTCTTTTGAAGCCAAGATTCCAGTTGTTAATACTGGGGCAAAAAGGGTCTCCAAGAAACTGTTTTTGGCAGATAAGGAAGAGTGCGCTTTCTTCACTTTTACAAATTTCACCTACTTTTCTTGCATTATGATTAGGAAAGATTCTCTCTACATCCTTATCTGTGTTGTCAATAAACAGCTAAGCATTTAATGTATGACAAAAGATATCATGAGAAATGTATTTTTGTCACGAGCAAGATCCTTATATTACAATATAATTTCAATAATTGCCCTTTATTCATAAATGTTTGAACATTTTATGACTTTTTGACTTCACAAGACACTACAAAGGAAGAAATTCGACCCATAGATTCAACACGCATTCTAATGTTTGCATTATTGAGGAAGTAAACTCATTAAATTACACTATTCAGATTATTCAATGCCTTTTGTTTTAAAGTCCTTAGAGTTATCTTGAAACTCCTTTCAAAGCAGAGCAGGGTATCGAACAGTTTCAGACTATAGCGACAAAAGACCTTGTTAAAATGACAAAGAACAAGGTTGTGTCGAACAGACCACCTAGGGGCCAGGGAGGGATGGAGGAAGCAACTGCATACTAATTTATTCTTACACGCTCCAAGTGTGTGAGACAGCCCTAAAAGGGATGTCAGGTAGAGTCCTCAAGCTATTCTTGTAAATAAAAAAATACTGCTTTCTGTGTACAACTGAATCTAACCAGAATTATCTCTCAAAGGGATTTTTTTGTAACTAAAAACCAAACCTTTACATTTTCTCTTGTTTTCTGTTACTTTTTATAGGTTTACAGAGTTCCTAGAGCCCTTTGAGAGAGTTATCCAACCGGAGGAGCTTTGGCTCTACAGGAATCCTCTGGTTGAGTCAGACCACATTCCTAAAAGAGTTATGTTTGTAAGTACGTTATGTTTAAATGTTCACGCCTCTCATTACTATCTATAATAATCATATCCATATCAGAAATACTGTTTTTGTTGCAGCTACAGTTTTGTTTGAAATGTTTAGAAGACAAACCATATTGAGAAGGGCATCAATTACTAATATAATAAGTTCTCACTGATGCAGTATGGGCTCAAACAGCAATTTCCACCTACTAACTTTAAAGCCTAAACAAGGTAAAGAAACTGCTGTCAGCATAAAGTTTCTGTTAATTTTTGCAAATTCAAGATTTCTGTCATTGGAAAATGTTTCTAACTCCAAAAATACAAATTTAAAAAGAAATAGTAGTTTTTTAGTGAATTTTAAGATATAACACTTTAACTTTCTAATGAGTGGATATATTAACACTCAGATATATTTGTCATATCGGTGCTCAAGGACTTAATTTATTCCAAGAGTTTGTTTCATGTTGACACACATACAATAAAATAACTATTCCCACCTTATTGCTGTTATTACTGGTGAAAGTATTAATGCAGTTTCCCACTGAGGATGTGCTAATATGTTGAATGACTCACTGCAGCATGATGTCAGCAGCAATGGCTGTAATCACGCTGTCCCAGTGACTGGCAAAATAGTACCAATGCTGTAGCGGAGTAGAGCGTGAAACCTACAACCATCTGTCAACTCAATCCAAAAAGTAAAAAAGGCGACAGGTTGCTACGCACTTGTCTACGGTTTCAAACATACACTCACCGGCCACTTTATTAGGTACACCTTGCTAGTACCAGGTTGGACCCCCTTTTGCCTTCAGAACTGCCTTAATCCTTCGTGGCATAGATTCAACAAGGTACTGGAAACATTCCTCACAGAGTTTGGTCCATATTGACATGATAGCATCACACAGATGCTGCAGATTTGTCGGTAGCACATCCATGATGCAAATCTCCCGTTCCACCACATCCCAAAGGTGCTCTATTGGATTGAGATCTGCTGACTGTGGAGGCCATTTGAGTCCAGTGAACTCATTGTCATGTTCAAGAAACCAGTCTGAGATGATTCGTGCTTTATGACATGGCGCGTTATCCTGCAGGAAGTAACCATCAGAAGATGGGTACACTGTGGTCATAAAGAGATGGACATGGTCAGCAACAATACTCAGGTGGGCTGTGGTGTTGACACGATGCGCAATTGGTACTAAGGGGCCCAAAGGGTGCCAAGAAAATATCCCCCACACCATTACACCACCACCAGCTTGAACCGTTAATACAAGGCAGGATGGATCCATGCTTTCATGTTGTTGACCCCAAATTCTGACCCTACCTTCTGAATGTCACAGCAGAAATCGAGACTCATCAGACCAGGCAACGTTTTTCCAATCTTCTATTGTCCAATTTTGGTGAGCCTGTGCGAATTATAGCCTCAGTTTCCCATTCTTGGCTGACAGAAGTGGCACCCGGTGTGGTCTTCAGCTGCAGTAGCCCATCCGTCTCAAGGTTCGACATGTTGTGCGTTTAGAGATGCTCGTCTGCATGCTTTGGTTGTAATGAGTGGTTATTTACTATTGCCTTTCTATCAGCTCGAACCAGTCTCGCCATTCTCCTCTAACCTCTGGCATCAACAAGGCATTTGTGCCCACAGTACCACTGACTTCAGCCGAAATCCAAGAATCTCTAAAAAGCATGCCCAATAAAAAGGCTCCAGGCCCAGATGGATTTCCCAACAGAGTTTTACAAAGAATTCTGGAATATTTGCCCCAATATTCCAAAGAATGGTGCAGGGTAAATCGAAAAAAAATGCAGACTTCCGCACAAATATAAATTCTGCCAAACATCACTCTCTTGTTTAAAACCAGGAAAAGACCCCAGTACTCCCTTCCAGCTACCGACCCATATCCCTTATTAACGTCGACCTCAAATAATCTGTAAAGCCCTCGCAAAAAGATTAGAAAAGGTTACCCCTCATAATACATCCCGACCAAACTGGTTTTAGTAAAAGGTAGGCATTCATCCACTAATTCACATAGATTACTTAATTTAATAGACTATTTCCTACAGTAAAAATATTGAGACACAATATATTATCTCTGATAATTATCTCTGATATATTATCTAGATGCAGAAAAAGCATTGATAGAGTAAACTGTGAAATTCTGTTTAAAACCTTGACTAAATTTGGTTGTGAAGCTCTTTCATAAACTGGATAAAAAATTATACAGTTCCCCAGCGGCATGTATCAGAACAAATAACCAAACAATCTCTCCCGCTTCTGTCTTCAGAGGGGCAACAGGCAGGGATGCCCACTTTCCCCTTCCACTATTGCTATTTTTATTGAACCACTAGCAGCAGCATCAGACAATCTAAAGGTATTAAAGGCTAAAATGCAGGAATATTGAACATAAAATATGTCCTTTATGCAGATGATGTATTACTCTTTCTCCAGCATTCGCAAACCTCTGTCGCTCAGGTAATTGAATTGATAAATTCTTCCAAGGAATTTCAGACTATTCTATAAATTGGTTAAAATCGACTGTTCTTCAATTAATTGTTCTTCCACAAAATTTTCCTAATATACAACTAAAGTCTGGGGGGGGGGGGGGAAAAAAAATTTATTACATATTTGGGCATCAAGGTGTCTCCTAGATTGCAGATTTAACAAAAACTGAACCACATCCCACTCTAAAAAAAGTGGAAGATGATCTTGCTAGATGGAAAATCTCCTATCCATATCACTCATGCGGCAGGGTTGCCTCAATTAAAATGATGGGCTTGCCAAAAAAATCAATTACTTTTCTCAATGATTCCGAATAACCGTCATCTGACTGTTTCGATCTTTGGACTCTCCATCACTAAATTTCTCTGGAAAGATAAGCCCCCACCTATTAGCCTAAAAACCACTACAAAAGACCAAAGATAAAGGAGGACTAGATCTGCCTAACTTTCATCTTTACTTCTTAGCTAAACAGGCTACATTACATCTCAAAAATGGTTTAAATACAGTCCTCTAGATGAACCCGGCTAGACGTAGAAACAGACATATGCCAATAATATAAGGATTCCGATCTACCATTATTAGCACAAATATAAAAACGGCATGTATGCTTCAAAAAGCTCAACGTCAGCACCTCTCTGACAGCATGGTGGGAATATCTAAAAATGACAGGGTCTTTCACTAATCCCATGCAGACGTACACCCATCTGGAACAATCCTGACATCCTACAAAAAAAATATGATAAATTTTCCATATTGGAGGAGGAAAAGGAATTGAATACCTGGAACATATATTTGAAGGAATTCAGTTTATCCCATTTAACAGACTAATTATGCAATACGGGATGGACAAGAATACATTTTTAGAATATCAACAAATTAAATCTAAGTTCTTATTAAATCTAATTAAATAAGTTCAGTCTTAAAAACATTGGGTTACAACTGCCATCAAGTGTACTAGAGTTCCTAAAACTCAACCCCCCCAAATTAATGTCTAAAATATACAGGACACTGTCTAATATAGATGAATCAATTTCCCTTCCTATTTCAAAATGGGAGGTGGACTTAGCAGTTAACTTTGACCAAACATTCTGGTCTCAGATATGTTCCAGAACCTTTAAACTGACTAGTAAAACCCCAGTTTTTTTTTGCAATTTAAACAATATAAAATCCTTCATAGATGAAACTATTACAGGTCAACGATGTTCGGATGGGCTTGGCACCTTCTAATACCTTGCCTTACACTTGCACAAGTTAATATACCAAGACAACTGCCATCCATGCACTATGGGCTATGTACACCCGTCCAGAGGTTCTGGTGCCTGATATGTGAAGACTTATCAAAGTGTCTGAAATGTAATATTTCACCTTCCCCTTCAATTTGCTTGTTGGGCAACTTAGATGATGTCACCATAGAGGACAAATTCAGTTCACTTGGTCTCCACTGCCTTATGCATCACTAGAAAACTATTTCCTCATGAAACTGGAAAATAAAAAAAACCTTTCCTTAATATCAATCAGTAATAGAATTTTCTATTAGATATATAAGCCTTGGAGACAGCCTCTGCCTCCACGTCAGATCGATCTCTCTGGGCTCCTTTAATCGCTCCATCACGTAGTGGGGGTGGGGCGCCCTTTGCTTCGTCCTGTGTGGCGGGGCGTTTTGTGCGGATTCGGGGGGGGTCGAGTGTCCTGGTTTAACAAGGTTGAGGCATTTTGGGTGTCCCTGGGAGGGGATCGTGGGGGGTCTGGCGAGGGGGCTGGTTCCGGCCGGGGTGGGGTTTGGTGTCTCTTGGGGGGGGGGACATCGCGGTAGCTGCATGCGGTGCTCTCGGGGTTGCCTGCGCCGACGGACATAGGTGATTTGGCTGGTGGTCGTGCTCCTCCTGGGTGGGTCTGGGGTGGGCTTGGGGGCTCGGGGTTCCGGGGCGTTTCGCCCCTCGGGGCTGGGGTCTGGCTGGGCCTGGGGGGTCTTGGGTCCTGGTGGGTATGTAGCGGGGTTTTGGGCTGGTGCATACCGGGCGCCCGGCCCTGGCTTTGGGGCCTTTGGGCATCGGCGGGCATAAGGGCCTCCGAAACTGGTCGGGTAGGTCCCCATCTCATGGCAGGTGCTCTTTCCTTCAAGGAGCACATCTGCTGGTGGGGCGGAGGGATCTGCGGGAGGGGGTGGCTTTTGGGGTTCAACCTGGGTGTCCAATGTCTTACGTGCTCTGGGAGTTGTTTGAATGTTGGGGTGGGTGTAGGTTTCCTTTTGGGTGGGGATGGGTGGTGGCCTTGGATGGGTGTCGGCGTTGTTTGGTCCTGGGTGGTTCCGGCCCAATTTCTGGTTCCTTGTCTAAGGTTCCAGTTGCTGATGCCGGTCCCTTTTCTGTCTAGGGGAGGGGTTCGGAGGGGTCCGCCATGGTTCAGGTGAAGCGGCGGGCCGGGGTGGGTCTGGGGGTGGAACGGTCTTGGCTTCCGGATGGGTTTTGGTTTTGGCTCTGTGGGCTCTCTTGCCTTTTGGGGCCTCGGGGTGGGCCTCCTTGCGGGCTGCTTCGGCAGGGGTATGGGGTCAGGCATGTTCGGGACCTGGATGCTGCGGATCTTCTTTTCGTGGGGGTGCGCTTTCATGGGGACTTTGTTTTGGGGGGCTGGTGGGGTGCACTTGCGCAGTGTGATTTTTGTGTGCAGCTTTTGTCTTCTGGGTGCTCTTTGCTGCATTCCGTCCTCCGCTGTATTGGTGCTGTTGGTGTTTGGGGCGGTGGTCCTGTGCGTGGCGCTCTGACTCCGGGCGTGGTGCGGCAGGGCGGCGTCGCTGGGCTCTGCGCTTGCGTCGGGCTTCTGGCCTCGTACTGGGGTGGGTTTGCCGTTTGCTGGATGTTTCGGGTGGGTTCTGTGGCTCGGGGTTAGCGGTCTTCGCCATGCCCTATGAGTGCACAGGAAGGATTGTTGGTGATGCTGTGGCGTGGGCTGGGGGAATCTGTGGTCCGGCTCGCCTATTGTTTTCTGCTTGGCTGACCTGGATGTTGGTGGGTCTGCGGTCTCTGGATGGGGGTGGGGCCTCCTTGCTGCGTGCGCTGTGGCACCCTTCGGCTTGCTGGGCCCGGTGTCTTTCCATTGGGGCATGGTAGTGGGTGGGCTGGTCCATCGTGGGGTCTGCTTGAATGCCCGGCGGGCCCGCCCGTGGTCTCGGTTCGCCTGACTATGGGGGGGTGGGAGTGCATGTACCTATCCTGGCCTGGAGCTTGCTTTTGGGTAGGGCTGCTGTTTTGGATCGGGCGCGGCTGGTGGCAGCCTCGGTGTTGGAGTGGGATGTGTTTTGTTGCCTGCTTGCCTGGTTGTGGCTGTGGTCTGGTGCCCGGCATCCGGGACTGGGCCACTCTGTTGGCTGTGCCCCATTGGGTTCGGGGGGTGGCTAGGCGTGCTGGTCATGGGCCCTCATTTGCGTGGCCGTATTCTGGTTGCGCTGGGCTGGCTGGTATGCCTCCTTTGTTTGGAGTGGGGCACACTCTTGGCCGCTTGGGCGCTTCTGGCTGGCTCCTTTCTGGTTGGATGGTCGGTGGCTACTTCGGCGGCGGGACTGGTAACGGGGCGGGGATCGGGGTCTGAGGGTCTGGGGGTTCCGGGGGGGGGGTGGGGGGGCTGGGTAGCTGGGGACATTGATCCCGGTTTTCAGTTGGTTCTCGGGGCCTGTAACCTGTCCCTAGTCTTTTGCCGGTGGGATGCGCCTATGCCTCCTTCTTTGTTGAGGACTTGGCAAAACGAGGGTTGCCTATGGGGTCAGCGGGGAGCTGGCTCCTGGGAGGAGCATTTGGCCCCCAGTCCTTCCCTCCCCCATCCCCGGACACCTTCTCTGCGGTCCCATGGCAGCCTGTTCCCCACAATTTTACTGTACAACTTACCACTCTCACTTATAAAACATTTTCACAACATTCACATGTAGGGCTTGGGGGTGGCCGCACTCCATGGCATCAAGAGGGAGGGATATCCCGTATCCTAACCTCTGGTGCCTGCGCTCACCTCTAAGGGTTTTTTTAATTGCATTTAGACATTGAGGTTCAGAGTTGCGGGGGGGGCAGGACCTCTCCCCCCGTTCTTTTTAAACGCACAATACAACAACACGCATCAACACCACATTTGAGCTGGTGGAGGCAGGCTTGGGGTCCTTTCACACCCCCGTTCACTACTTCCCATCTGTGGTCGGAGGCCGGGAGAGGGAGTGGGCCCTCCTTTCTATCAGCTCGAACCAGTCTCGCCATTCTCCTCTAACCTCTGGGATCAACAAGGCATTTGTGCCCACAGAACTGCCGCTCACTGGATATTTTCTCTTTTTCGGACCATTCTCTGTAAACCCTAGAGATGGTATTGCATGAAAATCCCACTAGATCAGCAGTTTCTGAAATACTCAGACCAGCCCGTCCAGCACCAACAGCCATGCCACATTCAAAGTCACTTAAATTACCTTTATTCCCCATTCTGATGCTCGGTTTGAACTGCAGCAAATCGTCTTGACCATGTCCACATGCCTAATCGCATTGAGTTGCTGCCATGTGATTGGCTGATTAGAAATTTGTATTAACGAGCAGTTGGAGTACCTAATGAAGTGGCCAGTGAGTGTATGTTCAAAGCAACAATATTTTGTTGAACCACCTTTAGCTGTAATCACAGCATCACATCTTTTGGTTGTGAACATCAAATCAAATATTTGATGACTCAAGTATTTTTTTTTCTGGATTGCTCTGTATTAAGCTCTATCCATCTCAGCTGTGGCCAGTATTGCTGTCCATATTGAAGAAAAACATCCCCACATATGATGCTGCCACCACCATGTTTCACAGCTTGAATGGTTGGTTAAAGGTTATGTGCTGTGTTAGTTTTCCACGACTCAACGTTTCGTTGACTGAAAAGTCCAATTCTGGTCTCATCCATCCTAAACACCGGTTTCCACATATTGTCCAACATGTTATTCTTCCTCAGTTGTTCTTTGCAGCTCCTCTAGAGTTTTCTTAGGCCTCTTGGCTGCTTCTTTGACAAATGGTTCATGAGCCTTGTAAGAAACTATCTCATATTTTAACAAACAAGGGGGCCTTCTGACATATTGAAATACAGCATCTCCTGCACACATCCTAAGTAAAATTACTGTGCAACGAGTTGTTTGATTTCAGAGCCTCTTTCGTTTGAAGTCATGGGTAATTAATAAATTAGTTGATATGTCTACTTGCTAACTGCACTTTAAAAAATTAAAATAGAATGTGGATCTAGGAACTAGGAATTGGAAATTTATAGCAATATATTTTAAAGGCAATGGTATAAACGCAGTTTTAGTTTCAAACATCTTTGTGCCAATATTATAAACTTTGAGTGTAGTTTTCTGCAAACCAGTGCGGCATTGCTTGTAATGTTCAGTGCGGCATTGCATGTAATGTTTAGTTTTAGGCAAGTTCTACATATTCCCCAGTGAAGTGAATTTGTATCTGCTAACTAAAATGCCTACAGGCAACTCGACTCGACAATGTTTTCAGTTTCGTGGATCTCAACAGTTTTCTTTCATTCATCATTCAGGTCAGAATGTGTATTTTAATGTGATGTTTGACATATTTGACACTTCTTGTAATGAGGGTTACACTGGATTTTAAATGATATTGTGTGAAAATAAAAAAAAATACTAATGAAAAGCATACAAGGCATCAATCTGCACATCTGCTTATTTAACTCACCTCTTTGTGAACTGTTAGAATTTGAGTGACTGGGTCTTCATTCACCCTAGGACTCTTCATACATGACTCACCTTATATGTGCTAAAAAGCTGGAGGACCAGTGACAGGAAGTCGTTTCAAGCTGACAGAAATGACAGTTTAGTATTTAGAACACTTTCTAGATAAGGAAAAGGGAGACCATCTATTAGGGTCTAGTTTTTGCATCTTTTCACAATATTTAGAACTGACCAGTGAGTGAAGTGGGTCAAAACATCATTACAAGATCCTGTATTGATAAACAGATCAAAATAGCCAAATGTGAATAATTACCAAATTAACTAGTGAGCATTTCTGTAAGCATTTTAAGGCGCATTAGTCAATCATAGTGCTGGCAGTCAGGCAAGAATCCTGCATGCAAAAACCTGCAATCTGGCCATTGATCTGCAGAGTTCAATGGCCCTCCAGTCAGACTGTTTAGCTACTGTATATACTCTATTATTCAGTTTCCTTTTTAGCTTTACAGAATTATTGGCAGTTTTTATTAGCTTGGGTATACAATTGATCTTTGGTAAAGACATTTCACTCAATCAGGAATTGAAAGAAACTCAAATGGTGCCCTGGAAAAGAGTCCCAGGTCTTGTCAGCTAGCAGTCACACATTTTTTTTGTGTTTCCACTCTGAAATCAGCCCTGAAGGTTTGGAGAAGTCACCTGGCCATTAGGAAGAGTACATGAATAAGATTTACATGATGCTACATTATCACTCACTGTAACCTTTAGAATGTATGCTGTAGAAGCCTGAGGGCAGCCCCAAGCATCACTTTATTATTATTGCACCAGCCCAAGTGCAAAAAGTGGCAGTTTTTTTGTTTAATCCTCTGATCCTAGAATACAGGCAACACTACTAAAGTAGTTGAGGCAAAAGTCACAAAACAAGCTAATATGTTGATGTTTAAACACTGAAATTAATGTCTGAATATTGAAATCATAACAGTTTGTATTATTATGTAAAAGACATAATGATAATTTCCTGTGGAAACCTAAATGATTCTATTTAGATTTCACAGCTAGCAGACAACTGCTGCCTCACTAATGTTATTATTAAAACTTATTTACATCTATAATGTCACATGGTTTCAAAACAACACTTACTGTATTTTACTAGTATAAAACAACAATGTACTGTATGCTTCTTCATCCAAAAGCTCTAAAGGTTGCCCGGTTTTAACAGTTCAGTTTGGATTTGTTAACACAGGTCTTGGTTTAAATGAACTGAGCTAGCCCACAGCACCCTGGGTTGTAATTTCAATCCTAATAATAATAGATTGAAGTGGCTAATGTCTGAGTTTACGGCTACTAAATAATGGGCTGAAAAAAATAATCCATCACCAATAGGAAGCACTGCTGTTTTGGGTTAGGGGTTTAGGACTAAGGTGTGAATTGTGTTTAGGTGAGATTTAGAATTAGGTATGTACTGGTAATGGTTAGGTGTGAGGTTAGGGTTAGGCCATAGGAATGAATGGCACATTAATGGGAGTCAATGCAAGGTCCCTGTAAAGATAGAAAGACGTAATATATGTGTGTGAGCGGGTGCGTTGAAGTAAGTGTATTTGTGTTGAGTGGGTGCTTGTCCACACATTTGTCACCAGAAGGTGCAAAATTGTTAGAATGGTGGTAAGGGTGGAAAGCTTCTAACAGCTAGTGCCCTATAGCAGCAAAGGGCAGATAGAGTTGTCTTCTGTAGCCCGCAGCATCTTCAGACATAACCCCACAACCCAACCCGCTTCCACATCCTTAGTACAGACCAAGCTCAAAACCTGATCATTCTGGTGGCCCAACACAAGCCTCCAACAGCAAGACTGCCCAGCACTGAGCAGGAGAGACTCCACCAGAGCCCCCGACCCACCATGAAGGAAGCAACCAGCCATGGAAACCAGATGTCTCGCACTGCACATTGCAATGTCTGCGTTAATGTCACAAGATTTGGAGTACTCTAATTCTAAATCATTTTTTTTACTTAGGGAAGACATATAAAACAGTTTTATCTGAAATTAATTAATACATCATGTTGCAAGAAGTGTTGCCTTTGTGCTAAAGGGGGCTCAAATCTTATCTCAAATTAGACAGAAATTCTCTCAGTACTGGCTGGAGGACCCGTGTGAACAATAAAATCGGTTGTTAGGTTTTTTAGTTTGATAGGTTAAGGTCACAGGTTAATGCAGAAGGGCTGTGATGGTTAATCTGTAAAGTGTAATTGCTACCATTTTGTTGTTTTATGTATTTCCTTACAGGCAATTTCATTCCTTACCCCACTGGCAGTGATATTCGTGGTGAAGATAATTCAGAGGACCGACAAGACAGAGATCAAGGAGGCTTGTTTAGGTGCGTAGAGATTTTTCTTTTAAATTGTCATAATTATGCTGCTAAAAATTATGAGATTTTATGTGACATTTCCATTATTCAGTGTTTTTTTTTTGTAAATGCTATTCTTGCCAAATTTAAACGATATTTAAAAGCCTTGGAATTTGAATGGCTTCGCCTGTTATACAGAAAGTTTCTTCCCAGGCTTTATAAGAATGTTTTATGTCTCAATATTAAAAAGATTTCTGTCATTAGAATTTCTTGCAGCTCCATATATTTTTCGTCCCTTTGCCTGAAGCAAACTGGCCAGATATAAGTAGTTCATTAGGCTTAATGCTGCCAATCTTTAAATGCTGTAACCTCTTGTTTCAGTCAGTGTGCCACTAAGGATATTAATCTTATTTACAGTAAAAACTAACTATTTCCTAATTATGAATTTAAAGCGATTTCCTTTATTCTTAATCAGCATCCAATGGTTTCACTAACACAGTTTTTTGCTGCTACTTTCCCTTGAGAGCTAGAAAAGGCATTGGCAATATAAGGCATTAAGAAAGTTTAACACAAATCCAATTAAAGAGACACACAGCGACGAATCAGGTGGAAAGAGAGTGGCTCGGTGCTGCAGGGATTGCATTGCTGTGGAGAATTTAACAAGCCCCTAACCGCCTGCAGAGAAGGCCTTCGACAAGCCACTGGAACTCAGGGGAACAAATTACAATTAAAGTCAGGAGGATTATACTGTATGTTTGACAGGTTTCTGTAGGATCTGAGTTTTAAGGAAGGCATTAAACAAATATTACTATTAATGAGACAGAAAAATCTGAAATGAATTATTATTATTATTGTTATAAGTTGTTTTTGTTTTGTTGTTATTTTTACACAATGATAGACATCCGTTTTTCAGGTCAGAAAATGTAGCTGTCTCATTATTCTTCAAAATGTTTTGGCTTGAAAGGTGTCCTGTAGGGGTTTGTACTTCAGAGACACAAATCAGATTTTAGAACATAATTAGTTTTAAATGGATTGTGCTTTGAAAGTTTATTCTTTTTACTCAAATGAGTACTTATGTTTTCTGATATACGGTATTGCATTCTTCTTTTATACACACTCTGTATTCTAATGTGGGGTGCAAAGGAAAACGTTTTGATACGTTGTCTAATATTCTTTTAGCATTCCAGAAGTCATGCTGCTTAATTACTCGATTATCTGAGTCAGAATATAATGAAGCCATCTGAGGGTCATATTTCCCACACGACTACACATAGAGAATAACTCAAAGATGAATCTGTAGAGCTTCCTACTGTTGTGATTTTGAAGTTGAAACACAATTTATCATCATCAGAGTGTGAGATCACAGGGCATGCAGACATATTATTAAATTTATTTGTTGTGTTAGGAAAAATGGACAGTTGTATGGATTTGAGCAGGTTTTCTGAGGATTAAATCTTTATGGCTAGATGATGGGGTCAGAACATCTGGTCCATAGAAGGAACTATGGGGAACAGGCAGGAGGGTCATGAGTGGCCATGGCTCACTAATGCACACAATGAGATAATGCTGGTCTATCTTGTCTGATCCAACAGACGTGCTACTGTAGCTCAAATGGCAGAAAAAGTTCATAATACCTCTGATAGAAAGGTGTCGGAATACACAGTACATCACATGTGTTTTGTACAGCTATACAGACCAATCAGGTTGACCATACTGAGGGCTTTCCACTGCTGAAAAAGCCAGAAATGGGCTCATGAACATAAGAACTGGACAACAATGGAACAAAATGGTCTATTCTGATGAATCATGTTTCCTTTTACAACCAATGGATGGCCAGGTCCACATAATACACTGGAACACAAGGCATTGGGATGCACAAAGAAAGAATGCAAGTCGACAGAGGCAGTGTAATGCTTCAGGAAATGTTCTGCTAGAAAAACGTGGGTCTTGCTATCCATGTGGATGTTTCTTTCACATTTGCCGCATACCTAGGCATTGGACACAATGTCTCCTCTTACATGGACACAATATTCCCTGATGTCAGTGGCACATTTAATCAGAATAATACACATTGCCACAGAGCAAAAATTGAGTTGTTGAGGAGCATTACAATGAGTGAATTGACCTTCAAATTCGCCAAATCTCAATCCAAGTTAGCATATGTGTAATGTTCTGGATAAACATGTCCAAAAAATAGAAGCCTCACCTCAAAACTTACAGGACTTAAAGGATCTGCTGCAAAGATCTTTGTGCCAGATCACAGCACACCTTCAGGGGTCGAGTGGAGTCTATGCTAATTTGTCAGGGGTGTTTTGGCAGCAGAATGGGGACCGACTCAGCATAAAGCAAAAATTACTAGTCAGTGCTGGAAGCACAGATGAGCTAGATAGGAGGGAGGAAACTGAAAGCTTATTACAAATGATGTCAACACTATAATATTATTGCCATCACATGATTTTATAATATCATGCAGCCCTTCCCAGATGCATTCAGATCAGATCCTGAATCCAATCCTGAAACAAAATTTCTGACCTTTGCACCTACTTGCAAGGCAGAGAAGCAAAGGTTCTACACTAAGTTCAGCATAGATTGCGCATGCAGTGTGAAGTTGAAGGATTAGCAGCCTATGTCCTAAATGCTGTAGAGAGGAATGCCACATCTATCCCGAATGCTACTGAGAAGTGTGTTGCCCCTCAACACCCTCACCTGTAGACTGTGTGCATGAAACATCTTAAAAATATATGTCACTGTTATCTGCAAACCTTAAATGTTATTGGAATTGCAAAGATAATGATAAAAATGAAAAAATAAAAAAACAATGCCCTGCTGCACACTATCCAATGTTTTCCAGTGAAACAAAGGATGGATGGATGGATGGATGGATGGATGGATGGATGGATGGTTGGATGGATGGATGGATGGATGGTTGGATGGATGGTTGGATGGATGGATGGATGGAAAGCCTTGTAACCATAAAGCGATCAAAAAGGAAAATATTTTGTTGAAGACTATTCAACAAATATGTGTTTTTTAATTTTCAAGGTTAAATCAAAATTCACAGACTGTCAAACAGTTTTAGGAATGTGTCCATGTACAGCATTACAAATGGACCATTCCAATAACACCTCCACAGGCTTGGAATCATAAAAGAAACAAAGTTATGTGTCAGGTTAATCAAAACTACCTTTAGTTTGGTTCTTCAAAATTTCCTTAATACATTACTGACCAATGGGAAGTAATAGACGGTTTAATATGTTCAAGAAAGATGGTGGAGTAAGAAGTAAGAAGTAAGTAGAATAAATCTAAAACAAATACCATTAAACATGGTAGGTTTGCTAAAATTAACAAGCAGAAAAATAATATTGACACTTGGATTACTTGGCGGCTCAGGGAGATAATAGATTTAAAAGCTGGAAATGCAGGATAAACTTCGTTCAACTGTAGTCGACTGGGATTGACCTATAAGGGCAGGTACTCTCCTCCAATTATGAGAACCAGTGGTATTCTTTATAGATAATTAAGTGCACATTCAGTTTCAGTTCAGTGCCGACCTGCCGGCTGACCTTAGTGCTTCCTGTTTCCCATCACAATGAGGCATTTATTTCTTTCACAGTAAGATTTTGCCTGTGGCAATCTTTCCTTGTGGGGAAATTCCCTTGATGTTTTCTCCCTGTTAAGCTGCATGAATAGTGATAATAGCAAACACTTTGTGCATGACTAATGCTTTATTTGCCTAGGGCTTTATTTGGCTTTCAAATCCATTTTTAAAATTACTTAGATGAAGATTTTATGATTTGTATAACGTAGGATGCAGTACCAACAACAATAGATAAAATTACAAAGTGCATCCAGTTTGACCTGCTGGTTTGTTGTGCTTTAAAGCATCTGAGCATTTTGACTCCCCTACTTTCTTATTTGCCATTTTTCAAGAGTAGGTGCAGAAAAAAAACTTTCTAAATACTGCAAAGGTAAAATGTGTAGCTTGTTATAAATAGCAGGTAAAATATCTAGAGTCAGCTTCTGTAAACACAAAATTCTGCTGCTTTATTTAGTTTATTTAGTACAAAATCCTGCGTAATGCAACGTTCTGTGGCACTTTAAAAAGTGACAATACAACAGAGAGGAGTCACAGCTAAACTCTGCTATTTGGGAACATTATTCACCTAATGATTCAATACCTTGTAGAACCACCTTTATCAGCAAATACCCTACCGGTTTTCTGGAGGAATTTTAGCTGACTGTTTTACACACTGTAGCTTCATGACTTACTTTTAGACAAATGACCTTTTGACTCAAGAATGCTTTTGTAAATAGAGGAGTTCATGATTGACCCACTGACAGCAAAGGGCCAAGGACTGTGTCTGCTAATCAAGGCCAAACTCTCAACCCTTCACCACCCTGCTCAGCAGTTGTTATGGTCCGTTTGAACTGATATGTGTGTTTGGTTTTCATCAAACAATGTCCTGCAGTTTTTGTTCAAACATTTCTATTTGTCCAAGAGACATTTACCTACAAGTGGATCAGTCGGATGTTGTGCTCTCATATTCTTTTTAAAGAGAAGAGGTTTTCTTCGGGCAACCATCTTTCAATATAAGCTTTTCTAAGCTTACTGAGGCCTTTGCAGCCTGAAAAGGAGACCTTAGATTCAGTAGAATTTGTAGTATTGGACAGTCCTACCTTGGTGTCACTTTGTAGGGACACACTTCTGGGAAGATTGGCAACTCTGTTAAACATTTTCATCTTGTGAAGAATGTTCTCTGTGTGTTATGATCAATGTCATATTGTTTAGAAATAGCCTGAAAACCAGTCTCTGATTGATGGAAAGCAGCAGTTTGCTGGTGTCATTCCTTCTTGAGATCATGATACGACACACCTATGTACTTCAGAGAAGTAAACTGCCAAAACAACTGCTGGTCACACTGGTTAATTATTAATTAATCAAATACAATGCATAGATGCACGTGGCTTCAATTTTGCATCTTAAATTTCATGGAGGCAAAAAAGATGTATTCAGTATATTCTGCACTGTTTTTTTAATATTGGTGTTGTTTAAAACATAAACCCAAGAATTAAAAGAGGGTGTACTTTCTTTTTACCATGAATGTACTCTGAACTGAATTTGAAGTAAAGAAAGCTAACACCGCTTGGAGTGAGAAGATGCAGAGCAGTCTGCCTTCAATGGAGATCTGTTGCGCAGAGGGACAAGATTACTTTGAACAGACATCAAGAAGATAAACATCCCTGGCAAGAAACTGAGGCCCATGTTCCATAGGAGAGTGATAAGACTTGATGATCTGGTGAGGACTGGATGAAAACTCATGCGAGATTTACTGCGATGCCCTGAAAAGGTGAGAAATCGTATGTAGAACTATACAGGGTGAAGATAACACACAACCTCAAACAAAGAATGATAAAATTCCTCGAAGTCATTATCACCGATGCAAGCAAATTTTTCCAAAACAAGAAAAACAACACAAAGATCCTGTCATGATAAAACTACATTTATTGTCTTCAGGAAATAAGAGCCATGAGAAAAAAATCAAGCCCTCCCATTTTCAGTTCTTCCTGAATGCATACGCTGATTTTTGTGGGTAAAAATGCCTGGTTGTTTCCTTCTTCATTTACCTCCTTCCTCAGATGTACCGACCATTTAGTATTACCAGCAAATACCTAGCCTCGCAAAATATGATTGGTTGAGATCTAGAGACTGTGGAGGCCATTAGAGTTAATGCCCAAGTAACCAGTTTGAGATTATTTGAGCTTTCTCCTGGTGGAAGTAGCTATCAGAAAATGGATACACTGTGACCATTAAGGGATGGACAAGGTCAACAACAAAACTCAGGCTGGCAAGTTGGCTTCACCACATCTAGATAACTAAATGCATTGAGTTGCTGCAATGTGAGTGACTGATTCACTGGTGAGTGTATTTTGTATTAAACCAAGAGTGCGAAACCTACCAGAACTAACCATGCTAAAACTAAGAGTGATTCTTTTACTACAGAAACACTGTGCATGCTGGAAATGTCAACCTCATCTGTTTCATTTCTTTCAACGATGAGACAATGTAAGCTTTCTTTTTATATGTCTCTATTATTTCCTCAGCTGTGTCCCTGGCACTTGCTTTGAATGGAGTCTTCACAAATACAATCAAGCTGATTGTTGGCAGGTATGCTAAACAAGCCATTTCAAGACACTGTCAGTGATTCTCAGTTTGAAGTTAATCTCTAATCACAGATGTTTTAGACCTAAAATAGTAGCTGTTCTTCAATAGATTGTAATCATCGTTCAAAATGAAAATTATGTGTAATTTTCAGACCAAGGCCAGACTACTTCCAGCGCTGTTTCCCAGACGGCCAAAGTAATGCAAAGATGCTGTGCACCGGGGAGCCAGAGTTGGTCTCGGAAGGACGCAAGAGCTTCCCCAGCAGCCATTCCTCATGTGAGTATCAGGAAAGAGAGATGACACAAATCAACGCCAGCAACTGCAAAACAATATGCAAAGATATCAGATCTCTCACACTAACTTATTAAAATGGTGTCAGCTTTCCAATCAGTTTGAGCTTGATGCTTTGTCCTAATTAGAAATGTCTACGTGCTGACTGATTGTGCTCAAGATATTTTTTATTGTTGCCAAAGATGTAATATGAAGGCCCCGAGGAAGCTTGTCATGAATGAGTCCAGCATATTTCACTTTTGACATACGTATGTGACAGTTGATAATACACTCTGTGTTTCACCTTCATCTGACCTCCTGCTGTGCTCAGCTGCACAAACCAGGGAGGAATGCTGGGCATTTTGGGCCTAGCAAGCTGTTTCCACCCCAGCATGTTGCTAAATTATTCACGTTTTATTTTGGTGCAAAGGAGGTGACTGGAGGAAGGTTTGTTTGCTATGGTCCATGCAGATGGTGCACAGGGCTGTGGACAGTGGAGATGTTCTTATCCAGTGTTTCGGGTTGCATTTAAATTCTGATTTAAATGTAAATATCTGACAATATCACTATTTCCCAATCCAGAATACTTAAATATTTATGTTGTTTTAAGGTATGGTCTTAATTAACTGGATCGTTATGAGGGATAAAAGCATGATGATTGGGACAGCCCTACTCAGCACCAAACAAACTGATGTTCTATATTTTCTCCCTCTAATCTCTAAAATATCTCCAAATAAAGTAATGCTAACAGGCACATTGTCTGTAAACAGTCTGCTTGCTGTAGAATAAGAACTCAGTCTTCATAACAAGCTCCATTAATTTCTGAACTAACCTTGAACTAAACCTATGTTACAAATCTGACAAATATACATTATATAACCAGAAGTGTTTACTTCTCTGCTTTCACACACATATCTATCCCATTCTTAATCCAAAGGGTTTAATATGTTGTCCGCTCACTATTTGCAGCTTACATTGTCTCAACTGCTCTGGGAAGGCTTTCCACAATGGTTAGGAATGTATTTATGGTACTTTTTCAACATTGTTGTAGAGAAGCATTGGTGAGGTCGGTCACTGATGCTGGACAAGAAGCCTTGGCTTCTATCGGGTTGAGGCCACAACTTTGAACAGACGAATCAAGTTCTTGTACACCAAACTCATACACGTCTTCAAGCTTTGTGCACAGAAGCGCCGTCATGTTGGAACAGAAGGAGGCCAACCCTTAACTAATCCTACCAAGGTGGGAGCATGAAATACTTTGAATTATCTTGATATGCTGAAACATTAAGAGTTCCTGTCATTGGAAGTAAGCGGCCAAGCACATGATCTGTAAAACAGCCCCACACTATAATTTCCTCTGCAATGAAGCTTTTGACACAATGCAGTCGAGCATGTGCCCGTCTCCTGGCAAAACCAAACCAGGAATCAGATACAGAAAGACCCGGAAGCAGGAAGATGTTGACCTCGGCACATCTGTTGACCCCCACTGAGTGAACCCTACAACTTTCACAAGTATTTGTAGAATCATTCTGTATGCTTTGGTATTTGGGTTTTATATACCATGAAAAGTAATTGGCACATGTGAATTTGCTTGTTCTTGAGGAAGGATTACACAATCTGCCAAAACATCTGCAGTAACTCAGGATCCTGACCTCTGGGTCAGTGGCCTTTAACAGAACCAAGAATAATGATAGTGTTGTTTGATCAGAACAGTCAGATCTCTAGCACAGTTGCAACTGAAGAAAAACATTTTTCAAAAGATCTTTGGATGCTTTAGCGCCTCTCAAAAATAAATGTATTGATTCTATTTTTTCTTTGAAGCCTTTTTTCTTTGTAAAAACTATCTCTACACGGTGCTGGCAATTTAATTACATTTGCCTTTGTTCTAGGTCTTATGAAAAATGAAAGACATCTTTAGAGAAAGAAATCTCCTCTGTTGTGAGATCTATACTGTGACAGATTGATATTTATATCTAAATGTTTGTTTTGTTCACATACCTATTACAGCTCCGTGACATGCTCATCCACAGATACCAAAGCAATCAGGTTGAACACACAGTAAAAAAAGTTGTCTTTTGCTGCAGGATTTGTAATGTCTTGAGAATATTTTATCATCACGGTGTGAACCTGACTTCCTTAAACTGCAGCCATCAGATCAAACATGCCGCTATTGTGTAACAATAACACACCCAGACATCAGATGCCTTACCCATTTAAACTTTTGATAGATTTTTATATCTGTTTTAGTCAGATTTCAAATTGAGGTTTAATGCTTGTGGCTCCTCAGAACACCCTCTTTAAGAATTAAAAGCTTTGAAGTGCTCACTGGTTCCCATTAGAGATACCAAAGAGGGACAACACAGTACTTTGTCACAGTAAAACCTCAAACTTCAATGCACCTTTTGAGATTTTATATGGCAGAGCAACACAAAGTAGTCCACAGCGTGTGAAGTGGAAGGAACAGGAAGCATGGCTTTTAATGGTTTTTTTTTTTACACATTTTTATACTGCTCCCTTTGTCAGTACTTTGTAGAACCACCTTTTACTGTAATTTCAGCTACGGTCTTTTGGGTTGGGTATAGAACATTCTTCTTTGCAATATTGCTCAAACTCAGGTTATGCTGGGAACACACTTTAACAGCCTTCACAGATTTTGAAAAGACTTGGAGTTCACAGTGAGATAGGTTTCAGAAGATTTTTGTTTCACTACTGAAGGACTGAGGATCAAAAACTACTTCTGTTGACAGATCACCGATTACAGGATTTATCACACCAACTAAAACCAACCGGACACATCAAACACACAAGGGGAACAGTTTGAAGAGTAAATAAGTACACCAGCAGGTGTTGGTAATATAAAGTTATTCTGAGAATTTGGACAGACTTTATCTGTTCCACTCCCTTCTTTGCTTCCTTTTTATCTCTATGTTCTGTCTTCATTGCAGGTTAATTGATAGTTTGTGTTATTTCCACTGTTGCTTTGCCTTTCGGAAAATGTTATATAGTTACAAGTACAGCTTCCAAGATAAAAAGGGAAATTAAAAAGTCTCACAGCTGATGTCATGTTTCAGCCATGTCACACTCCTCCTTTTACACTAACACATTTTTGCAGCAACATGCCATGTCGACTGAGTACTAATCTATAATGTGAACTTGGCTTAAGATGCAGAGTGAACATCAGTTTTGCCTCTGATTCTGATTTGGACTAAAGTCAGAAGTTTCATTGGGCAATTCTAACATAAAAATTTATTTTGACCTAAGCCATTAAATTGCAGCTCTGGCTGTATGTTTAGGGGCATTGTATTTGAAGGGGAATCTCCTGTCCAGTTTCAAGACTTTTGCAGCCTCTAAAATGTTTTCTTTTGGGACTCTGATCAGCTTTCTTTCCTCTGCTAAAGAGAAGCATCCTTGCATGATGATGATGCAGACTTCATTTTTTAAATTGGTGATGGTGTGTTTGGGGTAATGTGCAGTTTTCCCCCACATAAAGCATTTTGATGCAAAACCCAAGCCTCTTCTTTCAAATGTTTACTGTGTCGCCAACATGCTCTGTTGACTCATTTTGGCTTTCTTTCAACAATGTATTTGTTCTTCAAATGTTAGATTTCCCATCTAAGCTGTCATTCTCTGCAGATCTTCTGGTCTTAAATTTCTCTAATTTATCCCTGGCCTGTGTCAGGATCTGCCATTTTGGGTTTTGTGTTTGTTTACTTTTTCAGTTAGGTGTTTCTGTTCCTTCTGGTTTAATAGTTATGTTTATTTATTCCTTCTGTTATCCTGGTGTTTATTCCTTATGGTTATTTCCCTTCTTTGGTTTTATTTAGTTTTACTTTCTTGCTTAGTATTCTTGTGCTTGTTTACTTTTAGATCTTTCCATGTCCTTAGATTTAGTTTCTTCTAGAGTTACTATTTATGTTCTGTTCAGTTTCTCGTTCCCTGCTTTGCTCAGTTAGTGTTTCCCTTCAGATCTGTTTCCCTGAGTTTGTGGTTTAGTTTAGTTTCTCCTCATGATCCACGTCTTAGTTTCCCCATAGCCATAGTAACCTATTTCCCTCAGTTCCCTACACCTGGTCATCACACCTGTCAGTACTCACCCTGACTACCTGTCTCTCCTTCCCATTGTCTCACTATTCAGTGCCCTCTGTATAAAGCGCACCGGTTTCACTTGTTCCCTGTCGCCGCATCCTGGTATGTTCCTGAGTCCCTGCCTGTATAGTTCCTGTTCTGTTCCTCTACTTGTCCTATACGTCTTAGTTATTTGGACCTGAACTTCTGGCCTCTGTCAACTCTGCTCATCGAGCCTAACTAATAAATAATGAATCTTAACCATACCTTATGGCTCCCGAGTATCTCCCTGCATTCTGGTCCAACTCCTCAAACACAATTTATGACAGCCTGTGTTTGTGCACCTTGGTCTTCATGATGCTGTTTGTTAGCTAATGTTGCTCAATAAACCTTCTGGCCTAGACAAAATAGCCAAATTTACACTGAAATTAAATTAAAAACAGCTGGACTGCATTTGATTAGGTGACATTTGAAGATAATTGATTGCATGTGATTTTAGTTATTGGTATACAATTAAATAAGGCTGAAGACAAATGCATGCCACACTTTTCTGACTGTTTTCAGGAGGTAGCAATAATTTTACAAGACAGTTTGCAGGAATTGACACATACGTTTAGATATCTGCACAATTCTTGCTTTCAGATTTTTGTGCTTTTAAGCACACAAGATGTTTTATTACATTTTATAGTCTTTAGGGGATCTCACCTATCTCTGATGATATTTCTTTTCCTCTGCATTATAGCAAACAACATACCAGGATTGGCTGAGACATTTTCCTGAAAGAGAAAAACAAAGCAATAAATACCAGTTAGCAGCCATATAAACAGTGCTAAAAGCAAACAGAACCTGAAGCAGTTGCTGCTATGCTACACATCCTATTCATATTCTTCTCATCATTCCCCCTGATGCATACAAAGCCAAATGATGTTCTCAACTAATATACTCTATTAAAAGCAATCTCCCATCTTTTCCATTTGCATCCTCTTTAACGCCTAAATTAATCCTTTGACCAGATTAATTATCTGCATCTTGCCTTTCACTAATGCACCGCCACTTATATTCAATTAGCCGAAGATTACAATGTCTATCTTCATATTAGCTCAGTATCAAGAGACTGGTATCTGCTCTTCTGTTTCTGCCAGTCAGGTAACAGAATAAAGCAGCTTTTATTCAATGCTAATACAGACTTTCTGTTGATTTTGTATGTGTTAATGGGAGAAGCAGCCTCAGGCACTAAGTGGTTGTTTAATATGCAGTTTTTCTGGTGAGAGTTAGTAGAGATGTCCCACAGGTTATGAAAAGGGTCAAAGATCAGAACTGATGGGATGGGCTGGCAGAGACCAAGAGATGGAAAGCATAACAATACCCCTTTCTTCTTTTGAGTGTGGCATCAAAAGTGACAGATTTTTCACAAAGTAGCACATAAGAAAAATGAATCTAATACTGAAAAACTAATGGCGTCCTCATCAAAGTTGGAATATATAATTTCGATGGTAGGGTGGTGTTGAGCATCATATTACAGCAATATAAATGTATACTTTTAACAGAGCATGGGACAAATATGGGAAATGCATAAAGGTATCTGAATAAAAGCATAAAGAAGAGGCCTCATCAGTCATATACCCTTTCTCATCACCCTGTTGTAATTATGGATATGAATATATTATTTAATATTTATATTAATATTTTAATATTTTATCAGATAATATTTCGGTCTGTTAAGGGTTATCCTGTGAATACCAGCCAGATGGTATTAGGACAAAATTGAAAGGGGTGAGACAAGCTCTGACATTATTGAACAGCAAAACTGCACACATATGGAATGAATTCACACAATTTCTTAAAATACAATAATTTATTAACAAAAATAAGTCAATTCAAAGTCAAACATATTTCAATCAACAAACTCTTTACCAAGCTAAAACAACTAAACTACCAAGCAGAATGAAAGAATAAGGAAGACTAATGGGTTATGTACAATATAAACAAGTTGATCAAAGATGGTTGAAAACCATGACCAAAAGAGTGATGCAACATTACCATGCAATGTTATTTATGTCTGAGACCCAAGGATTATCTTGAAGAATCTGGAAGTGAAGTTAAGTTAGTCTTGGACCTAACTTAAGCAATAATTGATATACCTTTAAACAATCATTCACGACGCAAGATCAGATAAAATATTATTTAAATAAAATCAGATTTTAAAGAATGATTTGCTGAATAAAACCAACCTTCTGGATGACCAATTCTCAACAGTGTTTAATAAGCTGCCTTTATTTATTAAAATAATATTTAAGGAAATATTATTTTGAATAAGAACCAAATCTTTGAGAAATGGGCTTAATTGTGTTGCTTAGCTATCAAGTTTAGCAAAATAATATTTAGGGAAATATTATTTCACTGGATTGAAAACCAACAACCCTTTTGGGTAAATGATCTTTAGTAGACAAGCACGTGTTCTTAGCTGTTAGCGGTTGGAGCTAACAAAAGAAGCTTATAGCTTATCACCTGAATCAAACACATACCTTTAAAATACCATTTTAAAATCACCCTTGTCTCAACTTAAAACACACAAACACAGAACACATAAACTGAGCACGTGTGCTGAACAGATAATCTGCTAGCACTAAGATAGCTGAGTTTTCAACACAAACAAAACCAAACATCATAAAACAAAAAATGTTTAGATTATTTCACTCTAAACTACTTCTCTCTCTGCCCAAAACACAACATATTATGTGAACCGTGCTGAGGAAAAGTTGTCCGGGGCGATGAAGTTGAAGAAAACATCCACAGTAACCAAAGGGTTAACTTGCTAACATCCGTAGCTGTGGGGTGGGGCGGCTCGCTCTGTCGGCCAGCCAAACTGCACGTTACTGCTGTAGCCACAGTGATGCGGTCCTGTTGTCCTTCCTTCAGATTGGAAAAACTGCTCCACTCCAGGGTCTCTGCTGGGAGCTCTCTGGAACACAGTTTGCTTCTGTAGACCTCAGAGAGAAAAGTCAAGCCACACACTTAATTACCCCCGTTCATGAATGAATACCGGATACACAAACAGCAATTCATTCCTACTTAACTTGGTGCATATGATCGCATGATCGTATGACACTCTTGGATCCAGTTTGAAGAGTTATGTCTGTTTGCCGGCAAAGAGACATTAGCGCGCTGTGTCTCTCCGTCCAGTTCCTCTGGGGACCTGCGTGGAAGAGGTCAGTTTGTTGCAAAAGCGGGGTTTTTATTCGGACAGTGACGCCACGGAAGTCTGCTGTTACCCCCATTTCTGGCTGTGCTGGAAGTAGGTTAATGCGGTATATTTTGAAAGTTCCAGAAAAGTTCTTAATGGGCTTTCATTTTGTAACCGTGGCAGGGGTCCCAACAACCCTTCAAAAACTGCCTTTAGTTTGAAAATAATTTCTACCTCAGGACTTTTTTGTAGCACTAGTAGCCCTTACTGACAGTAACAAGAAAGGAAATGAGCAGAGAGAAAGGGAAAAGACATGCAGCAAATGTCTCTAAGTCGAGAATCGAACCCAGGACAGCTGCATCAAGAACTATAGCCTCTGCATATGGGGTGCCCAGTCTACGCTACACCACGCGATCCCCCAGGATCATAAGATGATTGTATGTGAATAATACTTCAGTCTTAAGCGAAATTTGGCTTCATAGGAGAGAACAACTTATGGCTCAGGGGTGTGGAAACAATAAAGTTTATACCACAGCAATGACAGCTTTTGGAGACTCAGCAGCAAGGAGCATAGAGTTCCTTAGGAAAGAAAACAAGTCGCTTCATTTAGTTTTTTTTTTTGATTTTTTTGTCTTTTGTCCATACAAAGTGTCTCCTGAGGTCTGCAGATCATTTTACTAAATATCAATAACTGCATTTTGCCTCCATGTTTACCCATGATAATTAGCTGCTATTTGTTGTGTAGTCCAGCGTTTTATGGTGGCTCTTTGTTTCAAAAATTTTTGTTTTTCTATTCCACTTTTAGTCTGAAGCAGCTGTTGACTACTGGGCACAACACACAACACATTTGAAGACTATAGGCTGGTCTGCCTTGTTTTCAAGTTACTGCTCTTAAACATTTCTTCCGACTTCCACCACCTCACTGGAAAAAAAACACCATTTGAATCTTATATTCAAATCCCCTTATAAATTCACAAGCTGGATCATATTTCATGCTTTCTTACATGTTCTTGACTTCAGACATGGAAATGAATACAATGTTAATATGGTGAGCCACAAGCACAAACATAACTTCTTGAAAGGGAAAAATATGTTTTTAATCATTGAATATAAGCAGTTATTGCTATTTCTAGGATTGTATTGCTTACAAACCTCACTTGTTTATTTTTCAATTTCAATTCAGTTTATTTATATATTCAAATTGAATAAAAAGTTTTTCTATCTAAGGAAACCCAGCAGATTGCATCGAGTCAGACTTGCAGCATTCACTCCTCCCGGATGAGCATGTAGACAGTGGACAGTCACTGGCGTTGACTTTGAAGCAATCCCTCATACTGAGCATGCATGTAGCGACAGTGGAGAGGAAAAACTCCCTTTTAACAGGAAGAAACCTCCAGCAGAACCAGGCTCAGTGTGAGCGGCCATCTGCCACGACCGACTGGGGGTTAGAGAGAACAGAGCAGAGACACAAAGAGAACAAAGAAGCACTGATCCAGGAGAACTTTCCATGGGAAGGAAAAGTAAATGTTAATGGATGCAGTTCCTTTAGACATTTCACCTAGAAAGAAAGAACAGATAAACTCAGAGCCAGTTTTCATATAATTAGTCAGAGTAAAAGCTCAGTCAGTTGCTATGTCTAGGAGAGAGAAAGGGTTAAACATTGAAAGACAGGGCCATGTGGATCATCGGTAGAAGGTGAGCATTTAGTTGTTGCCAACAGAAGCTTGGACGATGATCCTCTCCAGAAAGGTGTCACAGGTAGACACAGAGTCAGGCCAGTTTTAGCTACTAGGAAGAGAAAAGAGAGAGAACAAAGTTAAAAGCTGAAATTACAGCAAATAATGCAAAATTGGAAAGTAGTGTGAGAATCTAGCAGAGAATGAAAGTGGTCATTATGTCCTCCAGCAGCCTAAGCCTATAGCAGCATAACTACAGAGATAGCTCAGGATAACCTAAGCCACTCTAACTATAAGCTTTATCAAAAAGGAAAGTTTTAAGCCTAGCCTTAAAAGTAGACAGGGTGTCTATCTCACGGACTAAAACTGGGAGCTGGTTCCACAGGAGAGGAGCCTGATAACTAAAGAATCTGCCTCCCATTCTACTTCTAGAGACTCTAGGAACCACCAGTAAACCTGCAGTCTGAGAACGAAGTGCTCTGTTAGTAATATACGGACTATTTAGATCTCTGATGTATGATGGAGTTAGATCATTAAGGGCTTTATATGTGAGGAGGAGAATTTTAAATTCTATTCTGGATTTAACAGGGAGCCAATGAAGGGAAGCTAAAGTAGGGGAAATATGATCTCTCTTTTTAATTTTCATCAGAACTCTTGGTGCAGTATTTTGAATCAGCTGAAGGCTTTTAACTGCATTTTGTGGACATCCTGATAGTAAAGAATTACAATAGTCCAGCCTTAAAGTAACAAATGCATGGACTAGTTTTTCAGCGTCACTCCTGGATAGGATATTTCTAATTTTGGCAATGTCCTGGAGGTGAAAGAAGGAAATCCTAGAAACCTGTTTAATATGGGATTTAAATGACATCTCGTGGTCAAAAATAACACCAAGGTTTTTTACTTTATTATTGGAGGTCAATTTAATGCCATCCAGGTTAAGTGATTGACTGAGCAGTTTCTTTTTCAAAGACTCTGGTCCAAAGACGACAACTTCTGTCTTGTCTGAATTTAGAAGCAGAAAATTTAAAGTCATGCAAGTTTTTATGTCTTCAAGACATGCTAGTCTATCTAACTGGTTGGGCTCATCAGGATTTATGGAGAAGTAAAGCTGAGTATCATCAGCGCAACAGAGAAAATGTATCCTATGCTGCCTGAATCTGTCAGAAAAATAAGATTTAAACCAGTCTAGCGCTGTTCCCCTGGTCCCCACAGCATATTCCAGCCTTTCTAAGAGAATATTATGATCGACTGTATCAAATGCAGCACTGAGATCTAACAGAACCAGTACAGACACAAGTCCATTATCTGAGGCAATAAGAATATCATTAGTGACTTTCAGCAGAGCTGTTTCAGTGCTATGATGAGCTCTGAAGCCTGACTGAAACTCTTCAAACAGGTCATTGCTGTGTAAATGCTCACACATTTGATTAGCAACTATTTTCTCAAGAATTTTAGATAAGAACGGAAGATTGGATATCGGTCTGTAATTTATTAAGTCATCTCGATCAAGCGAAGGTTTCTTAAGCAAAGGTTTAATTACAGCTACCTTAAAAGCCTGTGGTACATATCCATTTACAAAGGATAGGTTAATCATACCTAAAATGGGGCTGGTAATCAGAGGGAACACTTCCTTAAATAATTTGGTTGGGATTGGGTCTAACATACATGTTGAAGGTTTAGATGAAGCAAATATTTCTGATAACTCAGGAAGCTCCACAGGATCAAAACAGTCCAAACACAGATAAAGTTATTTCCAATGTAGTCTCACTTGCTGAGGATGAAGTAATCATCTTCGGGAGTATGTCAAAGATTTTATTTTTAATAGAATCATTTTTATTTAAGAAGAATCTTACAAAGTCATGACTACTGAGAGCTAAGGGAATGGATGGCTCAACAGAGCTGTGACTGTGTAAGTTTAGCAACTGTACTAAAGAGAAACCTAGGATTATTCTTGTTCTCTTCTATTAATGATGAGAAATAAGCTGTTCTAGCTTGGCGAAGTGTCTTTTTACACAACAGTAGGCTATTTTTCCAGATTAAGTAGGAATCCTCTAGGTGTGTACAGCGCCATTTTCTCTCCAATTTTCTCACATTGTGCTTTAAAGTACGCAGCTCTGAATTAAACCAGGGAGCCTGCCTCCTATGAATAATTACCTTCTTTTTCAAGGGGGCTGCATTGTCTAATGCATCACGCAATGATGAAGTAACACTATGAACAAGAGAATCAATTTGTGAAGGGGAAGAAACAAAATTATTGCCCTCCACTGTGTTTTTCTGTGATAATAAGGAAATTAAAAGTGGAACAGATTATTTAAAGGTTGTTACAGCATCGTCTGATAATGATCTGCTATAATGAAATTTTCTTTCAGGTGAGGAGTACTCGGTTAAATTAAACTCAAAGGTTATTAAGAAATGGTCAGACAGGACAAGGTTATGAGAAAATATTGTTATGTCTTTACACTCAATGCCATATGTCAGCACAAGGTCCAGAGAATGAAGTCAAAGGTGGGTAGATCTGTTAATGTTTTGAGCAAAGCCATTTGAGTCTAAGATAGCATTAAAGGCTATATTTAGGCTATCACTTTCAGTGTCAATATAAATGTTAAAATCCCCCACTATAATAAACTTATCGGTATTTAACACTATATCAGATAAAAGGTCTGAAAACTGATCTACAAATTGAGAGTAAGGGCCTGGTGGACGGTACAAAACAACAAACAGAAGTGGTTTTAGTGCTTTGCAATTTGGATGAGGAAAACTAAGGATTAAATATTCAAAAGAGTTGTAGCTATTAATTGGTCTGGGACTAATTAATAAATCGGACTGAAAGATGGTTGCTACTCCTCCTCCTCACCCAGTATTTTGAGGAATGTGAAAATTTAAATAATTAGGAGTTGACTCATTTATAGTAACATAATCCTCTTGCTGCAGCCAGGTTTCTGTGAGCAAAATAAATCAATCTGATTGTCACAAATCAAGTCATTAACTAGCAAAGTCTTTGAAGAGAGAGATCTTATGTTCAGTAAGCCACATTTAATCGTTGTATTTTTCTTTTTAGTCTGAGTTGAGTTTATTTTTTATGAGATTTTCATGAATTCCTCCTTTTAGATTATTTTTTAATCTATTAAATTTTGGCCGTTGGCGAGACACTATCTTAATAGGGTAATGGGTGGGTAGCAGTACAGAAGCTGCAGAGAGGAGTGTTAAACTACGACCCTGCTTCCTGGTCTGAACCCCGTTGTCAGAGTTTTGGAGAACTAATAAATTCGGCCAGATTCCTAGACTTGTTTGGTACCACGTTTACCCAAAAGCTTATAGGGTTTTTAAGTGATTCATTTATCACAATGTTTTACTGTTTACAGAAATGCCCACATTGTGACTCAGTGTATCAGTTTTACCTTCACTTGAAATTTTTAAACAAATCTTTGGTCTTTGTAAACAGATAAAAATGCACTAATCTCTCACACTATGCAGCGTTGTTTTGTTGTTTTTTTTTACCTCTGGGGAGTAAATCTTACAGGCTGTTTAAGATGCATGAAGACGATTGATTACCAAGATGTTTTCATGCCTTTGCAGTTCTCTGGCCTTTCTGGGACTCCTACTGCTTCTTGAGGACCATCCTATAGCGGTTATTAGATACACCTCATTGTGTTACCCATTGGTTTAGTTAATTATACAAGTTCTACATGTAAAAGCTCGCTTATGATGTAAAGTGTAAAGTGAGTGCAGGACACTTACTTGATGTACTTACCTGAGTCGAATCTCAGGTAAGTACATCATCTTGAAATAACCCAGTGACTGTGCTTATAGACATACAGTATGGGCTGTGCATGATATTGGTATGAAAACTAAATCATTTTTTTTCATTTTTGAACCATTGAACCATTCCCAAAATGTGTTTGGTAATTTTTGTTAGTGTTTTTTTATAAGAAAAAATGCAGCTATATGATTTTACAATGAAGATGTTGTAAAGAATATTTTGAAAATGTTCACATTTAAAATGTTATTTCTCATTGGAACTCAATGGGAAACTGAGCATCAGTTTCCCAGATCATTTTGTTCTGTTCTCTCAAACAACAAATTGAATTGCCTGAGCTTTGTTTAGAGCTATAAAGACAAATAGTGTAGGCTGCTGTGTGGGTTGAAATGTGAAGGAGTCACCCAAAAGTGAGATGGATGGGCACTAAGGGATGCTCAGTCAGGGAACTTTAGACTGAGGAACATTAAAGTAAAGTATTGTTTCTAAAAACTATCAGATAATCTATGTGGGCAGTGTCTAATATTCTCCATACTGCAAAGTGTTAATTAACTTTATTTTTAGCAGGATTTCTATCTTGGATGTACTCATAAATTGTTGAATTTATTATTCTTGCTGTTGAGGAATTCCGTTACATAAACTCCCATTTGGCCGGGCTGTGCTCTGTAGAAGGAATTTATTACTTTCTGCTGGGAGCTTTTTTCTTAAATTCAATAATTTCCACTGAATATTGAAATGTCTTTAGGTAAGACACAAATCCCCATGTTGCCTCTGGCCATGAGCTGGGAAGAGAATACATGTGCCTGTGTGATCAGGGAAACTAGTAAAGTGCTGTATAAATCTTTTCACATGAGATCTGATTATCCAATATTATATATTATATTTATTATTATTATTCTACAGACATCCTTTAGCTCTGTGCTGTAGGAGTTTTAATGTTGATTTAAAATATTTCAAATTATTTGTTGAAAATTGATCAGTATAAGTGATCAGTATTAAAAAAATCAAGGATGTAGCATCTGAGGCAACATTTGTTGAATGTTAAGTCAATTGCTTTAGAATTAATACTAGAGCTGAAGCTTCAAGGCCAAAGTGGCTTAGTACAAATGAGAAATGTACTGTATTTTTAAGAGAATTTTCTTACATAGTGGAAGCTGTAAAATGTTCATGTTTTGTGATTGGTGCAAGGTTTAATTTTAAAATTTAAGTTACATTTCATTCTGTAGCAATATTTACCACATCACAAGAAATGTATTTTGATTCTAAAAAGAATTACATCCATTTTGTTTCAATGTAAACCAAAGACATCACAATTTTGAATATTAAGGAGTTAATTCTGAATCTTAGGTGTGTACAGTGCTGTGCAAAAGTTTTCATGCTCTGTTTTTTTCACTATTTGTTCCCTACAATGAGAAACGTGGAGGTATTTTGTTGGGATTGTAAGTAGTAACCAAATACAAAGTAGTGCATGATTGTAAAGTGTAATCAATTCTTTACAAAACCCCCTTTGACTGCATTGCAGCTGCAAGTCGTTTGGGGCATGTCTCTACCAGCTCTGCACATCTAGGAAGGACATTTTGGCCTGTTTTTCTTAGCAAAAGAAGCTAAACTGTAGTTACATTGAACTGAGAACAATTCAAAACTTTGGAGTTTTGCTACAGATTCTCATTTGGATTAAGGTCTGGACTTTGACTGGGACATTCTAACAGATGAATATGCTTTGATATTTAGGGTCATTGTCCTGTTAAAAGAGGAATCCTCACTCTACTCTTTTGCAGGTTCTTACTTTTTTCTCCATGATTATCTTTGTCCATGCTAAAGATAAGCACTTCTACAGCATGATACTGCCACCACCATGTTTCATTGTGGGGAGAGTGTGGTAAGGATGTGGAGTGTTAGCAATAGCATTTTGTATCCACGCTAAAAAGTTCAATTTTGGTCTCTTGTGACCAAACACCTTCTTTCCTGTGTACCCTACTTGGCTTGTGGCAAACTGTGAACTGGACTTTCTTTCAACAGTTGCTTTCTGTTCATCACTCGTCCATATATTTATACTGAGATTAAATTACAAATGAAATATGTTTACTATTTAGGTGACTTCTGAAGGTAACTGGCTGCGCTGGATTTTATTTAGTTGTATCCCAGTAAAGGGGGCTAAATGAAAATGCATGCAACACTTTTCACGGTATCACTGATAAAAACAGTTCACAAAACCATGTCCTTTTTCTTCTTTACAGTAAGCTCCTACTTTCCACTGGTATAAAATCCTAATAAAATACACTGAAGCTTGTGGTTGTAATGTAACAATATTTAAAACAGTTCAAGGGGTTGAAATACTTTTGCAAGCCACTCAAGTTTGGATCCTTTTGAGCTATATTTTGGAGAATGGAATGAACCACACTGTTTGGATCAGAGAATGCTCAGCCTAAGCCAACTAAATTCTCTTATTAAACTGACATCTGCTATCACTTTACATATCCAAATGACCACTCCCAGGTAAAATCTAAAAAGAAATTGTACTGTTTCGAAGTTTGGATAGATTGCCAAACATGGGTTTTAACTGAGCCAACAATCACTGCGACAACAGAAGAGTGCTTGAGGCAGTTTGACTTTGTTTCCACCCGTTCCCTTCTCTTCTCCCTTTTTTCTGAGTGCAGACCTGTCCTGTCATATGGTTTTCCCGCTTGTTAGTTGAGTGAGAAATATGCAGGCTGTTTGGTCTGCAACAGCAAAAAACTTTGCAACAGCGCTAACTCATATGGTTCCACTGTACAACCTTTAATTCATACAATTAGACCACCGCTGTTCCTCTTGTACTTTCCAACAGATGTTGCAAATATAGAGGCCTGCAGCCTATTCAATTTCATTCAGCAGAGAGCTGTGAAATTTCAGTGCTGGACGCCATGTTCAGCAGTGAGTTGTTGGCCAATACAGTTGATTAAATGTTTTGAAAGCTTTACACATGGCACAATAGAAACCAGTCTTTAAGATGGTTTTGTGATTTGGTGTGCACACTGATTTCACCTGTACTCAGACACCTGCACTGGAAAAAATGCCACTTCAAAAATTTGTAAAAAAAATTAAAATTAGATTTTTTGGCTTATAAGCCAGTGGAACAAGTAAAAATTAACTTGACAAGTTTTCCAGAAATAAGACACTGCATTGAAGCCTCACAAGGTATAGATAATCTTGAAACTAGCCACAAAAACACATTCTGAGCAGTATTTCACTACAATTGTGAGCTTTTGCGTCTCATAATAAGCTTGTGATGCCCAAAAGTAGTGTCCTTCCCTTCAAAGGTAGCATCTTTTTTTTCAGCTTGAATGTCATCCTCTTGTTTTAAAATTTATGTAACTCATTCTTAGTTTCATAATTGTGGCAATGCTCTGGGTCCAGGTCCAAAACCAACTTAAATTAAGATTTGAACATTACATTTTAAGACAAATTACCTTTAAGTATGCATTCCTGAATAGCATTAAGATATGTATTCGCAGCATTATAGCCTTCTCCAACCTGTTTTCATCTTAGTATTGTTCCCTCCGTAGCTCAAGTCAATATTTTCATGGATGCAGACAAGCGTATTGATTATACACCATACTCTTATGTTAATTTTTAAATAATAGCAAGTACATTGCAGTGGAATATTACCTCACAGATATCATCAAATGTCAGTCTTGACTCAGTGGTGAGTCTGGGTATTTGGACCAAACAATGTTTTAGAGCATTGCCAATTACTGTAGTATAGAACAGTACTTGTACTCATTACCTTTTGGAATGATATGCCGGAATCTGTCCAGAGTGCAACAGAACAGAGAATGAAATATTATTTTAGCTGTCTTTTTTCCAATTCATGTGAATGTTTGGTTTGACAGAAATGTATTAAAAATACAGAAAAATAGAATGTAATGCACTGTGAGTTGGGCATGCTGATATCGTTGTTGATTATCAATAAAGCAGATTTGTCTTAATTCAAGTTAATTTTATGTTTTACAAACCTCACAGGAACTTCAAACTCGTCTGAAATGTCAAAAAAAAAACTTGTTTCATTTAAGAAATTACTCAAAACAAGAAGTTTTCATGACTATTTCACTTATCAAGGTTTTCAAGATGCATTGTCTCAAAACAAGTTGTTATATCTCACTTAAATTTATCTCTGTAGATGTTTTTGACTTATATTAAGTGTGATGAGTGGTTTTGACTAAAAGTTAGAAAAATATACTTGGTAAGATTTTCCTTTTTTGCAGTGTGAAGCATTTATTTAGGACCAAATATTTTGTCTAAAATGATTGCTTCTATCCTGCTGGTTGATTACCTGCAATTTGATGGCAGCTGAAACACCCACATTTTTAAGTCATTTTTGAGTTTTTTCAAACCTATGAATTTTCATTATTTATACAGAGTGGTCCTTTTTTACTAACTTTGTTGGAACAAGTTTGTTGATTGGCTTCTATCTTTCTTTCTGCCTTCTAGTTGCTTTTTCTGGACTTGGTTTCACCTCCTTCTACTTGGCGGGAAAGCTGCAGTGTTTCACAGATGGTGGTCGTGGTCGCAGCTGGCGCCTTTGTGCCATGGTTCTACCTCTATACAGCGCCATGATGATTGCACTGTCTAGAACGTGTGACTACAAACACCACTGGCAAGGTCCGACCAACAATATGAGTTCCAGTTTACCTTCACTGACTATAATTTCTGTGCTTAGATTTTGCAGTATCTCCAGTTCCTTCTCAGTAAGATGGAATGTCATTGAAAAGTTGAATATTTCAGCAATTCAATTCAAAATGTGAAACTCATATATACAGATTTGTTATACAAAGGGTGATTTTTTTATATTTCATGTTTTGATTTGTTTGAGTTATCACTAACAGCTGATGAAAATCCAAAATTCAGTCACTCAAAAAAATTGAATATCAACAAAAGACCAAAAACAGTCATTTAAATACATAAATGTAACAACTGTGCTATGACTATGTTGTATCATCGACTAATTTGAGGACATGGCAGCTGTCCAACAGACGGTGATTGACACCCTCCACAAATCGTCTTTGCAAAGTAATTAGTTGTTCACAGAGTGATGAATGCAAACATTGTAATAAAGAAAAAGTGTGGTTACAAAAGGTGCACAAGCAACAGAGTTAGAGCCTTCAGAAGACTGTAAAGCAAAGCCCCTTCACAAATTTCATAAGGTGTGAACCCCAGCTGGGGTCGGTGCTTCAAGAGACCCCACACTCTGAGACACCCCAGACATTGGCTGCAACTGTTGCACTCTTTGTTTAAAGCAGAGAAAACTACTGAACTTTTGGCTGAGGGGAACAAGAACCGAAGTGTTGCTCAGTGGTTCAAAGATTTCTTTTCTGGTAAAAGCTAATCTTATAATTTTTTGTAACTCAAGGTCCCCGAGTCTGGCAGAGGAGTGAGAAAGCACAGAATCCAAGTTGCTCTAGGTCTAGTGTGAAGGTTCCTTTGTCAGTGATGATTCTGGGAGTCATTTCATCTTCTGCTGGGTTTTATGAAGTCCAAAGTCGGCACAGACATCTACCAGCAAATGTTAGAGCATCTTATGCTTCCCTCTGCTGACAAGCTTTATGGAGATGCTGATTTCATTTTCATGCAGGACATGCTATAGCGAATCTATTTGCTATTTTTCAAGAGTAAGATGAAAGACACCGGAGCCAACAATGCAGACGAGCTGATGGCCGCTGTAAAAGCACCTTAGAGGAGCCACAGACTGAACAGCTCCATGCCACAATGATGCAGTAATTAATTTAAATGAACCTTTGACCAAGTATTGAATGCATATACTGTACAGTACATGGACATTTGCATTAGACTCATGCTTCTACTATAACAATCCTTTTTTATTGGTCTTATGGAACACTCCAATTTTCTGAGAAACTGGATGTTGGGTTTATTTAAGCTGTTATTTATCACAATTAAAATAAATAAATGATTTCATTTTATCACTGTTATGAATCTCAGTAATACAAGAGTTTAACCTTTTGAATTGAATTACTGAAATATGTAAACCTTTGAATTATTATCTAATGTATTTAAATGAAACTCCACATGTGTTTCCTGTAGAGAGACTGGTGAATTATTAAATCCAGATCCGTGTACATGAACTTCAGAAAAAGGAACATTTTTGGCTATTTAACAACATATTTCAACAGAAAAATTGAAAAAGTTATTTTTTTTTAAATATGTCCTCTGGAAAACTAAGAGAATAACCTGAGGGGGAGTGGGATAGAAAAAAATGCATATGAGTGTGTGGGTTTAAGAAACCAAAAGAAATAAGATGATGACAGCGCCATCACATTGTGTTAATTAGTTTGAGAAAGCCATATGCTCCTGGCTGGAAACCCAACAGCTCTTTTTACAATCTGGCTTTATTTATATCCAAAACAACACTCTTGCAGCAGTTACAAAAAAGCACATTATTTTCCAAATCCTCTCCGGGTCCACTTCTCCCTTCTGCCTGTACTCCGCCGGCTGTAAATAAGCTGCACTAGAGCGGTCTATTAAATCTGAGGGTCCACAGTCTGCTGCTAGTGTAAACACAATCTGGAAGTTCCTATTAGCCCAGATGCTACACTGTGCTTGATGAATGTTAATACTCTTACCATCACTAAACTAATCTATTAAGTCAAGTCACAATGGGGTAAGTTCAGTTGACAGGAATCAGCAGAACATCCAGACCACCAGCTCATCCGCTGTGCAGATATTAAAAACTGGAACTTCATGCAATTTGGTATTTCATTCAACTTAAGTAATAATACAGTTTAGATATTAGTTGAGCCCCAACATCAAATTTTATCTATTTTCAGCTATATGTGTTTAATATTCATTAGGGTAGTGCTATATTTTATGATGTATTATAGCCTAAAATGGGATCAGCTGAAATACAAATCTATTCAGCGTCTGACAAAGTACCACAGACACCCCATCCCAGGGTGAGTGAGCCCAGCTGAACGATTCATTGCTCTGCCTTTCATATAGTGTTCATCAACCTCCAAACTTGGCAGACGTGATAAATGTTCACTGAAACACTGCAGCCCATACAGGAATGCCTAATTAACCAAGCTCGTTCAATGAGAGCAGGTGTTATTTATCATCTGACATATATGGGAAAAAAGACAATCCTTTCAGCAAGTACAACTTCAGTTAATGCTAAGTTTTCGTACCACCATACAGACAGACAATTTAAAACAATATCAAAACTAAAAAATAATTTTTCTCTTTGTTAAAATTTCAGTAGAAGATGAGATTTTGAGTGGGACAGTTGAAGGTTTCTAACCGGCAGCAACATCAAAATCCAATATTGCTGCCTTGCATGCAAGATTGAAGCTCGGGGTTGTCAGTAATGTTCTTCATTTTATGATGAATCTTTCTTTGCCCATCTCCAATTGTTTCAGTGCAGTCCCCAGAACAGAACCAGCCTTCTTTATCAGCCTGTCGAGAGTTTTCAGGTCACTGGCTCTGATGCAGAGATTGCAGTCTCCACAACAGACTTATAGAAGATATGCAGCAGGTTGCTGTAAACACTGAAGGACCGAAGCTTCCTGAAAAACTACAGTCTGCTCTGTCCCTTTTTGGATACGGCTTCACGGTTATGTCTCCAGTAGTGAATTATCCTGCTGAATTATCCTGCTGAAATAAGGTATTACAAGATGGCTACACCGTGGTTAGGGAGGAGCATGGTAAAAAGCATTGGTGTTTAAACATCACACAGTTGTTACTAAGGGACCCAAAGGTTGCCAAGAAAATATTCCCCAAAGCATTCCACTACTACTACAAGACAGAGTGGATGCTTCCATCCTAACCTTTTCTCCTGAACCTCACTGCTCTAACAGAGGTTCTCTAAACCAGGTAACATTTTCCAAATTGATACATTTGCTTATTTTTTTTCCTCAGAATACTGTTCCTAGCTGACAGTGTGGCCCCCTCTTCTGTTGCTGTAGCCCAGCTGCTTGATATTTTGAGATTCTGGGCATTCAAAAATGGTATTCTGCACTCCTAGTTTGTTTCGAATGGTTATTTTAGCAGCTGTTTCATTCTCAAACTGCCTATTCTCCTCTGACCACTGATAACAAGGCATGTTTACCCAGACACATGCCAATGCCTTTATGTCTTTCCATTTTTATACCATCTTCTATAAACAAGTGAGATAGTTGTGTAATTCCATTAGATCATTTTTTGGGGGCTTTTCAGGCTCAATGTGCTCAGTGCTCAACATGTTCAGTTACACTTCAGCAAGTGTTTTTTACCATGGCTAGATGCCTAAATGTAATGTGTTGCTGCTGTGTAAATTGACTGATTCAGTCTTTGTGTAAACAAGCAATTGGACTGATGTACCTAATAATGTGGCTGGTGATTGAATGTTGTTATTAGCTTGTAATTCCAATGCTTGTTAACCTGATAGGAGAGCAAGGCAACTAACAAATCCCACTTGTTTTCAAACCCAAACATAGTTAAGATGGCTTAATTTGCTTCACAGACCTAAGTTCAGAGGTAAATGGAAAACAGGATAAATAGCCTCCAGTGGTCGTTCCTGGTATCTGTCTTAATTCTAAGCGGGAGTTCTCAAAATGATCTCCCTTCACCAATTCTGGAGAAGTTTCCGATAAAGCAAGAGTGAGTGTGCTTGAACAACTCCTCTTTTTGGCTGTTAGTGTTCATCACACTTAATTTGTTTGTAATCACTTTCCAAATAATTAACACCAGCATGTCCAGGTACCAGTACAGGTACCTTCACCACAGGCTGAAAACCATGGCTATAAAATACACGTGCTTGTGTGACTTTTCAGATGCCTTTGTCGGTGGAGTGATTGGGTTGCTGTTTGCTTACATCAGTTACCGCCAGCACTACCCGCCCTTTCTGCACATGGACTGCCACCTGCCTTACGCCAGCCTGGCTGCTGCCAGCAAATCGCCCCCACCTCCCCAGGATGACCCGCAGCCCATTGACAACGCCACCACCCTGCCTATGGAGGGCTTGACCGAAGGGCCAGTATGACTAGTGGCACCCACCGAGACAACCTCCTCCACTTCCACCAAGTCGCCAAGCCCATCTCCTCATCCCTAGAGAATGACTGGCTCTTGTATACATTCCAGTGGATTAAAAATCACTTAAACTATTTCCCAACATTAAAAAATTGGTGACATATACATTATTTTTTGTATCTGGTGTTTGCTCAGCAGCCATTTAAGTTTATATTTAGATATAAGGGAGGGAGTCAAGATGTGGAACATCTCCGCTGAGAAAGAAGAGAGAAAAATATGCTGAAAACCTGGGGATGTGTCGTGTTTATGGCTGAGAGGCATGAGAAAAATATTTCCACTTTCTTGATTTGTGCAGAAATTGTTTAATGAGAGGTGTGGTTTTAATGTTTTATGCTGCACAAAATTCATTTTTTGGTGTTGAAGTTTTGATACAAACAGTAAGATATTCTGAATTCCAATTGAATGTCACAGCAAACCATAAAATTCAATGGTTACAGCAAATAGATTAGTATAACTAGAGACAGAAATGATGTGGCAGTAACAGGAACGCAATGTTTTTGTCTTAAGTGCAAGGACTTTCAGGTGACCTGCTCTGCTTTTAATGATGTTTGGTTGCTCATAACAACATAATGATAACATAGAACTGATACATCTACAGGCAGTGGTACATGTCAAAAAAAGTTCAATATTCCATTACATCCCCTTTTTCAGGGCACACATGACCTGCACATCCCAGCTCTTTTCATAGCCTCTCCTCTCTCTCTCTCTCTGTCCAGAACGAATCTTATTTTTCATACAAGCAGCATTTAACACATGTTCGCAGAGGTTGCACAGGGACGTGGACCCTCAATGAGTGCAATCAATTATGAGCAAGTGGGAGTGGGCAGGCAGAAGCATGTCTCCATAGGCAAAAACTCAAATCTGATCCTGCATTAATCCTCATTAAGTGAGGTGAGCCTGTGCTGCTGATGAGGATATTAGCTCGCTAACTCCCCGAGCTTTGCAAATGGCTTTTAGCTTGCTGGAAACCCCCCCACCCCCACCCTACAAAAAGACAATCCAGCCTTAAGCCCAAGCTGGATGACAACCTGCAACTGTGAATTTGATGTATTATCCATCCATTAAAGCTCCATTATTTGTTAACATATGGAAAGCTTGCTGAAAGAAGATGACACCAAAGATCTGAAGATTTTTTTTCTGCTTGGGATGTAGGGTTTATCAATGGAGATGGCATCTAACAAGATTACTGCTCCCTCCCCAACTCTTCCATATTATACACAAACCAATTTGTCGCCCGTTGTGGGCTGTTGGAAATGATGGATCACTTTGTTGCCTTGGTTACTGGCTGCTTTTTGTCATTGCCGTGACATTGATGGGAAGGTGCAATCTTATTTCACCTCTAACCCAGCTTTGGCAGGGTGGGACCAGAACATATCACAGCGAACCATGTGATGTTTGTTTATAGGGCATATATCATTGTGTTTTTCTTACCACCGTCGTTGCTCTAATAGTTTATGATAGGTATATTTACTTCTGTTGTTAAAAAGTGAAGGCACCTCAGCCATTACTGGCATAGTATTGTAGGAATTTGGATACAATGTTGACAATGGCATACTGAAAACACTTTTATTTGCACATTACAGATAATATATGTGTTGCTATTTACGCAATACAGATTTATTTCAATATATTGGAATATCCTCAAAAATTAACTTCTTTTTGGAAGCTGGTTTAAAAAATGCAACTCATATATAGATTTATTATAAACAGAGTAATATTTTGCAAATGTAAATTTCTGATCATTTTGACCAAGTTATTATGACTGTTTTGTATAAATGTCACTTTGTGGCTATATATTATTTTCACAAGTATAAATATGATTCTCACAATCATAGGGATGACGGCTAATTTGACATTTGTCCAGCAAACAGTGATTGACACCCTCCAAGGAAATTAAGCCACTGGTAAACTGCTAAAGATATTAATGGAAAGTCAAGTGGAAGAAAAACGTGCTGAAGGAGATGGCACACAAGCATTAGGGGGAAACACAGCCTTGAGATGATTGCGAAATTAAACACATTCCAAAGTCGGGGGAGATTTACAAGGCACGGAGTGCAGTGGAGCTTTAAGAGCAATTATACCCAAACAAATGTTTGAGGTCCAGTGTCAAGTTTCCACGGTCAAAGTTGATTTGGAGAGCCATGTCATCTTCTGGTATTGGTCCACTGATCTTTATCAAGTCAGTGGACCAACAACAGTCTGCATGGACATTTTAGGCACTTCATGCTTCCTTTGCTGCTAAGCTTTATGGAGGTGATGATTATCCTTTCCAGCAGGATTTGGCCACGGTCAAGACTGCTAAAACTTCCAATACCTGCTTTCCTGACTGCAGCATCTCTTGTTTGGTCAACAATCTGGCCTGACCTTTCTCCATAGAAAATCTATGGAGCATTATCAAGGGAAAGATGAGCAAGAGTAGAGCCAATAGTGCAGATGACCTGAAAGCCGACATTAAAGCCACCTGGGCATCCACTAAACCTCAGCAGAACCACTGGCTGGTCGCCTCTATGCCACTCTGCATTGATGCAGTAATTCATGTAAAAGGATTTCTGTTTTAAAAATCTTTTTTTATTCATTTTTTATCCAATACCTTAATTAAAAAAAAAACATATTTTTACATTAGCTGAAGGCTATAATCATCAGAGTTAACAGAAATAAATGCAACTTAATCTAAATATGAGATTCATTGCATATATGACCTTTTCAATGATATTCCAATCCATTGAGATGCACCTATTTCGCTGCATGCTAAAAAAGCACTCTGCAGTGACATACTACATCTACATGCAGACATTTATGTGCAGGTATAATCAAACACTGTTCGTTTTCCTTTTCCTAACTCTTTACAGTTTTTAAACTGATGAGAGGCACACAAAGTGATAATGGATTAAAAAATAAATACAACAAGGAAAAGGACGTTTAAGTGAAAAAGTCAAAACCAAGGAAGCTTGTTCCAGAGTCGAGGTGCAACAGTGTGGAAGCAGTGATTCCCCGGGTTCTATGTCTGCTCCTTGGGAGTTTGGTTTGACCACCTGAGCCTCGAGTTGGGGTATGTGGCTTCAACAATTCAGTAATATAGGAGGAGTTTGACTATACAGGTCCCCGAAAGTAAAAGGTGATTGTTTTTAATTAAAACTAAAATGAACAGGTAACCAAAGACTTTAATACAGGAGCGCTGTGAGCTCTTGTCTTTGCTCCAGTTAAAGGTCTTTCTGCAGAGTTTTGGACCAACTGAAGGTGATAGAGAATTTTTCTGTGGACACGTGAAAAGTGCACAACTAAGTCCTTTGGGAAAGTATGGACCCATAATCCATCTTTTGATGTCTTGCTGCAATAAGCAGCTGCTAATAGGCTATTGGATTAAATAGTCCATGTTTTATCTACAACATCAGTCCATGAGAGATTGCAGCTCTAGATTAAATGTCATCACTCAAATTTGGTCTTCACTTCCACTGTGATTTGTTGTAAGAACGTTCTTTTAAAATGACTTACTGGATTTGGAAAGATTGAAAATGATTAGGATTGTTTCATGTCTCATCCTTTTAATATTTATGGGTTTTTTGATGCTAAGATATGATGATAATTGCCCTTAAACTGTAACCTAGGCAGTTTTCTGATGGCAGAATATGAGACAAATTAGGCTTGTCTGTTTAAAATGATTTCATAAACTATTTACTACATTAATGTCTGCTACTATTAAGCCTCTGTCATGTATGCAATCCACTGGCAGCTATTAGCTGCAACTATTTGTGCAGTAAAGGTTTCTATGGGTTCCACTATGATGCAATATAAAAACAAATTAAGCCTAACAAAGAAAGAAGATCAGAGGGCGAAAGGTGCTCACCACTGGACAGTGAGTGAACTCATCTGACTTCATTGGCACTTTTGTCAACACCATTCAGTCTTGCAGCCTGGAGATCAATTCCTCCAGGGGGGATCTTCACCTAAAACATGATGCCACACATGCATTAGGTTCTGTTTGCCTGTTTATGCCTAAAAGGTAGTCTAAAATTTGGTTTTGTTATATAGCTTTTGGTATTAGATGGTACAGTATTTATTGCTGAGAAAAAAAGGGATAAAATCTGTGTATTTCATCTCAACTGATTTGAGTCTAGTCTTTATGATCAGTTCCATGCTCAGCTTTAATTTGGTGCTATTGATACCTTTGTAGCAGTGTGTGTCACTTGTTTGAGATGGTGGATGTGTCATTTTGACGTATACGATTAGTCATTTTCTACAAAGAAAGAAAAACTAATTATTCTGCATACAGAACAATATTTATTTCACATCATATGCTACCAGTGTTTTTCAGGTGTACGCTGTGATTTCTAATTCAGTTGCATTGCCTCTATAATCAAAATGATCTAAAATATATTAAAGAATAATTTAAAAGCACTTCATGATGATTACAAGTGTAAAGAAATGTAAAAATGGTTTATGGCATGCCAGTTTGATTTGTGAGAAAAGATTTTTCTATAAATAAGCATGTCAGGCCTTGAGAACTCTTTGAGCTGTGTTTTGCTGTTTGTATACTTTATGTACAATAAAGGACTGCAGATGTGTGAACTTTATCCACAATGCAAACAATGTTTTATCATGACTGATAGAGTGCAGAGCTGCTTTAACGGCAAGGGGGCACATAGGGGGAGCAGCATTTGAGAATACAGCCCCTCGACCATGGCTACTTGAAAGTAGCCATCCCCAACTGTGATTTGTTTGCTTGTAGCTTGTAGCTTGTAATTTGCATGCATAAAATGTCTGTTTCTGGTTTCTTGACACACCACATATTTTTCTGTATTGATGCTACCCAGTTCAGAACTATAGGGAAAGCAAACAAATTATGAAAGGATTTAAAAAACACAAAAAGATATAAAACAAACTAGGAAACACTGCTGAAACATTGCTAATCAGCAGTGTTTAATCTCTAATAAAGAATTGGAAAATGAGGGATTCTGTTCAAACTAAGCCACGGTCAGGTAGACCATCAAACATCTCAGCCTCAACTGCCAGGACAATAGTTATTATAACTTTAGTTCACATAAAACTCTGTTGGTTTAGGTTTTTCAGAATGCACAATAAGGACAAGATTGAAGAAAAAAGGGGCTGCATGGTTGAGTCTCCACAGGAAAGCTGTTACTATCCCAAATAGCCGAGAGGCATTTCTCCAAACTTGATGAGAACAAAAATTGACCTTAATGACCACAACAATCCACACAACATTCAGAGAGGAGTAAACAAGTCTTAAAGAAAAGTACATCATTCATACTGTGAAACATGAAGGTGGATTGCTGATGTTTTGTGTTTGACCCACAAAGGTACAGAGAAACTGGTGAATATTGATGGCAAGATGAATGAGGTTACTCAAGATAACAATCATCCAACGCAAGGCATGGTCAACCTGTCATTGGTTACAGCAGAAATGAGTAAAATATCTGGAGTGGCCATTTCAGGCTACTGATATCAAAATGGTTGAACCTTTTTTGGGAAGATCACAAAAGCGCTGCTCATGCAAGACAACCCAAGAATTTACAAGAACCAAAACCTTTTTCCCATTAATAATGGACAGCTCTCGGTAAATAACAGGTCTCAGCCACAGCTATCAAAAAAGCTTTTCAGTCTGTCAGTGATGATAGTATTAATAAGTAGGTCATCTTTTGATCAGGGTCATCTGGGTCGTTTCTTGTAGGAAAAGAACGGATAATGTCTTACTAAGGCTTACACACAATGCATTGGCAGCATCAGCAAATATTGAAAATTATATTGGTGTTATGAAACAAAATTTGTTATTTTTTCCCATTCAAAATCTGTCTAAAAGGTAAATTCTCTGTCATGTCAATAAAGATGTGAGAGGAATTTATGATGCTAATAAATGCTCAGAATCACAATGTGAACATTCCTTTGGAAACTCAATTATTATATTGGCTCTACTCAACTAAAAGAACCAATAATTAAGCTATTAGTAATTAGTAATCACACTGGTATAAAAAATAATTAATGAACAAGATATATCCACACAAACATGAAATCTGACTATTAAATCCAAATCTGAAAGGGATTCTGAACAAGCAACATTATTTTTAGGTAATACTACTCTAACTTACAGTTTATGGCCAGTCTAGCCTTGGCTTTATAAAAGGACAGGAAGAAGTACCTCCAGTTGGGTCAAGCACTTCGTTGTTTTCAGAACCAGCCTTGGCTTTTGCTCCAGGTTCTTTCAGCTCGCTAGGCTGAGAAGTTCACCAACCTTGGCATGTATACTTGATGTACTTTAATGTGCAAAAAGTATACAACCTCATCTGTGATGAAGTGGTTTCATTATGGAGCTCTTTTAGTCCTTTCTCTGTGTGCACACAGAAGTTGAGAAGTGTTTGTACATGGAATGCTGAAACTGCTGTGTTCCTCCCAAGTGATGTGTGTCCACAGGATGCTTACATGCTAAAAGAGAAATAATTTCTTTGTAATTAAATCTTATTCTAAAGTCACCTAAATGAAAAAGATGTTGCTGTGAGCGCATTCACTAAATATACACAATTATATAATATTATTCGGCTAAACAATGAAGTGTACATATGATGTAACTGTTCACACGTTTATTTGTTGATTTAATTGTCAAATACAATTAAATGTGAGTAATATACAAATAATTATGAGTAATAAGTGATGTTACACATTGTCCAATCAGCCCTTTATGCAGCAGGCCTCACTTCTTTGACAAGTGGGAGAGTTAAAAACTCCCTCCACAACCTCTAGAGAAAAATACTCTAAGACTAGTTTATTTTTCATTGTGTCATTACAAGTCGAAGACTAAAGGATATGGCTGAACTTTAATAGTTTTATTTACATGTGAGTGGGAACTCTTTGAACAGCACATTGATTTCTGGGAGTTTTCCTCCTGCTAAGAGCTGCATACTGTAGGGAAATAGTCTCAAGCTACATCAAGGACTCAGACAACAGAGCAGGAGGAAAATCATCTGAACACAAGGAGTGTTTACTAAAAAGCTCTCTTGTGTTGCTGAAATGAAGCAGCTTTGTTAACCTGGAGCACATTATCATTAAAAGCAATTGCAAATTTGTTGTCCTCAGAAAATGTGTCATCAATCCCTCAAGGCCCTATATTGTCTTCCTGTCAAGAAGAGTGCTCACCTCTGTATGAGTTCTGCCATTAGAACTGTGAAATCATAATTTATCTAATACATCAACTGTCAGCTGGCATTTAATATCATTTAACACTGTCATACATTTTAACTCAGAGCAAAACGTTTAATAAGTATTTTCAAAGGGGTTTTCAACTGCAGATTTAGTTGCCTCTCTTTATGCTAGGCCCTGTTGAGGCATGGATGATTTGATTTATAGTCTCCCGCCTTCAGCTGCTCTGCCTTCTCTCTGCCTCAGCAGCGCTCTTCTTGTTCATTTATCACTTTTCTCCCCTGCTTCAGGAAACAGCGCCTTACAAGAGTATTCACACCCCTTGGCTTTTTTCATATGTTGTTGCCTTACAACTTGGAATTAAAATAAATTGCACCATTTCATTTACAAAACATGAATACAACTTTAAAGATGTACTATTTTTTTTTATTGTGAAGCAAACAACAAATACAACTAAATAAAAGAAAAGCTCAGCCAGCATAACTGTTCATCCCCCTAAAGTCAGTACTTTGTACCTCTTGCAGAAATTCCAGCTGCAAGTCTCTTTGGATCCGTCTCTATGAGCTTGCCACATCTTGCCACTTTAATTTTTGTCCATTCCTAAAAGCAAAACTGCTCCAACTGCTTCATGTTGGATGGTTTTCGCTTGTGAGCAGCAATCTTCAAGTCTAACCACAGATTCTCAATTGGATTGAGGTCTGGACTTTGACTAGGCCATTTCAACTTCTTGCTTTCTGCTCTCGGTGGAGGAAGACGCTTTTCTCTGTCTCCCGCACCCTACCATATCGGCCCTGCTTCAGCTCTGTGTCTTGTCTTTCTTTTGGGAGCCTATTTTTGCATATCTTCCAAAATTCTAAGTCATGGATTTGGTCAGCTGGTCTCTCAATGCAATTGATCAAATTTTCTTGATGAGAAGAGAGTTTGAAGGGGAACCCTCTTCTTGACATTTTTCTCCGGACACACAATGGACTCCTGGCAGAAGTGGAGGATTGTGTGTCTGTCGATATTGTCAGTCAAGGATGTCGAAGATGTGTACACAATTGGATGTTTGTGTTGGGACCATGGATTTCAACATTAAAACTCCGGTTTACACTTTTCTGGAGTTGTCCAAATAAATTGCATTTAACAGATTTTCAGCACAACTTCAGAAGGGGAAAAGGGGGGTAACAGCAGACTTCCCATGATGCCACTGGCTGTATAAAAACACCCCCTTTCCAATGGCCCGATCTCTCCAAGCCGGTTGACCATCAGACAAGGAGCAGACACAGCGCGCTGAAGTCTCTTTGCTGGCCAAAAAGACATAACTCTTCAACTGGATCCAAGAGTGTCACACGATCACGCGATCATATGCATAAGTTAAGTATGGGCGAATCACTGTTTGTGTACCCGGTGATTTCATTCATAAAGAGAGGAACTTAACGTATAAGCATTGCTTACGTTCTTTCTTTGAGGACAGCAGAAACTGTGTCGCAGAGAACTCCTCAGTAGAGAAGCTGTTTCTACAAGCCGAGCCTGAAGGAAGGACAACGGCCCGCATCACCGTGGTTACGGTACTGGACAGCTGGTTGACGGACAGAACGAGCCCTATCTTAAGCCACAGCCCCGGAGGCCAGGTTAGCTGAAGCTAACCACTTGTTGACTGTGGACGTTTCTTCAAACTTCGCCGCCCCGGACATCTTTTCCTCAACATGGTCAGAGGTTAGGTTTGGGCAGGGTGAATAATAGAGTAACAGTTAGGATGAAATGATCTAAACGTTTTTCATTTTATGAAGTTTGGTTTTGTTTGTGTGAAACTGCTATCTTAGTGCTAGCAGGCTATCTGCAGCAAATGTGATCAGCTTTGTGTTCTGTGTTTGTGTTTTTAAAGTTAAGACAAACTTTATTTAAAGGGTGATTTTAAACACAGAAGGTTGCTCATAATGCGCCGTCCGCGCTTATGCATTTTATCCCTTTTATTGACCCTGGTATTTTAAAGGTATGTGTTTGGTTCTGGTGCTAAGCTAAGCTATCAACCTCCTTTGTTAGCTTAACTGCTAACAGCTTTAGAACACGTGCTCACTACAGAATATTTAATAGAAAGGTTGTTAGTTTTCAAGTTGGTGAATAATAATCTCTAAACATTATTTTACTAAATCTGATAACACCATAAGTAAACACCATTAAGCCCCATTTCTCCAGAAAGATTTGGCTCTTTTCCAAATATTCCCTTAATAACATTTCTTCAAATATTATTTTAATAAATAAAGGCAACTAATTAGACACCATTGAGAATTATTCATCCAGAAGGTTGGTTTTATTCAGCAGATCATTCTTTAAAACATTATTTTATTAAAATAATATTTTATCTAGCACTGTTGCCTTGCAGCAAGAAGGTCCTGGGTTCGATTCCCGGCCAGGGGTCTTTCTGCATGGAGTTTGCATGTTCTCCCCGTGCAAGCGTGGGTTCTTACCGGGTACTCCGGCTTCCTCCCACAGTCCAAAAACATGCCTGTTAGGTTAATTGATTACTCTAAATTGCCCTTAGGTGTATGAATGAGTGTGTTGCCCTGCGATGGACTGGCGACCTGTCCAGGGTGTACCCCGCCTCTCGCCCATAGACTGCTGGAGATAGGCACCAGCTTCCCCGTGACCCACTATGGAATAAGCGGTAGAAAATGACTGACTGACTGACTAACATTTTATCTGATCTTGCATTGTGAATGGTTGTCTAACGTTTGCTGATTATTGCCTAAGTTAGTTCCAAGACTAACTTAACTTCATTTCCAGATTCTTCAAGATAATCCTTGGTTCTCAAACATAAACATTGCATGGTAATGTTGCATCACTCTTTTGGTCATGGTTTCAACCATCTTTAATCAACTTGTTTATATTGTACATAGCCCATTAGTCTTCGTCATTCTTTAATTCTGCTTAGTAGTTAAGTTGGATTGTTTTAGCATAGTAAAGAGTTTGTTGATTGAAATATGTTTGACTTTGAGTTGACTTATTTCTGTTAATAAATTCTTGTATTTTAAGAAATTGTGTGAATTCATTCCATGTGTGTACAGAGTTTATGCTGTTCAATAATGTCAGAGCTTGGCTCACACCTTTCAACTTTGTCCTAATACCATCGCCTTACTGGGCTGGTATTCACAGGACAACCCTTAACAGACCAAAATATTATTTGATAAAATATTAAAATATTAATATTAAATATTAAATAATATTGTCAGATTAATAATCACAACATTTGATAACAGGATTTCTGCTTTTTGGAGTTGGCGGTTACCTGGCATATCGAGAAATTCGAAAAACGTCGGCAGCTGTTCTGGCCATTGTAAGGCTGCCTGGCATGTATTATGGGATATGCAGAGCGATCAACACTCAGACTGAGATCTTACGTGAGCTGAATCGCAGACTGGATGTGATCCTTACACAGGATCGCAGGCAGGTTGCGGTTCCTGGACTCAGGGTTGAAATGGGATAAATCTTGGAGAAAGTTGTTCGCTCAGATCTGGCGGAAAGGACCTGGAATTTAGCTGTTTGGATTCACCATTGAGAAGCACCAGCAAGACTCTCAAGGCTGACGAAAAAAGAGTCAGCCTAACCCAAATAATTGTTGTTTTTCTGAATCTGGCTCCCCTGCATGGCCTTGATGGCTGGCTATCTTCAACTTCTCCTGGAAGTTATGTAAACATGATGCTCTGCTCCCTCTGCCCCCTCCCTTCCCTGAAGACATCTCTGGACCTGCTCAGAACTGTGTGGCCGGTTGATGAACCTTCCATCATACCATCAAGGACAATGGCCTCTGTGACACCGCTTCAGGGACTTACTTTGCACACACTCACATGCACACACACACAGGCTCAAGAGAAACATATACACCCCTTCACACCGCCTTCACCGGATCCCCTGCATGATGTTGTTTCACATATACAGGGGTTGGACAATGAAAGTGAAACACCTGTCATTTTAGTGTGGGAGGTTTCATGGCTAAATTGGACCAGCCTGGTAGCCAGTCTTCATTGATTGCACATTGCACCAGTAAGAGCAGAGTGTGAAGGTTCAATTAGCAGGGTAAAAGCACAGTTTTGCTCAAAATATTGAAATGCACACAACATTATGGGTGACATACCAGAGTTCAACAGAGGACAAATTGTTGGTGCACGTCTTGCTGGCACATCTGTGACCAAGACAGCAAGTCTTTGTGATGTATCAAGAGCCACGGTATCCAGGGTAATGTCAGCATACCACCAAGAAGGACGAACCACATCCAACAGGATTAACTGTGGACGCAAGAGGAAGCTGTCTGAAAGGGATGTTCGGGTGCTAACCCGGATTGTATCCAAAAAGCATAAAACCACGGCTGCCCAAATCACGGCAGAATTAAATGTGCACCTCAACTCTCCTGTTTCCACCAGAACTGTCCGTCAGGAGCTCCACAGGGTCAATATACATGGCCGGGCTGCTATAGCCAAACCTTTGGTCACTCATGCCAATGCCAAACGTCGGTTTCAATGGTGCGAGGAGCGCAAATCTTGGGCTGTGGACAATGTGAAATATGTATTGTTCTCTGATGAGTCCACCTTTACTGTTTTCCTCACATCCGGGAGAGTTACGGTGTGGAGAAGCCCCAAAGAAGCGTACCACCCAGACTGTTGCATGCCCAGAGTGAAGCATGGGGGTGGATCAGTGATGGTTTGGGCTGCCATATCATGGCATTCCCTTGGCCCAATACTTGTGCTAGATGGGCGTGTCACTGCCAAGGACTACCGAACCATTCTTGAGGACCGTGTGCATCCAATGGTTCAAACATTGTATCCTGAAGGTGGTGCCGTGTATCAGGATGACAATGCACCAATACACACAGCAAGACTGGTAAAAGATTGGTTTGATGAACATGAAAGTGAAGTTGAACATCTCCCATGGCCTGCACAGTCACCAGATCTAAATTTTATTGAGCCACTTTGGGGTGTTTTGGAGGAGCGAGTCAGGAAACGTTTTCCTCCATCAGTACCATGTAGTGACCTGGCCACTATCCTGCAAGAAGAATGGCTTAAAATCCCTCTGACCACTGTGCAGGACTTGTGTATGTCATTCCCAAGACGAATTGACGCTGTATTGGCTGCAAAAGGAGGCCCTACACCATAATAATAAATTATTGTGGTCTAAAACCAGGTGTTTCAGTTTCATTGTCCAACCCCTGTATGTTGCTTCTTTGTGCTGAGGTTTTTTTTGCAATCTCAAACTGTATCCTAGGATAAAGTGTGAAATATGATTTTTTCCCTCTTCTTACCTAATGTGGTCTCTTTTCTCATCTACCTAAATGTGTGATTTCATTACTTTTTATAGATTTTCAGATTTCTCAGAAGGATTACCAGCGAAAGCCAAATATTATTAGTATTTAAAAATTTGGACTACAGCTGTTTTTACACAAATGACCAGAGAATTTTAGATTTCTTAAAAGGATTGTATTACAACTATATCATGCCAGTGACAGCAAACATTATTAGTATTTAAAAACTTTGGACTTAAACTGTTTTATACCAGTGACCCAGCTTATTTGAATGATGGGACCACAGCTGCCTCATACCAGTGACCTCAAGGATTAATAAAAGCATTTTTTTCTAGCACAGGATGAATTCCTTACCACAGAGGACTTAATGGTCTAATTACCTCTATTAGAAAGATTGGATTAGAACCAGCTCTTACCAGTAAACTCCCAAGGATTATTAATGTCATTTGATTTGTTTTTCTGTGTCATTGTAATGTTTTTTATCATGTACAGCGCTCTGAGTGCCTTGTTGCTGAAAAGCGCTATATAAATAAACTTGACTTGACTTGACTTCATCATATTTAGATAAGCCGCTTTAAACCACTGCCCTGGTCTTGCTGGAATTCCAGTGGTCCTGCTGGAAGGTGAACCTCCGTCCAAGTCTCAAATCACAAGTAGACTGACACAGGTTTTGCTGTCCCTGTATTGAACACCATCCATCTTTCCCTCAACTCAGGCCAGTTTTCCAGTCCCTGCTACCAAAAAACATCCCCACACCATGATGCTACCACGACCATGATTTACTGTGAGGGTGGTGGTATTGCAGGGATGGGATGTGTTGGTTCAGTGCCTGACATAGTGTCTTCCTTGGTGGCTGAAGACTTTAATTTTAGTCTCATCTGACCAGAGCACCTTCCTGCATACATTTGGGAAGTACCTTCAGGGTTACCTTTGGTCTCTGTACTGCTTATATGATTAATGCCCTTCTTGCCAGTCTGTGAGTTCTGTTGGGCGGCTCTCTCTTGGCAGGTTTGCTGTTGTACTTTTTCCAACACAGGTCCCCACTAAACAGCTAGCTTTTCAGGGTGATGTATCCAAGCATAGTAATGGAAAGCTGAGTGGAAGAAAAAATGTTTGATAGAAAAAAGGTGCACCATCGACAGGGATAAAACCCATTCAAGATTTCAGGCAGGTCATGTGTGAAGTATCCTACCTCTGCTAAGAAAAAAAAAATGACTGGACTGTTGCTTAGTGGTCCAAAGTCCTCTTTACACATCAAAGAAATATTTGCATTTTATTTGGAAACCCAGCCAGATCCTGAGGAAGAGCAGGGAAGCATACAATCCATGTTGCTTGGGGTCCTGTGCAAAATTTCTACATTCAGTGATAATGGGGAGCCATGTCATCAGATTGTTACCTTGTTGTCATCAGAGTAGCAAGATGCCTGTCTCTTATTTACCAGCTGTTTATTTTGTTGTCACAGAGTTCAAGTCGACGCAGTATTCATATACAAGTTTTCTGACCCAGTTCTTAAACATTGTCTGTTTTTTTAACACTGCTGGTGTTGATCATAAATTTATTTGTAAATAGCTGTAAGCCATGATCATCAAAATTAACAAAGATAAATGCTTGGAATCTGTCATTTTGTGCATAATTAATGCAAATCTTGACTTTTTTTAATCAAATAATTGAGTACATCTACTTTTACACATTGCTCATGTGTAGAGTAACACTGGGATGAATTAGTTGATGGTTGCCAGTAAGAAATTGGATGTTTTGCTGCAGTGAACTTTTACTGGTTTAAACTGGGTCATTGCATACACTTTCTACACATGTTCAGATTACTAAATTTGTTCTTAATCTCCAAATCAGTGAAGTATTTGTTGTTAGCTTATTTGTAGATAAGTCGGACTTCATTAAAAGTATCACTGCTAAATTAAACAACATTTTTAATCACCTGAACACATGTTTGTGTCGGGTTCTGAGGTTTAGAGTGACCAAAAGCACAGACAAGAGCTCAGCAGCAGCATGTTTAAAGGAGTCTTCTTTCTTTATTTAAAGATAAATTCAAAACGTTTTCCAAACGTAGCAAGAACGTAGCAAAAATCACTGCAGGTACGAAAACACAAGTCGAAACTCCAAAAACTTACAGAGTTGACTCTGCAGGAACATAGTAGTCAAAGCTTTAGACGAGGATAGGTGAACGAACCAAGGAACCAGCGAAGAACAAACAAAAAACAGAGAGCTTATGAACAGAGGGAAATGGAGTATGGACCAATGAGATACTGAGGCAGGTAATCAGATGAGAATGGAAATCAGGTGTGGACCAGGCTATAGCGAACTGAGGGAAACTGGATGGTTGCTAAGGTGACCGAACTAGAATACAAAGGGAATATGAGGGAAGCTAGGCAATAACATAACCAAGGAACCTGACTACAAAAACAAAACTATAAATAACAAAACTCAGGGAAACAGAACTAAGCAAAACTATGGACGAAGATAATAAACCAAAAGAGACATAAGAACCTAGAATGATCATTAACTAAAGTAAATTTAGAGACTAGAGGGAATAGAAGAAACATCAAAACCTAATAATTAACAAAGAACCCATAAAGAAACCCTGACCGTAAATAAACAAAACCTAAACCACAGAAAGGGAACCAGGACGAGGAGGAACAGAGAAAATAAACTAGTAAACAAAGAGTGCAGGTGAACAAATACCAAAACATAAATAAACGCAGATATACTAAATGGGAAACTAAACTAGAAACTACAAGGAAGACAAAGGAGCTAGAATAACAATGAATATAATAATAGTCATAAGAAAACCATAACAAGTAATAGAAAAGAAACAACTAAAGGAACTTAGACAAAACCCAAACTAAATGAAAGGTCGAAAACACAAGACCACAAAAAAGACCAAAGATTCGCTTCACGGCAGTTTGTAGGTTTGCATACTTCTCCACTGAGGTGGAAACTGACATTTATAATAGATCAATAGCAATAAGCAGAAAGCAGTAGATGTACCTTTTCTGCTCCTGTGAATTCCTCAGGGCACTGTGCTACATTGCAGGAAACAGTGGATTATGTAATGTCTGCCTCATTAATACACAAACTACAATTCTGTCAGAGCGCATCAGCTAGCTGGAACCTCTAAGGAAGTATGCAGGAAAGAACAGGTGAAGTCAGGGATAGGCTTCTCTTGTTATTAAGTGTAATGGCTATGCTCATGTTTGCCTTAGTAAGCTACTGATTATGATTACAAAGAAAACTGACACAAAAAGCTATCTTTTTTTTTCTTAAAAGGAGCAGAGTTCATTAATAATGATTCATTTGTTCAACAGTTTGCAAACCAATTTTTCCCCAATTTGTTGCTAAACTTTCTGTTAATTTACAGTAAATAATATTAAGTTATTTACTTTTTTTATTTAGAAGTGTGCAAATTCAATGCTATTTAATGCTATTTTGTTTCATGAGGAAACAATGTTTCTGTTTTTTGATCTACTGCTGTGAAATGTGAAAATGTGAAATGTTTGGCATGAGATGGAGAGGTATTTTAAAGAGGTAAGTGTTGAATATGTCCCTGCACATCATCACCGGGCTCTTTTAACAGTGATGTGTGGCAAAGTATCGATCGGAGAATGCAATTTTTTTCAAAATATCAGCAACAGAAAGTTCAAAAGCAAGCTGATTGGTTGTCTAGAGCCTTCTTTATTAGTTCAATGTATCAACTCATATCACACCTAGCAGCATGAAACAGTAACTGTGCTAAAGCAGTTAGGTAGAAATGCACTGCTCCCTCTATAGACATGCCCACAGTAGTCACAGCGGTCTACTGTATTACACTCAGAAGAGGAGTGTAGCTGAAAACGAGATGATTGATGCACTGTTTTATTGTTTTCAGTGTAAGTGTAAGACTTCATAATAGATTTGAAATTCATGGAGCTCAGGTTAATATTGGACCAGTTCTAGGACTCATTTTCTAGAGCAGAATGTGACCACTGACTACAGCTCAATGTATTTAGGTAATAAACATGTGCATCGAAGGTTCTCTTCAGCCTAATTTTCTTTTCAGCTAAACACATTATAATGAAATGGAACAAATTAAATGAACACATATCTATTTTTGATGAGATTATACACACATATTTAAAAAATCAAATTGTGATATTCATTCCTGAGTCAGATGGTAAAATCACTCATCCCTACCATTTATGGAAAAACATTGCAAGATGAAAAAAAAACCTGCTTTGGATGTGCTAGATATTAAGGGGGAGGTTTGTGATTTTTTTTCCTCAGCATCCTTCAAAAGCATATTTTTACATGCTCATTTTCCGAAATATCCCAAAGTATTCTGCTGTCAGGTCTTGAGAAAGCGTAGAAGGAGTAGACATGAACAAAGCAGTATCACGTACATTTGATATCAAAGCAGCTCCCCTCTGGTTCAAGTGTTGTCTCTGATTTTAGCTCAGATGCATCAGAAATCCATGTTACACCTCCTGGTGTACACCGTCTGTCCTAATATCCCCAAAGCAAACATTAGTTAGAAGGGATGAAGGAAAGAGTTGACCCGTGGTCACATTAGCAGGAAAAAGCTGTCTTGTTGTTATTCTGTGCTCTACGCTGCACTGCGCACATTTGCAACACATATGACAAGGTCATTTCACATTTTAAAATTTGTAGATTTTTTTCTTCTTTTCTTCAAACAATTAGAAGAAATATTTTTTAGCAGCCAAAATCAAGATGTCACATATTAAAAAGTTGCATTCAAAGTGGTAGCCATTTAAAATTTTTTTGTTGTTTTATTCTCACTGGGAGATCTTTGAAAACAACAGCATCTTAGATGCCAGTATTGCACAAAAGCAAACAAACTATACCTCTTAGAAAATAGGTTTTTAATGTTAACTTCTCTGACTTTCTGACTACGCTGTTTGCACATGTGACAGGCAGAATAAGTTTATTTTATTGTGAAATTTGCTGTTATATCTTTAGTTTGGTTTGAAGTGGTAACTGAAGTTCTGGGTAAAGTGAACAGAAGGCTTAAAGGATGGAGTTCAACCAACACCGTGTGCCACAGTAAAGCTTTATATCTAACAAGACCGCTGCTGCATGAAGAAGACCCACTCATGCTTGAATAAAAATGTAAACATCTACATGCAATTTTTGATGGCACCTGTTTTTTCCTGTTTCCTTATTTCTGTTTGTTGTAAAATGTGAACAAGAAACTTTCAAAGTACCACTTCATATTTTGGTTACATGCAAAACATCTATTTCTGCCAAAGGTAAATGCAGCAACACTGACTCAACAGCTTATCAGGTTTTGGGATACACATGTTATCAGCAGCATACATATCTTATGAAATAAATATATTACTGCTATCTCACTTTAAATCTGCTCCACCAGATGAAAATGAAGCTGAATCAGGTGAAAATACTTTTTTTCAAAAAAAATGATTAAAGTAAATTTTACTACTCAAAAAAATCCATGCAGGAGCCAACAGACCCTGCCAGTGCTTTTCTGATCCTATCCCAAAAACTACTTTTAAGATTCAAGACAAAATAATCCTCCAACTCCACCTGCTATCCCATAAATCACCCCCTCAATGTTAGAAAAATAAAGTTAGACGTAGTGACAGATGGGAGTTGAGTTACGAACTGGAGACACATGTTCGGTTTCTTCCTTGTTACTTTCAATCCATATTACAAATAGTTGGCAACAACAATGCAGCAGTTTCTCGTTTAAATATGAAAATACAAATATCCACTTCTCAATTCCAACCAGCAATCCTCAATTAATATGATAATATTTAGCATGATTTATAAAAAAAAAAGAATGTGTGCACAAGTCTATTTTTTTTTGTGGATTTTTCACTAATCTACAGCGGGTCTAATTTATACAAACACCCCACGGATATATTTCCTGTAGCAAGATGCAAAAACCACATGTTTATTGTAGTCATTAACAAGCTTCATTCAAACACATTACTCTGGCTGGAGATTTGACCACTCTTCCCGGGAGTATTTGTAGAGCTGATTTTCTGACATGGACCTGACTTTAAAATATATCCATCTATTTTCATTTGGGTTAAGGAGTGCCGTTCCAGAAGCTCTTTTCATCCCGAAACCATGTTTTGATCTGTTTATGTCCAAGTATCAATTACATGACCCATCAGATGAAAGGAAATTCCTTAGGATGTTCGGGGACTAGCAAGGATCATCAAGGTCCAAATATATCATTAATTTGTTAAAACCTGCAAGGCAGGTGTCATTATCCATAGTCAAGCAAATTTACCCTGAACATGGACTGAGGCAATGCAGAAAAAAAAAAAAAAAAAAGCATGAATGTGGTGGCATTATGCTGAGAGCTCTTTCATTGCCAGTGGTACTATTTAATGGTAGAAAGGAGATGGAATAACGAAGAAAGAGCTGCTTCTAGATTCTGTAACTTAACTTAAAACCAACAGTTAGTTGTTGAAATGTGGACACAATTGGATTTTTCAACTGGATAATGACCCCAAACACTGATCGGAACTGGTTTAAGAATGGATAAAGCTTATTAACATTAGACTTTTAGATAGTCCTGACCTCAAGTCGATTGAAAATACAAAGAGAATGCCTAAAAATAGCTTTGTTCTAGATCTTGTTTTTAAAAATCATTAAAGCTATTCGGTGTATTAGTAACCCACAAGAAAAAGTAACAGTTTAAACAAACCAGTTACCCCAATATTAATGCAACATTCATGCCGATGATGAGTGGATTTAAACCTCTGACTCGAATTAAATTTCCAGATGCATTTCTTCAAAGCAAATGATACCAAGTTATCTGATTCAATGAAAAAAGCCAACTGAACACATCTAATGAAATATCCGTCAACTTTTAAAATATTAAAAGATAAGTTATAAAGTAAATCAGCTGTTCATACTTTGCACTAACTCGTCCACATTGCATTCAAATACAAAAGCTCCCCATCACACTCCTCCTCTGAGACCCCCTGTCTGCATTTAGGATCATTTAGGATGAGGAAGATGGAAAAACGCTTTTTCAGTGTCAAAACATCAAGAAAACTCCAGGATCTTACAATATCTCACCTCATGCCTGGGAAGCTGTGTCTACCAACTGCCCCTCATCTTTACTCAGATCTTCAACAAGTCTCTGGAACTGTTTGAAGTTTCTTCAGGCTTCAAACCTCCACCATCATCTCAGTCCCCAGGTAACGCACCATCACAGGTTTAAATCACTACAGGCCTGTCACCTTTTATGCGTTCATGAAAACCTTTGAGCATCTGGTGTTGAAGCATCTGAAGGTCATCACAGGCCCCCTGCTGGACCCCTTGCAGTTTGCTTGCCGGGCAAACAGTTCAGCAGATGATGCAATCAGTTTGGGACTACACTTCATCCTGCAACACTTCGACCACCCAGGGATGTGCACCAGGATAGTGTCTGTGGACTGCAGCTCTGCTTCCAACACCATCAACCCAGGCATCCTTCACCAGAAGCTCAGAAGCTTGTGGATGACGAACTGCCTGACTGATCGGCAGCAGCGGGTCAGACTGTGGAGCACTGGCACCCCTTATATATGCAGTGTATTTTTGGTGTCAGTAATGCTAATCAAGGTGAGTGAATTATTTTTCAGTGCACAGCATGAGAACTAAGGAAATAAGTACAGCAGCCACATCACTAAGGAAAGTGTCTGCTGGGAAACAGAAGACAGAAACAACCATCAAAGCTGGGATTTATAATCAGGAGCCCCCAGCCTCAGGTGTCTGTTGTTATTGAACCATCTAATCATTACCAGAGACTCTGCTGACTCACGACAGGTGTCAACGGATACAGGCTCCGGTTTACACACCAGTGTGTGTGTTACACTATGTGAGCTCAAACATCTGTTTTAAACATAATAAGGTAAACTGTTTGAAAATTATGCTGTAAACCGTAATGCTTAAGTCCAGGAATTCGATTGTCAGACTCAGCAGGAAAGATGGCCCTTTATCAACAGGCTTAAGCTCACCCTGGAGGAACTTGTTATATCCCTGTGCTGTTTCATGGCTGCAATTGATAGCTGAAGATCAGCTAGAGCTTAGTGACAGCCAGGCAGAGGTAAATCTGCTCTACTCTGTCAGCAAGGCTGAATGGTTAATGTTGGAAACTTTCTAACTCTCATAAAAGTAGACTAAAGTAGGCCAAAATATTAATGCCCCCAGGGACAATTTTGGTTTACAGAAAGCAGACTGATCAGTCAGAGAATACCACAATCAGTAGTAAAATCAGCCTGACTTTAAGAGGTAAAGATTTATATGGTGAATTACTGTCTGTGGAGGAGGAAGTCAAGAGAAATGTTGTCGGAGATTGTGAATAACGAACCGGCACTCTACCAAGGGGTTTAAAACCCCTCTGTGACGACCCTGACCTGTTTGGTATTTACCACATTAATGAATGTTTATGACAAAACTATAATTGAAAATACTAAAATTCTTATAGGATTCAGGTTAGTTGTCTTTATTTGTGCTCCACTTTGACCAGAATTGTTACAACATTGTAAAAGACAAGCTCCAGCGCTCCCAGTTGTTCCAATAACTGTGTCACCAGAATAGCTTAATATTTATGAGCAAGACCTCCTCGGATTATGCAGATTTTACTTTTCTCCTCAGAATGAGTCCGGATTTTACTTGTGGGATTTGACAATGCTACAATAGTGTAGTCGTCAAAATGTCATTGCAAAGACACTATGTAACACATCATGTCATAGTGTTAAATAATCGATTTTGTAACTGGGTAATAACTACGGAGGCAGAGCAGGAGTTTAATACATTTATTGAAGGACAACAGAGTGAAAATTGAACACTGTCTGGATCACCTGAAGGGGCCTTGTTTGGCACTGAGAAAGAGAGGTAAGATGTTATTGTCTGGTAGAGTGAAGTTAATGTAGATGACACTGAACAGATATGAGGGGGTCTTACTGTCAGGGGAGGACGGAGGCCTGTCAGAAGGAGGTAAGCCTCCCACAGAGGCTGAGTTCGGCAGGAGGACTAACTTTGAGGTTTTCAGTACCGAGTCTCTGTTTGATCCCTCAGGTGGCAACGCTTCACAAGAGTGATCGATGTTGGAGGGTGGACAGGCAGAAGAGCAATGGATTGGTGTTTCCTGGAGATGATCTCTGAGTCCTGAGGGCAGGTTGTGGGAGAGGAAGGAAGACTAACGGCTGAGTTTGCAAGAAGAGGGTTCCAAAGAGTTAGTAGAGCAAGGCACGGAGTACTGGAGCAATGAGTCCCAGACAAGGTAAGAGCATGCTCACAAAATACAAAGAATCTGAGGCCGTTGGTCAGGTTACCACACTGGTGGAGCTAACAATCTATCCTCTCCCTCCTGGTTCATGTTCCTTAAGAACATCTCCTGATTAGGCTCTATAAGCCACAGCTGTTGAGCTGCGCTTGCCAGTCATACCCTATAGAGTACGTTGCCATACCGTTGCTGAAAAAATGTCAACAAAAATAAAATGACCTATTTTAGGGTTAAGAAGAGTGCAGGAGTTATAACTTTAGAGCAAAACTAAAAGTCTCAGTTTCATATATCCACCATGCTGTTGCAAGATGTTAATTTGTAGAAAACATAGTCAAAAGTAAAAATAATCCCATATTTGGTAATTCAACTATTATGAGAACTGAGTTTTTAAATAATGATGTTTATTTCCCTGCAAATAATTACATTTTAATTTGACTTAATTTAGTACATTTTTATTAAATTTATTTTATTTGAATCGCCGTTTGGGATTAATAAACTATTTTTTAATTTAAATTTGAAAGTATCACAATAAAACTATTATCTTTTTTGTACACATTCCGTGTTGCCTCCAACCTTTTACTCTGTCCATTTTTTTATTTTTATTTATTTATTTTTTTATTTATTTTTTTACTTGTTGGAGGGCAAAGTAAGTTTATTTATATAGCATCAGTCAAGTGCAAGACAAGCTGAGGTGCTTTACAGGACATGAAAGGAACGACTGAAAGAAAATAACAAAGCATAAGCATAGATGTATTACCTAAAAGAAAAAGATATTCAATTAAAGATATTAAAGAGGGCATAGAAACAAAACATTGCCTCATCTTGTTTGCTTCTGGTCCTGGGATCACTGAAGTCTCTGAAGACGTGGAGGTTCTGCATGGTTTATATCTAACAAGACACTCAGAAATAGATTTTGCCCCAAAACCAATAGCAGAATCTTAAAATCTATTCTATGATCGACAGAGAGTCAGTGAAGAGATTTAAGAACTGGCAAGATATGATCCATTAAACGCGGTGTTGCAGTAATCTAACCTACTAAAAATAAAGTCATGCAACAGTTATTATCTGTATGTTATAGCAGCAAAGGGTGTGACGATATCATTTTAAACCCTCTGGATTAAGAATGGGCTGCCACTCAAGTTCATATGTATGTGAAGAGAAAGGAGCAAATACTACTATAGTTTATATACTGTATAAAAATAATTTAAATAAAGATAGGTTGTTAACAGTAATTTGACAACCTTTTAAATAAATGCATTGTATCTGCATTTTTACAGGAGCCTTTCTCAGCATCAATACGTTTTTTTCACTTTACATGTTTTACTGCCGGTGTTATTACCAGATTTGTATTCCCATGTTAACGTTTTAGCACCAGTATTTATTGTCATGTTTAGCACCATCCTTTTTAACTTAAGGGAAGCAACCACAAATTAATGACATATTACTAATTTACTACTCATAATAAAAAACTGTTCCAATATCACTGATTAATAACTTCGTAAGTGCTCAGTGAGTGACTCATACTCTTAAAATTAATAGATATTAACTGACCATTTATACTTTTATGATATCCAAGACAATCATGAATTGATTAATGGTTTCTTCATTTAACAGTTTTGTTATGACTAATTTAGTACTTAAGACAACATCATCAGCACCAGTTTAAATTAGACCATTCACTACTCAGGAACAATACATGATGTGTAATTTAATGCAAAGTTAAACTTCCTGAAATGTGGTACTGGCACTATGTAAGAAGCTTAGCCTTAAAATGTATTCTGTTCCATCTGGAAGACTCCAGGACTATTAGAAACCATGAGATTAACTGTCAAGAAATGTAGAGTCTAGGAATATAGCTGGAATATCAAGCGGGCGTGCTTCGGCATCTGCATGTGTTTAGATAAATGTGCACTCCTGCATATTTGTTTGGTTTTGGTCCACCTGCAGCCGACAGGGAGAAATTAAATTAAAAAAAGAACATGAAACCATAAACAGTAACTAACCTATAGCAGGTTCTGACTATTAAAAGCTCATTCATTAATTATTTAACACTCACCATAGGGCAGGGTATGTTGCAAAGCTGCATGTCTGTGTTTCAGTTTTACAACAGTCTGCCTCCTTCCTTTCTGATGCTCATCTATCAGCATTGTCAGCAGATACCTTATTCAAATTACATGCACAGATCTTGGCTTATATCATAGCTGTAATCCCACCTCAAGTCATAAATGCGGTCAGCTCATATTGCATGTAGGAGGTAACGCTGCAGTAAGTTCAAATTATCCATTATATTTCATTTTCCTTAAAAAGATAGTGTTCCTCTTTCCAACAGTGCTCATTTTTTACATTTTTTTAGATATGTGTTATGAGTCACATTCCAATATGTGCAGGGGCAGCAGAGCTGCAAACACCCCCTTCAACATCTTGAAGGGGGTTTTGATCTGTGAGGGTTTGAACAATGTGAGCAATGTTAGGGATATATACGTTGTAAATGGGGTCAGAACATACTAAGAATGTCTGGTTTTAAATGCTGGGTGTGTAGGACTTTCTGGGTAGCATTGAGAATGAGGGTGCATACTTTTTCGCTTGTCTGTCTCTGTGTTGGCCCTGTGGTGGACTCAAGACCTGTCCAGGCTGTACCACAGTTGTCGTTCAGTGACAGCTGGCATAGTCTCCAGGCCAATCATGGCAATGAACAGAAAAAAAAGTGTATCTGTAAGATAGATACCTTCGTATTCCAAATTTTGTGAGATTGTTTTCCATCACTCTTAAGAAACTCGCTCTCCGTCTTTTGATTTATTTGTTTTAGGAACAGTATTTTTATGGGGAAGGTAGTTGGAAATTCTTCAAATCTCGGTTAAAGCTGTTTAAAAAAAGCTCCTCAGCTAAAGCATGACTTGAATGAGAAAAATAATCTTTCATTTGATTTGTGGTGTATTTTGATAAGCCCACTACAAAGCTTCATCTTGCCCCAGGCACAAAGTATCCGCCCTTAGAAGAAAAGCACTTTGTTCAGGCCCGGCAGCTTCACTGTCTCGAGGCTCCTGAAAGTTTGGCCCCCTCCAGGATACTGACATCAGTCTTTACAGGTTGTGGAAACCCACACAAATTCACCTATAAAATAAATGAATAAAAGCTGGTTGTTTTTGCTCAAAGACTTTGAAAAAAACAATAATACCCAGAAAAAATAACAATTTTAACATTTTTCTCCCCTGTTTTATACCATGATCATTTTATATATTAGATCAGCTTTCAGTCTTTTTATCCAGTGAAACGTCCTTAAAACATGCAGGTCTGGTCAGTCCTGGGTTTTTTTCTTCACATTTAGACATTACCAAACAACATCGCTTTCCCACCACTTGTATTTTTCCACTCTTTTCATCATCATCATCATCATCATAATTTATTGTCTTAATTGGGCAACAGGTCCTCCAGATATTACAGCAGAACAATAAAAGATTGCAATATTGCCACACATATAATGTATAATTGTGTGATAGTGGAATGAAAATCCATGTGTCCTATGCAGAGTGCTGTGTGCAGGTTTGTGTGTGTCCCTCACCTTCTTCGATTGCAGGGTGTGGCAGCTGCATCCTCACAGCTGGAGCTTATCATGGTCCAATCAGGAGGAGTAAAGAGGAGTTGATGCAAATTGTTTCTACTCACTGAGTGGTAATCATGTAATCATTTTGTTGCTTTGCTCGACTCTATGCTCCTTGCGTACCCCTTGTCCTCCTTCCAGGAAACCAGAAACCAGTCAACATTCTGTTCCAGGACACCAGTCTTGCCACACTTCTTTTAATAATCACTTACCTCTCATTCTCAGTGCCGACCAGGACTCTGCCCTTGAACCAGGAAGAAAGATTCACATTTTCACTTCTCAATAAACCGTTTAAACTGTTCTCTGTTGTCCAAAGTTGTCGCCTGAACAAGGCCAACAAACCAACAAACCAACATACCAACAAAATGACAATAACAAATTTAAATATTTTAATTGTGGTATGCTTTTTTTATATAGTTTAGGCTACTTTGACGTCCTTAAATAAAATCCAGTGCAACGAATTGCTTCAACATATTCAGCCCCACTGAGTTGATATATTGTAGAACCACATTTACTGCAATGACTGTATGTCCATTCTGAACAGTGTGCACATACCCGTTCAGATGTATTAAGTATTTAGTAAAAAAAGAAAACATAACTTGAGACAACATGTGTTGTGAATTAGCGCTATATAAATAAAACTGAATTGAACTGAATTGAATTAACTATGCATTGTTTTCTTTCCAGTTCACAATTATCGGATACATTGTATTGGTCTATCTCAATAAAAAACAATGAATTCTTTCACAAGACAATGTAACACAGTTATTTTAAATGCAGTCCATGCAGTAAATCTGTTTGGACCAAAAACTATATGAGCAACTACAGTAATTCAATTCAATTCAATTCAATTCAGTTTATTTATATAGCGCCAATTCACAACACATGTCGTCTCAAGGCACTTCACAAAAGTCAGGTACATACATTCCAATTAGTCCTAATCATTGAACAGTGCAGTCAGAGTTAGTTATTTATTCAAATTGGATAAAAAGTTTTTCTGTCTAAGGAAACCCAGCAGATTGCATCCAGTCAGTGACTTGCAGCATTCACTCCTCCCGGATGAGCATGTAGAGACAGTGGACAGTCACTGGCGTTGACTTTGCAGCAATCCCTCATACTGAGCATGCATGTAGCGACAGTGGAGAGGAAAAACTCCCTTTTAACAGGAAGAAACCTCTAGCAGAACCAGGCTCAGTGTGAGCGGCCATCTGCTACGACCGACTGGGGGTTAGAGAGAACAGAGCAGAGACACAAAGAGAACAAAGAAGCACTGATCCAGGAGTACTTTCTATGGGAAGGAAAAGTAAATGTTAATGGATGTAGCTCCTTTAGTCGTTTCACCTAGAAAGAAAGAACAGATAAACTCTGAGCCAGTTTTCAAGGTTCGAGTCTGAAAGAGAGTACATATAATTAGTTACAGTAAAAGCTCAGTCAATCGCCATGTCTAGGAGAGAGAAAGGGTTAAACACTGAAAGACAGGGTCATGTGGATCATTGGTAGAGGGTGAGCATTAAGTTGTTGCCAGCAGAAGCTTGGACGGTGCCCCTCTCCAGAAAGGTGTCACAGGTAGACACAGAGTCAGGCCAGGTGTAGCTTCTAGGAAGAGAAAAGAGAGAGAACAAAGTTAAAAGCTGAAATAAAAGCAAATAATGCAAGATTGGAGAGTAGTGTGAGAATGTAGCGAAGTGGGTGAAAGTGGTCATTATGTCTTGTATGTAAGTTTCAGTTCAGATTATTTAGTTAAACGGCGCTTATTTTCAACAATGTCTTTCAAGGCACCCCACAAAGGGTCCCACTGATGGTCATAGTTATACTAAAAACCACAAGGATTGGGATACTTCTCTCTGTCAGATTGACCATAACCATTGGAAAAGAGAGGGGGTCATACAGGTAGCAGAAATGGAGGGTGTGTTTGCACCTCAACCATAACTGAGCCGGTTTAGGCTAAACCTGACTCCCCCTTACTCCATCCAATATCAGGGAGGGAGCCTTCCTCCCTCCCTAATAAACTAAGTACATAGTTTACATTAAATCCTCTTTTTACCACAAAACAACATGACTACAAATCCTCATTATACATGCAGTGAAGCTCAATTGACTTTGTTTGTGTCAGACCTTTTTTCATGCAAAAATGTAATTCAGAGAATCTGTAATTGCCTCAGTTTAGTAATGTTATGCACACATGCAGACTCCGACGCATATGTGGTTGGCCGGCCTTTTGAAGTGTAAATGATGTGTGAATCTGGGACGCGCTGTGTGTGATGTTTGGTGCTGGTGGGCACTGACACAGCCACGCCGCTAAGCCCATGAGATACTTAACAGAGGAGAGGGGCTACAGTTGCCCTGGATAAGATTCCCCCAACAACCTGGCTTCATCCAGACGTGGAACATAGGAGATGTTCAGGCACAGTCAGGAGCAGGCTGGATACCGTTGTCTATGAAATACTTTAAATATAGCTGAAAAACTACTTTTTGCCAGGGACTGGGTAAGCTTGCAAGAAAATGGTAAAACTATGGTGAGAATAATTTTAAAATCTATATGTTTTATATATCCTACAAAGTCACAGGTTTATTTTGAAGAGGTTCAAACTTCAAAAACCACCAAATATTGATCTGAAGGGATCGCATAGATTCTTACCATTCAATAGCACCTGTTGAGTTCTTTTGGCATACACAGAACTCAAAGTGGAACAAAAAATAGGAGTTCAAGTGATCTGGATTGTTTATTTAAATCTTAATGTATTTTATTGTAATATTTTAAACATGTATAGCAGGTAAAATAATGTAAATATGTGACCTTAATAGAACATAGCATTTTTTCTCATTGCATGTGGATCACTAGATTACTATTGTGACAGACAGTTTCTTGCAAAAGTAATCACACCCCCTATTCATTTTGTGGCATTCCAATGGCAAACTCGGTTATATGTGGATTTTATGTGGTAGACCAATACAAAGTAGAGCACAAGGATACCACATTTTCAAAGTATTTACAAATACAAATCTAAAACCTGTTGCTTACATACAGTATTTCCTCAGTCCCCTTTTAATCTTATATCCCTGAATAGAATCCAATACTAACTGCCTTCTGAATTTATCTAACTTGTGGAGATTTTCTTTGAAAGTTTGATTTAAAAGGAGATGCATATCTGCTCCTGTGAATTCCATCTTCATTTTATTTCCTAGCAAGCCATCTTCAACTTAATTCAATGCCAGTCCATCACAGCAACGCAGAGACACAAGAACAGTCATGCAAGCAGACATACACACCTAGAGGTTTGGAGAGGGCAATTAAAATAGCATGCAGTTTTTGGACTGTTTGGAGGAAGTCAGACTACCCTCAAAAGACTGAACCTATGCAGGAGAAAAACTTGCAAACTCCACTCAGAGCTCCAGCTGGGATTCAAACCCAGAACTGACACATTTTGCAGCCCAACAATAAAAGCTTAAAACAATCTAGGCATCTTTTTGCTTCATTTTTGGTCAAATGGAAAACCAGCACACACCTCTAACCAAACAGATCGCTCCTTCAAATTAACTAGGCTTCATACATTTGGTGGCCATATTGGATATTAAACTTAGGTTAAATTTTGCGACGTCACGCCTTTTTTTATGCTTTAATTCAAGTTTCATTAAGCATATATAATTTTTCTATATAATTTTTCTGAAAACAAATCTAACACAGCATAAAGGTGGCAGATTATCCTTTTTGAACCTGTTCTAGTCAGGAGCGTTGATGCAAGAAAAAATGCTAAGGTTTTATTTTAAAGTTCTTTAAAATGTTTACATAGTGAACATTTTTTCGTTAATGAATCAATTAACTCATTGGTCTACTAATGTATTATGTATCTCATGGTAGGGTGCGCTACCTCCTGGTATAAATGGAAAACTGCATTTGACCAAAATCTACAGTTCTTTTTTGTTGTATCCCGTGTGTTGAAGTCATAATTTGACCTACATCAAAAAACAGGACTCGGTCGGTGCCCACGATGTGCGTTCCCCTTAATAATCCAAACTGGGATAAAACTCTCTTGGTTCGCTTCTCTCTTAATGAAGAGGGCTTTGTTAGCTGCAAAAGATGGAAGGGGCGTTCACTAGAAGAGACAGTTTTATTCATCGTTTTACTGTCATTCCTCTCATCTATGTAAGGGTCTTTGTGACCTTGCGTGAAAGATGAATCCTGCAGGGCTGGTCGATGAGATGCTGGCAACAGAGATCACCTGTTTGTTCATTACCACATAAACCAGAGGAGGCACTGGATCACTTCCTTTGGCTCTGGATTTTTTATTCCTTTTGAGACTTCATTAAATATGTATGAATCATAACAGTGATTTACAGATGATTTCCCAGCCATGAATCTTTAATACTCCTTTCCATGTCATCCAGCAGGTTTTTCTCCCCTCCACTAATCAGCACACACACACACACACACATACTGAAAACATCTACTTTCTTTAGCAGCCTGCCTGCTTGCAATGTCTCAATCAAGAACCCTCCTGAGATACCTGTCTGGATGATACTTGCTGTTTTTAGGGCAAAGGGGATATTTTATTGATGTGTTTTTAGACGTATCTACATACCATGCCAAAACATAAAATAGTTCAGGATTAGAAGTGCAACTCTTCCTGAACCTGTTCAGGTCAGGCTGAAAGCTTAACACAGCAAAGACTCCTCTGCTATATTTCTTGAGAACTCATCAGGAAATGTTACTAATCTTATTCCACCTACAGATGGATTACCTGGCTGCTGTAATGTTAAATAAACCGTTGTGTGTTCTTCCCCTCCTCCGTCCCCTTGAGCTCTCTCGTCTTGCGAGTGTGCTTAGGATGAAGATGCAGTCAGTAATCTTTTCGTTGCAGTTGGTGGCGCACCAAATTGTAGCATTACCAGGGATTCCATCTTCAACTTGTAATATCTCATGCAATCTGCATTCATGCTTTTCTGTCTCTGGAGGAGTTCTTATTACTGAGGAGTGGAACCTTCTTGAAGAAACTGATAATTTCCAACAATTACACACATTTAATGCACAATGACTGGATGATCCTTCACATCTTGTGGTGTTTTGTTGTTTTTTAAATGGAGAGTTCATGCATATGGGATGGGACATTTTTAGTCACTGTAACCCTTATTAGGTCCAAATGATCTAAAATGCTTTGGGGGCTATAAATGGACACAAACAGCTGCCTGTAGTTGTTTTCAGATGATTGAAGGATTTTGGTGAGAAAGGATCAGTTGCTTAATGCATTGGCCCTCAGATATTCTTTTACTG